>JAVTVJ010010713.1:0-519922 GCA_034509425.1 Eopsaltria australis
TCTTGACACGGGAGCGGACATTACTATAATGTCAACATCATGTTGGCCCGTGAACTGGCCACATCACCACACCCTGAATGGGGTTGAGGGTGTGGGCGGTGCTGCTTCTGTTCAGCGCAGCTCCAATTTGGTTCAGGTGGTCGTCGACGGACGACGGGCCTCCATTCATGTCACCATCATGCCACTGCCCAGAGGAGTGAACGCTTTGGTTGGCCGGGATGTCCTGGACCAGCTGGGCCTTGTCCTCACGAACCAGGCTTTTTGACTGCGGTCACTGCAAAGTGGACTTTCCCGATCCGCCTTGCTTGGATCACCGATAAGCCTGTCTGGATCGAGCAGTGGCCGCTGAAAAAGGAAAGTCTGGACCAGGCACGTCACTTGGTGCATGAACAGTTGCAACAGGGTCATTTGAAGCATTCTACCAGTCCCTGGAACACCCCCATTTTTGTCATCAAGAAGAAATCTGGGAAATATCGCTTGCTACATGACTTGAGAGCTGTTAATGCTCAAATGCAGGCCATGGGTGCTCTTCAACCTGGCCTCCCTAACCCCGCAATGCTTCCAGAGGGTTGGCACATGCTCATCATTGATCTCAAGGACTGCTTCTTCACTATTAAGCTGCACCCCCTTGACACTGTAAGATTTGCATTTACGCTGCCCACGCTGAATAAGGAAGCCCCTTTTGAGAGATTTGAATGGACCGTTTTGCCCCAGGGAATGCGGAATTCCCCCACCCTTTGCCAGTTGTTTGTTGCCAATGCGCTTCAGCCCATTCGTGCCACTTGGGCAGACACAATGGTGTATCACTACATGGACGATATTTTGTTCGCCCAAGCTCATTCCTTTACGGAGGACCAGTTTCGTTTTTTGGAGCAGCAGTTGCACAGCCAGGGCCTTGTTATTGCCCCTGACAAAATTCAACGTGGCCCGGCCTGGAAGTACCTCAGCTGGCACATCACTGAAGGACAGGTGCGACCACAAAAGCTTCAACTCTCAATACACATCCGGACCCTGCATGATGCACAGCGCCTTCTTGGTGACCTTCAGTGGCTGCGCCCGGTGATTGGTATCTCCAACGACGATCTTGACGTCCTTCGACCGCTGCTGAAAGGCTCCGACCCTGCACGGGCGGTGTCCGTCACCCCTGCTCAGCAACAGACAATCCAGAGAATCAGCACGCAGGTGGCCGAGCGTTGGGTCGATCGACGTGACCCAGACGTCCCAGTGGACCTCACCATCCTGAATGGCAGCGCACAACTTGTTGGTGCACTTACTCAGTGCAAAAAGAAAAAGGGGGAGAAGGTGAGGTCAGAAAATGTGAAAATACTGGAATGGCTGTTCACAAGCATCCAACCCGCAACAACAATTCAACAAAAAATTGAAAATGTAGCTGAACTGATCCAAAAAGGCCGCAGCAGAATCGTACACCTAATAGGCCAGGAGCCGGGGACAATCTTCTTGCCAATGAAACGGAAAGATCTAGAATGGTATCTACAACATAACCAGGCCTTTCAAACCAGCCTGTTGACTCAAGCTGCAGCAGTCAACATAGAACCGCTGCAGTCCACCACCTTGCGCTGGATGAACAACCAGGCCTGGATTCCCCTGCCCAAAAGAAGTGAGCGCCCACTGCCAAATGCAGTGACGGTATTCACGGATGCAGGAAAAAAGTCCCGGCGTGCAGCAGCTACCTGGATGTTGGATGGGGAGTGGCACCGTCACACACTGACTGCAGACGAACAAGACTCATTGCAAACTTTAGAACTAGCAGCAGTTGTGTGGGCCTTCCTGAACTGGCACTCCACTGAGTTAAATGTAGTTTCTGATTCCATGTATGTTACGGGCATTGTACAACGTATAGAGGATGCCCGCCTTAAGGACTGTCAAAATAAGCGGTTGTTTGAACTGCTGAGAAGATTACAAACTGCAATTCATCAGAGAGAGAAAGCGTATGCGGTGATCCACATTAGAAGCCACAAGTGGGTGGAAGGCCTTGGAGAAGGAAATGCAAGAGCGGACCAATTAGTTTCTGCGGTCGTGCCAATGGATGAGTTTTGCAAGGCCAGAGAAGCTCATAGTACCTTTCACCAAAATGCTAAAGGACTTTTTCGCCAGTTTAAGATAACAATGCAGGAAGCAAAAGGTATTGTAAGAGCCTGCCCCAGCTGTAGCCACCATGGCCCAGGGCTAGGGCTTGGTGTGAATCCCCGGGGCCTGGGCCCGTGTGAACTCTGGCAAATGGATGTCACCCACGTGCCGCAGTTTGGCAGGCTGAAGTGTGTGCATGTTACCATTGACACATTCAGTCGATTTGTTTGGGCAACAGCTCAAGCAGGGGAAAAGGCCCTCCACGTCCTGCGACACCTGACTTGTTGCTTTGCCGTAATGGGAGTTCCTTCTCAATTAAAAACGGACAATGGGCCCGCATATGCCAGTGAAAAGGTGCGACGTTTTTGTCAAAAGTGGGGAGTGCAACATACCACGGGCATTCCGCATTCGCCTACCGGACAGGCCATTGTTGAGCGGACAAACCAAACCTTGAAGCGGTACCTAGATAAATATGCTGACATCCATGATGTTCAAGAAAGACTGTTGAAGGCGTTGTTCATGCTGAATCACTTGTGCATCTTTTCTGATCAAGATGCACCCCCAGCACAAATCCACGGACGTGTCCCTTCATCTAAGGATGAAGAGCCAATGCTAGTCATGTACAGAGACCCACAGACTGGCATGTGGCAGGGCCCTGCAACAGTAAAATATGTGGGCCGCGGTTACATGTGTGTGCTTACTTCCACAGGGACACAGTGGATTCCTGCGAAGTGGACCAAGGCGGTACCTTCCTCTGCTGTTGCTCCTGATGGCGACTGGAGCACAAGGAATGACCAATTACCTGCCTCCACAGCCCAAGACCAACGTATGGGTGACGATGGCTAATCTTACGGGACAGGATTCCATTTGTCTCGCCTTAGCCTCGCCTGGTAACCCGTTTTCCACCTGTTTAGTTGGTGTTCCTATAGATTACTGGCCCTGCCCATTTGCAACACCTACGTGTCAAAACGCCAATCTCAACCGGACGGCGGATGCTTGGGACACCTGGGCACCTTATTTGCCCCTCGCACCAAGTGAGCCACAAGAACTAGAACTATTAGGGGCTGTGCGAATGGATGTGTGCGTGACTTTTAATTGGACTAGCACTCAAGCCCGGATCGATGGTACCGCGACAAATGTGAACTCTAGCCTTTCAGTGTATAGAGACACTCCTGTATGGTGCAATTATACCTCCCACAACATTTCCCATTCTACTAATCAACCCTTGAAATTACCTAGTGGTGTGTTTTTCATTTGTGGAGATCGAGCCTGGCCAGGTATTCCCTCCAAAATAAAAGGGGGACCCTGTTCCCTTGGAAGGTTGACATTGCTGACCCCCAACACCTCGATGATTCTTAATAAGCTCCGACAGCACCATCTCAGGCGTTTGAAACGCTTTGTACACGGCTTTGCTTCTGATTGTAAATCTAACGTCGAGTTTTGGTCGCCTGCTGTTATTATCGCAGCCTCCTTCCTTGCTCCAGGAGTGGCCTCGGCTGGGGCCTTGGCCCAGTTGAACAAACTAGGTTGTTGGCTCTCCAAACAAACAAACGCTACGTCTAAAGCAATTTCAGATTTGTTGCTTGATGTGGATTCGGTGAGACACGCCACGTTGCAAAATAGAGCCGCAATAGACTTTTTATTGTTGGCACAAGGACATGGGTGTGAAGAATTTGAGGGAATGTGTTGCATGAATCTCTCTGATCATTCCAATTCAATACATGCACAGTTAAAAACTTTGACTCAGCTCACCCAGCAATTGCAAGTGAGCAATGACTTAGGAATAGCTAAATGGTTGTCCTCATTGGGCATCACAGTTTGGATCCAAACCTTGTTATTTGAAGGCCTTCGATTGTGTGTTGTTGTTATTGTGTTTATAATAATTGTTAAGATTGTGTATAGCTGTTTAATGAAACAAGTAACCAAGGTGACCCACAATGTTTTGCTTGCAAAAGAAGAACAAGGAGGAATTGTTGAAGAATGGCTCCATGACCAGGGCCATGGGTCGCTAGAGGGCTTGTGCAAAGAAGACCCAGTTTAACTGGGAAAAGACTGAAGTAGATAATAAGAGTAATATTGCCTTTAAGAAATTGATTGACTGATATAAGTTTTAAAAATAGATGATGAATGAAGTTTATTAAGATAAGATTGATAGTTTTAATAGTTATTACAATTATAAGAGTAAAAGTGCCATAAGTTCAGTTAAGTTTAAGTGTTGCTAAATTTAAGTGATGTTAGGTTAAAGTTTATTGATTTTAAATTCTGTTAAGCTCTCTTAAGGTTAGGTTCTGTTAAATTTAAGTTCTGCTAAATATAAGTGTTAAATTCAAGTGAAGTTAAGTTTAAGTGATTATAGGTAAGTTTTAAGGACTGTTAAGGCTAAGTGCTGTTAAGTTTCATTTCTGTTAAGTTCAAGTGTCAATTAGTTTATAATGTTAAGTATTTGATAAATAATAGAAAAATGTAAACATGGTCTGGATTGCTCAAAGAAAAGAAGGGGGATATGTTGGGAAATGGCCATTTCTGGCTGCACAGACATAAGGTATAAGTGAGCAATCCAGGCTCCATAGACAAGTGTAAGGCCTCTGCTCAAGGCTGTTCTCAAAACAACTGTGGGAAAGGGAGACATGAGAGCTGTAAACAAGGTGCAGGTGTCTAGAGATTAGCTTGGCAGAAGAAACTGTTGATGTTATTGCCTTCTGAGACCAGTTTGTGTGTTAATTAGATTAGAGAAAGATCCCGTGTGAAACTTCTGTAAGTGAATAATATTTCGAGCACGTAAGGTAGTATAAGTATGTGCACTGTCTGACAATAAACGAGCTTGATTTATGAATCACATTGGATCGTCGTCTTGCTCCTCTCGCCGACATATTCCACATCTGAAGTATTTGTACAGAGCTAAGCAGAACCCAAAAGCTTTGCAAGAAACTGTTTCTATCACATATCTGAAATCAGAGTTTTGAGAAACATTTTCTCTCTCACATACATATCATCTTCTCTTGGCTCCACTTCGTTATCCCTTGCCAGTGGCTCGGCTGAATACTCTGATGCTCTGAAAAGATATGGCTGCTGCTGGCTCTGCTTCCTGTCCTGCAATGGGGTAGGAATGAAGGCACTTAGGAACCACCTGAACACTGGACTTCCTGTTCCCCTGTTTCAGTTCCCTAATTGGATTTGGGCTGGAGCTGTTTCTTTCCCTCTTTCTCCCCCAAACTAGCAAGTTCATCTGTGACTGTTGCCTGAACACTATCTATTACATGAACAGCTGCTGAAGAAAAAAACCCCATACCCAAACCTGCTCTTATGTTTGGTATAAGTGGAGCTGGGTCATGCAAATCCTGATGTAAAATGTGAGGCCTTTTCTTTGCAATGGTTCGGGAACATCCCTATCAGGACACAACTCCTATGCTGTTTGCTGCATGATTCTGCTTTGCACAGCAGCAGTGGCATCCCAAATTTGAGCAGATACACTGCACTGTGGGCTGCATCAAAGAATATTCCTTCAAAATAGTAGGGGGAAATGAAAAAATAAAGCAAACATGACACTTCTAAAGACTTCCTGGAATAAGAAACAAAACTAGTTTACACCCCAGTCAACTGCAGTTGTGTTTTACACCTCAGTGACAGGGGTGCCCTAAATGGATGTTGCAGATGAAACACTTCTTATTTGAGAAGTCAAAGACTTCCTGCGCTCTCCTTTAAATCCCTGAAGCAACAACGTCTTTTAGGTTGTTCATTCACTCTCTGCAAGCGATTCTCATGGATGCTGATGTGTTCATGAGTGTGTTTGGGGTTGACTGGAAACTGTGTCTAAAGTGGTAAATAAGAGCCATGTTTCAACCTTTGAGGCCAGGAGGCTTAGTAAGATTGCAGAAGACAGGCAAGAAAACTAATTTGACTGCAAGATGGAGAGGAGTGTGCAGTCACTACTTACCTCAGCAGATTCATCATCACTGATAACGATGACTTCAGGCTCAGAAGAGTCGCCAGTGAGATCTATGACTTCTCCACATGCGAGATCTGTGACTCCTTCACCTGGGAGATTTATGTCTTCTTCACCTGCGAGATCTATGATTTTGTCTTCACCTGTGAGATCTATGATTTCATCTTCGCCTGTGAGATCTATGATTTTGTCTTCACCTGTGAGATCTATGACTTCTTCAGCAGCTGAAAAACAGAACATTAAAGCCAAGATCAGAGATTGCAGAGGAATGAAATGGACTGCCAGTGTGGAATAGGGTGAGGCTGGATTCCCTGTGCCCTGGGTCTCTTTTTTTCAGGAACATGTCCAACATTCCACTCAAGCTTTGGCCTCAACACTCCACAGGGAGCGTTGCCAGCCCTGTCCTCAGAAGGGGCAACACAAGAGGAAGAGCAGCTGAGCTCCTCACAAGTTCTGTTGGATGACAACAGCTTACGGGAGGTTCACACCAATAGATGATTCATCTCTTATAGGGGAATGGTTAGCACACAGGAGGGAAAAAACCAACCAACACTAGGGGGGATCCTAATTTAACAGTACCACATGCTGTAGATTGTTCCCTTGAAGGATGGGGAACAGATAAAGATAAACTTTTCTTCTCTTTGTCCAGCTTGGGAGATCCCAAACTCAGCTTGCCACTTTCCACAGTAGGAGCGGCAGTGACTGCCAGCACATCAGAACACACATTCAGGTGTTTGAGCAGCACTTGAGGACCTTTGCTGCACAGCTCATCTCCCACTAGCAGCCAATGCACCAAGCTCAGTAACAAACCAGAATAGTTGCCAGAAGGCTTGTTGTTTAGGGATGCCATACCAGGTGCTTTCTCAACCGCAAGGTTCCCATCCCTCCCCAGTAAAGGGCCTAGAAACTGGCAGAAGCACACGTTCAAATGAACCCCAACCCTCCATGCAGAAGCAGTTTCTGTTCTTACCAGGCTCAAGAGAAAGTGTGGCCCTTTCCTCAAGGTCTATTGGCTCTGTCTGTGAAGTTCCACCTGCGCTGGTGGGCAGCAGCCGGCTCCGTTTCTGAGCTGGTCTGGAATCAACTGCTCCTCCTGGGCGCTTTCGCTGATGCTGAGAGAGAACAAAGCCTCAGCATTTCTGTGCCAGTAATATTAACATGGCCCTCGGTTTGTGCAACACCAAGGACAGCACACAAGGATACAGAAAACACTCCTGCAAAGGCTGCAATATGCATCAAATGCTGCTATGGGCCATTCCCACCTGAGCACATCACCTCAGGGAAAAGACACCACCCCTCATCTCCTACAAGCTGCCTCACCAAGAAAGAGCCTGTCCCAGTGGCTCGAAAATGAGGAGACCAGTTCTCAATCCTAGCAGGTTGCTGCTCACACTGCAAGCATTTCTGAATTACTGCTAACACCCACAGGAATTCAAAACCTTCCATATTCCAGAACATTAAGTTCCATGAAGTTTTGAAAGGTGTCTGATCCTGTACATTTGCTACAAACTCTTGAAATCCTTTCTAGAAGTCCCCTGGAAAACGTTTCAAGATTGAGATTTGCATTGAGTAGCAAAATACTTACTGAGCTCATGGTGTTTTGTGATCAAAAAACCAACGGCAAAGTGGGACAAACACCACAAAAGGAATGTCAGGGATGTGACCAATTCTGATCAATCCCTTTGGTTCCTTTGGGTAGCCCACTGCAGATTTTTCGGAGTTACAGAAAACTGTTCTTCCAAACCTGACAGAAAGGTGGAGGGGAGATGATGTATTTGGAATGCCAATTTTCTTGAACATTCCCATGTCGCAAGATTCTCATTCCCGAGTCTCCAGTTTCTGTCCGAAGCTAGAGGGGAAGTCCGTGCCTTTGGTACTTGAGGCCACCTGGAGCCCATCGTGCAGCCCAGCCCAGCCCCTCAGCATCAGAAGCCTTTCCAAGAATGGTCTGCACTCACCTGTACAGTCAGTCCAGAGTTTGGCTGGCAAATGTCAGCAAATCGCCCTCTGTTCCCACCTGGGATGGAGAAGACGGATGCTGCGCGTCTGCTGCGCAGCAGAGAATCCGTCAACTGGGCTCAACAGGCTCCGTGTCAACAGAACCTTGGGAGCAGCTGTGCCCCTGGCAACCGGTGCCAACATTCCATGCCCAGGTGACCATGATTCCATGGCCTGGGTGTCCGTTTTGGTGACCCGTGGAGTTCCATGGAGGCACCTCAGTGACCCCCTGGTTCTGCTGCCACCCACTAGATCAGGGTGCCCAGGGCCCAGTCCAGCCTGGCCTGGAACATTCCAGGGACAGGGCATCCACAGCTTCTCTGGGCAGCCTGTTCCAAAGTCTCACCCCCCTCATGGTTCCTGTGAACATCTGACTCCCATCTTCCCTGTTGTGGCCTAAAGCCCTTCCCCTTGCCCCCTGGCTCCCTGCCCCCTCTGGGCACTAGGAGGCCGCAGTGAGGCCTGGCCGGACCCTGCTCCTCTGCAGGCTGGGCAGCCCCAGCTCTCCCAGCCCAGCTGCAGGGC
The DNA here is from genome assembly GCA_034509425.1 of Eopsaltria australis. Classification (NCBI taxonomy): domain Eukaryota; kingdom Metazoa; phylum Chordata; class Aves; order Passeriformes; family Petroicidae; genus Eopsaltria; species Eopsaltria australis. The sequence goes on from JAVTVJ010010713.1 coordinate 8,555, forward strand.
ACAGGGGCTCCAGGCCCCCACCATGGCCACGGCTCCTCTGGCCCTGCTGCACAGGCACATCCTGCTGGGGCTGGGCACAGCTGGACATGGCTCTGCGCTGGGGCCGCACGGGCAGGGCAGGGGCAGAGCTGCACCTCCCGGGCCGAGGAACCTGCGCACCCTCAGCATCGCTGCAGCCTTTCCGGGCTAAAGAAACCCCACTGAAACACACCGCCCCAAAACAAAAAGCATTTTAAATGCTTCCTTAACACTTCTCCTCCAGATTTATTAGTCTGTTGCTGTTGTAATTCTTATGGGAGTGTTTTGACTTTAACCCTAGTAAATACCAATTAAAATAAAACCAAATCTGTTGGGTTTTTTCCAAACTGTTGAAACTATCTAATCATTCAGATCCTTATTTCAAGTCTCTGAGGTCTTGACATTTTCAGGTGTTCAGCTGCTCCTCTGACAGCATTTCCCAACAGGGCTGAGTAGGTTTGCTCTGCTCCTGGGGACAGCACCTTCCTTCTTCCCAAGGCCCTGCTCTGCTATGAAAGGTGACACAGCAGAAAAAGCAGAATTAATATTCAGTTTTCCTTCTAGCCACTCTGCCACAGGACCTGTGCTCAGAGGCATGGGCTGGGGCTCCTGAGAGCAGCAGGGAACCCATCTCAGCCCTGCCAGATGCAGAGATGCTCCTCAGCCCCTGGTCCCGTTGGCTGCTCTCTGCTGGGAAGAGAGTGGTGGAAATTGATGCAGTGCTGTGGAGAGCACAAGGATATGTTCAGCTCATGTCCTACATGAGGAGGCTCATTTCTTACAAAAATTTCTATGTTATTACAATTCTTGCTTCTTGGGTAATTGACAACATATCAAGTGTTTAAGAACGGGTGTGGATGACTTTTCCATTTTTTTAAAAATCCCAAAGGAGATTTAATGCTTTATATAAAACTGCTAAGATGCTAAAGCAATTCCAAATATACATTGAATATATTAATAATTATGCACCTTGTATGAATTCCAAAGAACTAAATATGAGAAATGAACCATGCAAATATGATGTCTCTGGTCTGGGCTTCCAAAGCTCAGAAAACTCAATCCTCCTATGCCTACAGATCAGTGATGGGATGAGAATGTGCTTTTCCTTCTGCAGAAAACTATGCACCAAGACCAAGAGCAATGCTTCAACTGTTCCATTACCTTTTGCTAAGCAATGCTTTTGTAACACAATACTTTCTAAAAAGTATATATATATATATATATACACATATATATATGTATGCATGTATTTGTGTGTATATATATATATATTTGTATGTATGCATGTATATCTATCTATTCACTGAAAAGGTTAATTACTAACCCTAAACCAAAATTTTAAAAGAAAATTGCCTCAGCTGATGGTGTTGAGCCAAACTAACACCTGTTTAAACCTATTATAAAATCAGCTGAGTGCCAGTTCATTGCAGGTTACTCAAGATCAAACCTCCTTGACCACAAAGGGTTTCTTTAAATGCTCTGTTCAGTGAGAATATCTGGCATAGTATGTCACCTAGGAATACAGCTATTTAAAAAGACATTTCTGCTTACTGTCATTGCACCCACCAAGTAGCTAAAAGTCTAGCAAGAATGAGAAACAGAAAACATTAGTCTAAAATTTATGGCCACCCTGTAAGTAAATATTTTTATGTGTGTTCGTCTAAGGATTATCTTTGAGCAATTTTGACCACTCGTGTAGTTTTCATTAAAAACAAAAATCAAAAGATCGCTTTATCAGAATAATAGTAACATTTTAATTTTTTTTGTTAAGATCAAGCCACATAAAAATTAGGGGGCACAATGAACCTACTAGGAATGTCCCTTGTTTTTTACTACCCCTGCCTAAATATGGCAATACTGAGACCTCTTGAAATATGGCTGAGGAAGTAGATAATTAACACAATAAAGACAAAAATGAAAAACCAAAATTAAGGATACATGTACACACAGATAACTAACTTTTAAAACACAGAGGACCTTCAGCTTGGTCATCTGTTTCCTGTTATAAAGTTACTTTTTCCAGTATTACATGCTATAAGGATAACATAAGACTGTCAAGGTAATGGAAAATCATGACTATGCTAGGACAGCATTTTATTCACCCTATAGCTGGTCCCAATGAGCCAGGCAAATGAAAAACACAAATAGTATTTAGATATGTGCCTTGGACATCAAGACAGATCCTTGCATAACTAGCTGCTAGAATAACAGTTGTTCACCCACCAGGACCACACTGTCTAGTGACCTTGTTTAGTCAATTTTAGGCCCTATTGATTCTATACCATTTATGTATACAGAAACATAGGGCAAAGTAACATACCTAAAAATTAATGTCATTGAGTTCACATTTCTAGAGAAAAGTACATGCCACAGTTTAGAAATTTAATGTGTGCTGAATTAGGTATTATCTGTTGCTGCAAATCTTGATTTTTATGCTTTTTTCATCTGTTTCTCTTCAGTTTTCAATAAGCATCAGTTCATCTGAAGTATAGTTCAGGTTTTACTATTCATAATAACACAACTCCATCCTTGAACATGAGGAAGATTCTGTTCTCCTGAGAAGAAACCAGAGCCCATTGATGCCAACAGCAACAAGGTCACAAACCAGTATCACAAATGGAATGGAGTCTCACTAATCCTGTAAGCCATCAAGATGATGGGTATTGTGAAATGCCATGAAAATATTCCAAATTTTGGGGAGGAAAAAATTTGTCATAAACACACTTTGTACAGTTTGGCTCATCCAAGAAAAAATGTGATGTCATGATGTATATAAACACAGTACTACTTTTGTAGGTTTTCTCCCCTGCTTCTATAAACCATTTCTTCCTGTGAAGCCTATTTCTTTGTGGGGTTGCAGATACAAAATAATTTACTTAAGTCACAAATAAGGAACACCTGTGGGAAACTGTCATTAACATGAAAACAGGTACTTCAATAAAATTTTAAAAAATTCAACAAATGAAACAGAGATTGGTATTTGGATTCTTCTGTGACTTTACCTGTTTTTCTTGACCATCTGAAGTACCTAATAACCTCTTGGACAGTTGTCCAAATAAGGCTCCTTCTCCACTTCTTAAGAAATACTGGTTTTTCCTGTTAAAAAACCCCATTTTTATCTTTTATTCAATAGCACACATTCCCTGTTGCACATCCCAAATATATTCCTTCTTTTCAGGTAGATCCAAAAACCATTACAGACTACTGATAAAGATATTGCCGAAAATGTGAAGCATGTAAGAGCACAGAATTTTGCTCTACTGGAAGCTCTGTATTATTGCATAGTATCAGACCATGCCAAATGTTCAACATCACCATAATTAGAACATTCATATTGCTACCCACTGCCTGGAGCAGAGCAGTGTGAAAACCCTCACCTATAAGCAGCATCACAATTTCCACCAGGTGCCTCACCTTGACGAGTTCTTCCTTCAGCACAAAAAGGTCACAAAGAGACATTTTCTCACTCCAGAAAGTAATTTAACATGAATAATGTTCAGATTGACATACCACTAACTTAGAAATTAAATTTTCATTAGACAAGTATTGGAGAAAACTCTGGAGACAACTGGTATCACCATGTATTTCGTACTTGCCATACACCCTTCAAAACTCCAGTTACTCCTGTAGCCACAAATAGTTGCAGAAAAAGTATTCCATCATTATGTACCGAAGAACTCAGGCTAAAGGTAGGAATTCAGTCCTACTTGCTCACTTTTCTGCTTTTTAAGTAAGTGGGTTCCATGTGTTCATATGAAAAAAACCTCAAGTATTTAGATCTTTTAGATACCTAAGTTTCATGAAGAATAAAATATTTCTGGATCCCTTTTTTCCTCCAATACCTATAGTTTGCAATTCAATTTGCCATGTTCTGAAGTTATGTTCAGAGTTTTCAAACTTCAGGTTATTTAAATTAAACATGGCAGAATGCACCAATGTGTAAAAGCCTAAACATGCAGTAAAAATCTCATTAGGAGCTATCTTCCATTGCATTTGTGTCAACAGATGATTTAAAACTAGGGGGAAATCCAAGCACAGGAGAATGTTTATTTTAATTTTAGAGCAGCATAACTGCCATTATCTTTTCAAACGGTTCCACACTCCAACTTCAGTCAAATTTTAAACTGAATATAAAATCAATGAAGATAATGTATGTAGACACATGAACTGTACTTAAGTATTTCTTCTGACAGCAAGTTTCTTATGAATGGGAATCAACACACTTCTATTAGCAACATGACCGTGAAGTATCCACTCATTAACATCATGTCTAGCTCCCACTTTCTGGTCAATGGATAATGAGGAGTTTGGTTTCTTTAAGCCCAACATCAAATGCCTGGTTACAGAATCCTTGCATAATATTTCAAGGTAATTTTGAAGTCTTTTAAAAAAATTATTGGCAAGTAGAACATATTTTTAATAAGCAGATTGAGGCCCAAAGCATTCTGATGAACTTTTATTAAAAATAATCTTCCTACAGTAATAAGGAATTCTTTAGCAAAGTCAGGCCACCACCTGTTGCACAGCCATCTTCAGTAACACAAATTTCATCTTCTCTGCTCCTCTGGAGATCAGCACTGGCTGATAACTGCTCTGCTTATGAACACAAATGCTGTTTTGACCACAAACGCAATTTCCAAGCAGCCAAGACACAGCTTTACTGAAAAGGAAATCACCTTTCCTTCAACAAAGCCAGTTTTTGTTGAATTTTTACAGATGGATATAATTCCATGCACAGTCATTAGATCCAGAAACTTCTCAGTACAAGAACCAAAAGTTGCCTCATGACACATTACAAGTTGATTTGTGATGCTCTGCATGCAGTTTGCTTTTTAGGACTTTGGGGGCTGCTTCCCTTTCCAAAGGCAATGCGTTCAAGATGTGGGGATGTCTGGTTCCCAGGGCTGCCTCTATCTGCTGGATGTCATTAAGCTCTGAAGATTCATGGTCAGCTTCAAACCAAATGCAAGTTTCACACTCTAAGCAGGGATGCCCACAAACATATTGCTCTTCGGAGAACAACTCTGGCTCCATAGATATCACTTGGACAGAGTAGCTCTGTTCTTCTGCAGCCCATGCCCGATCCAGATCCACGAGTCCCATGCACTGCTTTCCTGAAACGAGAGCAAGGGAGAGCACAGAAACTCAGAATGTAGAAACATGATCAGAAACGTGCAAGTAAATATTCGATGCTAGGAAAACACATCAGTAAGCCATCTGAAAAATAAGTTCCAAATCTGCTTTAAAAACATCTTAATCTGGTTTATGTTCCAAATCACATCTGTGATTTGTAACCCTCATTTAGCAAAGGTCTTGAGGAGATTATTAACTCTTTATATAAGGAGAAAAGCACAACTCTTTAAAAGTATTCTCAAAACTTACAGAAAAAAATCATGCTTTAATGTAAATGGGAAGAAGAAAAATGCCTGGTTTACCCCTTAGCTCTCTGAATTGCCAAACTTCTACTCCCTTTATAAACCATAACCGTTTTCCTCCTGTACTTTCACCTAAAATCTGAAAATCCCTGGTCACTGAGCATAAACAATAGACTAAAATGCCAAAAAGTGATTCAGCATAATTGATTTGAGACATAACTACTTATAAACAAACCTACTAAACTGGTAATGCAAATTAAGCTTATTTCAGATTTACCTGTAGAAAAAACCGGGAATGATAAAGGGTTTTTTTCTGCCTACAAGTTTTTTATTATGATGCAGCCATCACAAAATGATGGGACTATTTGTCTTTACTTATTTACTCCTTGTAATTGATTATTACGTTCTGAAATACCGAATTTACTTGTCAGATTCTATTTTCAGCAGCTTGAAACTCTATTGCAAGAAAAATGTAATGCTACTTTGAAATATTTTATCACTATTAGTTACAGAGTCTCAAGTCATGAACAGGACACAATCCTACTTCAGTTCCAAACACAATGATCCTACCTCTTTCTCTGTTCCTGACAGAATTGCATAGTTAAATGTATTCGGGGTCTGAGATGAAGAGAGAGGAGCACATCCTGTTTACCTTTGGAAGAGGAGTCTAGCATTCCAAACTACCCTCTGGAACTGCTTACCTCTCTTCCCTGAAAACTTCTAAAGAGCTTTTGTGCCTGTATCATTACTAGTCCTGTTATGCACCCTGGTTAGGTGCCTGTAGAAGTTTTGGGCAGGTGGCACCAACACATCCCATGGTATCCTTGTACTTCAGAGCAGCTGGTGCACATCACTCTTTAATGCAGGGCTCCGTCCAATCTGCTCTGTCTGTCCACAGTCAGCCCATGGCCAGAATTATCTTCTCAGATGGATTCCTCAGTAACAAAAGAATTGCACGACTTTGAATTCATCAACATTATGACATTTGGACTCAGTTCTGTTGGTGGCTTGGGATTTCAGAGGGGTGGTAATTGGGTAGGAGACAATTTAGAGATACAATAATAAGGGAGGGCCTGAAAAAAGACCTTTCCAACTCAGTTCTATATGGTTTTGTATGTTGCAGGGAGAAATTACCAGTTCATATAACCAGCCAGGACAGAACTCTGCAAATTACTTTTTGTGGCCCTATCCTCCCACATTTGTGGTTTCACAGAAAATCACCTTCTGTGACTGGTTGAACAAAATGGCCACTGACTCCAGTATTATTATTCCAAGTGTACACACTGTCAGGGCAAAACACTTAAAAGTTACATTTGTGGAAAAAAACCCCTGCAGTTTCAAGACACTGAGAACAGATTAAAGTTACCATCTTCCAAAAAAACAAATTTTGGGTCCTATTTCAATTTTCAGTCCACAATGTAGGGTTCTACACTAGTAAGTGAATACTGACCTCTTAAATTTTTTTTCAAATATTGTGACGATGACAAAAGAAACTGACAATTTTATTGTCAGCTTTTATACAGGGTCTGTATTATTTTTTTTTTTTTTACGCAGTGAGTATAAGAAATACTTTCAATTCTTTAAACGAGGCTTTTTAAAAACATTATGCTTATTAGCTAGTACAGTTTTAATATACTTTGTAAATGTTTCTTCTAAGCCAAAAAAGCAGAGTTATGTCCTTAGAGTTCCTAGCCCCTTCTGTCTTTTCTGACCCGGAAGCTAGTTTACAGCTTCCATCAGAGCAATAACACGAGATAGTAAAATGCAAACTCTCTCACATTGATGATTTTGGAAGAAGAAAAACGTTTCTATAGCCATAAGAGAGCAGCAAGAGGTGAAATGCGATGAAACTTAAATTTTTCAAGTGTTATGTGAAGACATCTACTTAACGCCCCATTCATAAATGTCCCACTTCTTCCTTTGTAACTCAAGGTAAAACCATGACTGAGATGGTTTACACAAGAGCTGCAGAAATTCATACCAATTAGCCTGCGTTCGGGTGGAAGCTGAACAGCTGTCTGGTCTGCAAATCCACAAAGTATCATGTGCTCCTAGAAAAAAAACAAAAAAAAAAAGATTAATCAAGAAAAATCTGATTAAATGCTTAAAAGTATCAGAAATGCTACCAAGCTGAAGACTGTATTTCTAAAAAATTTTATCTGTATGGAAATCCCAATTTTTATACTGCAAGTCTGTGTATAAGTCAAGTGTTTGTAATTTCTCCTCATGAGTGTTTGTTTCTTGCTAAACTTCCTAAATCTTTGCAGCACTTGAATTGGATGCAAGGTATACAAGACAGCATTCTTCAAAGACATCCTGCAGACTAATTTTGCCTTCAAAAACTGATGAGCAACACCGCCATCCTTTAGCACAGTCATAATAGGGCAGTCTCCCTGCAGCAGATGGTATTGTTTAATCAAACGATTACATTTGTTTCTTGAATAAAATATAACAAGAAACCCGCACGGGGAATGGCCGCTGCCCGACACTGAAAGAGCCGCACCGAGGCACCGTCGGGGCAGCACCGGGGAGTCTCGACCGCCCCGTGTCACTGAAGGAGCCGCAGCGAGGGACGGGCGGGGCGCGGCCCGGATCGAGCCCCTCCGGCTGCGCCACGAGCGGCGACCCCGCGGGACCGCGCCGGGGCCGAGCGGCGGCGGCAGCCGGAGCCGGGGAAGCGGCTTCGAGTGGCGGAGACGAGCGGGGTGTTCGCAGCCACCTCCGCTCAGCCCTCAGGCACCGGGGTTGTTCCGGGGGTTGTTCCCACCCAGCTCCGCTCAGCCCTCAGGCACCGCGCTGGGGCCTCCGCGCACTTTTCAACCCCGGCCGCCCCCACGGCCCCGTCCCCGAGGCTCCCGCTGCCGCCGCCTCCGCCCCGCGGAGCCCAGAAACTCCGGAAAATCGATCCCAGGCACTAAAAAACCTTTCGTTCGCAGCGAGGGCTGCGGGGGGTTCCTTATGATCTCCTCTCCCCCCAGTCCCTCCAGGGCACCGCCGGGCAGTAGCGCAGCTCCCGGGGCTGTGTCCCGGCACCGCCTGCTGCCACAGGACACAGGGCTGCCGCACCTGGGTATTAAACCCGACACATTTGGGGAGGGGAGACAGTCCCAAAAACCAGGACTTTGCCCTCGGGAGCTTGGAGCTGCACGAAGGGGATAAAGGATCCCCTGCAGCCACCAATGCCCCCAGCAGCGGCTCTGCCCCCTAAGAACGGGGCTGTGTTTGGGACAGGTGGGATGGCTGGGATGGGTCTGCAATGAGACAGCCACCTGTTGGAATGAAGAGCTTGGGGGAATGCCGTTACTGAGGAGGTTTCGGGAAACCCTCCAGTCCTGAGGGATGAGTTATTGGGAGAGGGGGGACACATCTGGATCTGACACTGGATTGGGGCCCCACAGGGAAGGATGTGGAGAGCCCGTATTAGAGGAGATCCTGAAGCTTTCCTAGTTTTGGGGGGTTATAAATGGTTTGGGGGGATTTCCCGGTCATTTTAGGGCACGGAGGTGACCACTTTCCACCAATTTGAGGGGTTTTAAAGGCTCGTGGTGGACCCACTTTGGTAGGTTCTGATGCCGGCCGCCCACGCTTTGAACTGGTCCGGACTGGTGCTCCCAGTGCCGCGCGGGGCGGGGCCGCGGGGAACCCCCCAGGGCACAGCGCGGCTGCTTTGGGGCTGGCGGCACCTGCCCGGCGCTGGGGATGGGGCGTGTGGGGGGAGCTGGGGCCGTACTGGTGCTACTGGTGGTGCTGGGAGCTCACCTGTCTGGGGGCCAGCGGGACTCGGGTGAACCTGGGCGTCTGAGGGGTGTAATGGGGACGATGGGAAAATAATGAGAGACGGCAAAAAAGGCAGGACGAGAGCAGGAAATCGGAGCTGGAATTCCCAGAGTAGGAGTCCAGCCCAGGGGTCTCCAGCTAGACTCCCCTTCAGCAAGTAGCTCCCACAACCCCTCACTCTGCCCTCAAAATCCTTTGGGATCCCCCATCAATCTCTGCATTCCTTCCTCCAAGATCTCCAGGCTCCTGAGGTGAGACCAAAGGGCTCCAAGTCCCCAGCTAGAGTGACCACAACCCCCACTTTTTTTTTTCCACACAACAATTTTCCCCCTTTTTCCCTTCCCGCGTCCCCCACAGCGGATGGGAGCAGCCAAAGAGCCCAGCGCTGCCCCGGCCCGAGCGGCCCCAGCTCCATCCCTGCTCCTTCCGCGGGATGCGATGGCTTTGCGGGGGAGGGGGACCGAGGATGGGCGCTGGACCTGGGGGGAGGAGGAGCAGGGATGGAGGAGAGGAGGAGCAGGGATGGAGGAGCGGGATGAAGGAGGAGGGCGAGAATGGGAGGAAGCAAGAGAAGGATGAAGTGGAAGGGAAGCGGGAGGAAGAGGAGGGATAGAGGAGGGGCGGGAGCAGGAACAGGAGGAGGAAGAGGAGGCCCCACGTGCATCCGTCGCTCCCTGTATCTGCAGCCCCCCGCCCCGGGAGCATCGCCCCAAGCCCGCATTCCGCAGGTGACCGGAGAGGGGGAGCTCTCCCCAAATATCTTGGGCGGTCCCTGGGAGGGTTTTTTGGGGGTTCCCGCTGGCGGCTCCTGGCAGAGGCCCGGCCGTGGGCGGGGAATGCGGGGTCTTCCCCCGCATGAGGGTTGGTCTCCCTGGGTCAGGCTCGGGATCCACGTGGCGATCGCCCGGTGCCGGCGGGGCATGAGGGGGACACCGGTTTTGGGGAACCCCCGGGAGAGCCGGGACTGGGGGAAGCCCGAGAGCCAGGGATTGGGAGAGCGGGAAGGGGCGATCCCGGAGCTGGGGGAGCCCCGGGAGGCTGAAGGGAGGGGGAGGATGGAGAGCGGGGGAAGCAGGGACCCCTTGGACACCGAAGTGGGGAGCGCGGAAAGGGGGGACCCCTGGGATTCCCGGGACTCCCCCGTTGGCCCAGAAAAGGCAGGAATCCCGGGTAGGGGGGACCCCAAAACACTTGGGCCCCCCAGGAGCCAGAGAGGAGGAAAGACCAGGAGCCCAAAGTGGAGAAAACAGAGAGGGGGAACTCTGGGGAGTTGTTTTTTTTTTCACTGTATCTTGGAGCTTTTTGTTTGAATGTGGATCTGTTGGGCTGAATCTTTATTTTTTGGGGGGCTGCAGCAGGGGGAGAGGTGAATCTTGTTCTTTCTGAGGTTTTTTGAGCTAGATGTTGGTGATTTGTTTTTTGTTGTAGGCCGAATCTTGATATTTTGGAGGGGTCTTTGCCAGAGTATCAAAATTTTGGATCTCTTGGGGCTGTGTCTTGGTATTTGAGGCGTTTTTTCTGCTGGATCTTAAAATGTTGGAGGTTTTATTGGACACAAGATACCTGGTGACTTCCGGAGATGGAGTTGGGCAGGAGGACCCCCCAGCCAACAAGCTCACCCTTTGTTTTCCCCCCAAAGCAGGATTTATCAGTCCCAGGCCTTGGCTGGATGGAGGAGGAGGCTTTGAGGAAGAGGAGAAACCTTGCAGAAGAGGCCATTTTGAGTGGTTCCAGGTCACAGGAACCCAGTAGGAAGAGGGAAAAGCCCCAGAGATCCCGCACAAGGAGGGGCTGCAAACCCAGCCCAGGAAGCTGTAACAAGGAGAGAGCCTCCCTGTGCCAGGAAGGTGGCCAGAGATCCAGGCAGAGCTCAGAGCTGGGGGAGAAGGGAGGTGGGGAGAAGCCCCACAAGTGCTTGGAATGTGGCAAGGCCTTCAACTACAGGTCTGACCTGATCCGGCACCAGATGATCCACACTGGAGAACGGCCCTATGAGTGTGGGGAATGTGGGCAGAGCTTCAGCCAGAGCTCCAGCCTGATCAAGCACATGTGGATCCACACTGGGGAAAAGCCCTATGAGTGCTTGGAGTGTGGGAAGAGCTTCAGACAGGACGCCAACCTGATCCAGCACCAGAAGATCCACACTGAGGAACACCATGAGTGCTTGAGATGTGGGAAGAGCTTCAAGTGGAGCTCTGGCCTGAGAAGACATCAGCTCATCTACACTGGGGAGAGGCCCTACTAGTGTTCTGAGTGTGGGAAGAGATTTCAGACCAGCTCCCATCTCCTCTTGCATCAGCAGATTCACAGAGAGGAGAGGCCCTTCCACTGCCCTGACTGCGGGAAGGGCTTCAAACTCAACTCTACCCTCATTCAGCACCGGCGCATCCACAGCGGGGAGAGGCCCTACGAGTGTCCCCAGTGTGGGAAGAGATACACCCAGAGCTCTCACCTGACCCAACACCAACGGAGGCACCAGTAAGGGAGTCCCTGTGAGTGCCCCGAGTGTGGAAGGAGCTTCCTGTGCTGCTCCATCTCCATCCCCCATGGGAGAATCCGCATTGGATGATCCCCAGTGACCCCGCTGGCTGCCCTGTCCCCGGGACTGTTCTTGGACGGTTCTGACTCCCAGATCAGCCTGCTGCATGTCCCCCTGCAGTATGCACATACACATGATTTTTTTTTTTTTTTATTAGTAAAACCAACCAATATTATTAATTCCGTTAAGTTGTTCTTCTTTGTCTATAAGTTCAGAAATTTAACACGGCCTTGGCTGAGCAGCAGTCGATTAGTGTCAACTAGTACCATTTTCTAGAAGTGATGGTTTCTTTTGTTATTTCCTGTCCCACAAGTGCCTGGCTCTGTCTAAAGCAGATTCCTGTGGTTTGTTTGTTAAGTCACATTCATCTCATTTCTCTCACCCAGCACTGCCGGAGCCCCTCCCCTGTAGGCACTTGCAGATGCCACCAAATGCGAGTCCAGGCTGGAATCTCCCCACCCGCAGCCTCCAGCACCCGCCCTTCCTGGGCTGGGCCTGGGCTGGTGGCAGCGAGCCCGACAGAAACCAACACCTGCGGGGCCACCAGCGCCGGGGACTCGGAACCGGGCAAGGGACGCTTTGGTTTGCAGGGGTGGAAGGGCCAGGGCTCCTCCCCTGCCCCTCTTTGACTTGGTTTAGGATTCAATTTTTTGGCGACTGTGGGAGGGGATAAAGGTGAGGTTTTCCTCCACCACTGGGCAGGTTTTTCCCTTGCATGGAGTGCTTGGGCCTTGCCTGGGCCCTTTATGCCCTCCTGCAGAACCGGTGGCATTTTCCAGCACACACAGTTTGTAACCAAGAGTCGGGTGCAGCTGAGAAGGCTCCGGGCGCCTCCTTCCAGGCTGACTTTGCAGACGCTGAGGCTGCTCTGGGCTCTGCCAGGGCTCTGCTGGGGCTCAGCTCAGGGCAAGGCAGGACCCCTTCTTCCCTGGCATTGCTCCGGGCAGCTGAGTCACAGGGGGAGAGGGAAGGGACACTCAAGGGAGTTGAGCTTTAACAGAGTTTTTATTCAAAAAGCGACCAGAACAAACACGGTGTCCTAACTCCCATAAGCAACTAGCAGTGCTAACTACCATAACTAACTAGCCATACTAACTACCATAACTAACAGCGTGTCCTGACTACTGTAACAAAAATCTCTCCTCAAGTTCTTCATCTCCTCCGCTGCTCCCTCAGTTGCTTGGCTGCAGCGATCAGAGGGGTCAGGCTGGAGAGAGGCTCGGCTGGTGATAAAAATGGGTGCTGCCCAAAGGATAAAAAAGAAAGAAGTGAATCGTTCCTCCCCAGAGCTGAGTTCCTCACAGGCTCTGTTGCAACAGGACAAAGGGGAATGGTTGGAAACTCAAGAGAGGGAAGCAGGCCCAGATCAGATCTGAGGAAGAATTTTTCCTCCAGGACAGTGTGGAAACACTGAGAGAGGGTGCCCAGAGATGTGGGAGGTGCCTCCTCCCTGGAAACATCCAAGCTCAGGTCAGGCAGGGCTCTGAGCCACCTGATCTGCTTGAAGATGTCCCTGCTCGCTGAGGGCACCTGGTGCAGATGGCCCCGAAAGGACCCTGCCAAGCCAAAGCAGGCGAGGATTCTGCTCGCTTTGCGCGTGAGAAGCAGCGAGACTGGAGATGATGAGAGGGGGCCCCACAAGAAAACCCCTCCCTGGCACTGCTGTTTCCTCTGCAGCCGCTTTGCACTCACCTGCAGCAGCTCTTGGGCCAAGCAGAGACGATCCTCATGCGGCTCCAGGCTGCACTCGAGGAAGTCCCGCAGCAGAGCCGACAGGCGCCGGGGCTCCTGCAGCTGCGGGGTCCCGTTCTGCCGGATCAGAGCGCGAGCCTGCAGGAGAAGCAAACACAGCGCTCTGCCAGCTTCCTTCACACCCACGAGTGCTCACAGTGACCCCGGGTTCTCAGCCCCTGCTCCAGGGGCAGTTTCCTCCCTGGCAGAGATGCTGCTCACAGCTCATTTTTCTATGCCAGCCAAAACAAGCAAACCCTGATGCAGCCAAAGCCGTTGCAACACCCAAATGATCTTGCCCTGAGAGCTAATTTCATGGGCTGACTTTGTCAGTAGGAACCTCCATCAGAAATAGCCCATTTTGCTTCTCCAAATACAGACACAGCTCTACAGGCCATTTTCAGGGGTCAGTGTGGCCTGCCTTTGTTATTTCAAAGGATTCTACACCAAATGCATCTCTGCAGTGCCACTGACACTCAAGGAAATGCATTCCTGATGTCCCATCCCAGGAACTGCCAGGCAAGGAACAGGAGGTTTGGGCTGCTGAAATCTCAGCCTTGGGGACACGGAGAAAGTAGCTTGGACTGGGAAAGAAATATGTGAGACTGTGGGGATGTTAAACAATCATCTTCATGTTTTAGACAAGTTTCCCAGTGAGAAGACTCAGGGGGGAGTTCATCTGGAAAACCTCTTTTAGAAACTCCTTCAGAAAACTTGTTGGGTTTGGATTTTGGGCCTAGTTTGGGGTTTTTTGCAAGATAACATTAGAGCTGTTGCACTTGATTCGTGTTTTCAGCTCATCCTCCCGGACAGAAGAGCTGCAACAACTTAAAACCCAGAGCAAACTCTGGAGACTGCAGAACCTTGGTCTGTGTTCAGGCCCGAGTCCTCTGGGAATTCCCTTTCCGACGGGCAGAAACCTCCAGCTGCTCCTCCCTGGGCAGGGTTACTCTGTGCTCACAGGCCTCTGCCAGCTCTGGAGAATTTGCCTCTTACCATGGCCCCCGTTTGCTTGGAGTAAGGAGGTTCTCATTCCACCATCTCGATGGTGCCAAAGGACCAGATGTCCACCTTGGGGCCATAAGAAAAACTGGTGACAACTTCTGGGGCCATGCAGTGAGCAGTGCCCACCATGGAGCTGGGCTGCTCCTGCTCAGGGCTGAGCTGAGCGCAGAGGCCAAAATCAGCTGGGGACAGAAAGAAACACTGTCAAAGGCAGCTGGAATGAGGACAGCAAGCACAAAGATTCCCCACTCTCAGTCTGAGGATTCAGCAGCGCAGAATCCAACTGGGCAAGTCCTCAGGGCTGTAGCCAAGGAAAGGTGGAAGTGGAGCCTTAAAGAAAGCCTCAGCTTTCATGCAGTGGCTTTTGCTGATTCCCTTGAAGCTTCAGATTCCAACTTGCGCCCCTTTGGAAGGGACATCCCCAGAGCAAAGGCACTGCTGCCACCCTGCTCCTCTGCTGAGCTCTCTGCACGGGGCAGCCGCTCTCAGCTGGCAGCAGGGGCCGGGCAGGGCCACCAGCAGCACTTGTGGGGCTCTGGCCATCACTGGGGAGCAGCCCCACAGCTGCAGCCCGGGAGCGCCGTGCCTGCCCAGGAACACCCACCCAGCTTGACAGAGCCGTGCATTCCCAGAGGATGTTGGAGCTCTTCAGATCCCTGTGGATCACCTGCTTGGAGTGGAGGAAATCCAGGCCCTGCAGACACTGAGAGAGAACAAGAAACATGAGGGTAGAAACCAGTGGCCAGAATATCTCACACAAGGAAGGAGAGTTTGGGATTCTGCCAGCAGCAGCTTTGCTGTGCCAGGCCAGGAGTGCAGGGCAGACAAGCTCCAGGCAAAGGGTTCAAGGCAAAGCTGAGAACAGCAAATCAAATCAAATCAAAAGCAGACAGAGAGTTCCACAAGAGCAGGAAAGAGGACAGGGACAGAGTAGAAGTGCAGTGATGCTGGCAGGCCGTTCACTTCAGAGGCTCTTTGTGCTGCAGCTCATCAAAACAACCCAGGAACAAAGCTGTGAGCATGAAGCCACTCCTGTTCTCACGGCCTGGTTGGAAGGAGCAGCGCGTCCCAGCCATGAGAAGCACAAGCAGGGTTCCTCCCCTCCCAACTGACAGCTGCCATCTCTCCTTCAGCTATGCATGTCTGCCTGACAACGTCCTGCAAAGTTCCTCCATCCATGTATTCCATCACCAGCCAGAGATCTCCATCTACAAGGAAGCTGGAAGAGGAAAACAATGGCATGGAGAAGAACATGCACGGCTCAATTCCCCCATGGAAAACCTTGAGTGCAATTTTGTTTGCAGGTCACTTGTAAACGAGGCCAGGGTCACATGGAGAGACATTCCTGCCAGGCTGCACAGTCCTTGGGATCTGCACAGTGTGAAGGAGAAGGAGACACCTGTGAAAAAGGTGAGGCCTTAGATGGCAAGCAAGTGCAAAATGCAGTTTAGCAACAGCCCAGATCAATGTGGAAGCACAGCACTCGGTCCCAGCTGGTTCAGCATCTGAACTCATCAGTGCCACCATTGCCTCCAGAATGAGGCAGCACAACTTCCAGATTTATCCAGGGGAGGAGGCCGTGCAGCACTTGGCACAAAAGTGGTCAAGTGTTTGGGAAACCTTGCAGAAAGTCCCTTCTGAACCTGGCAGGGCCATTGAAAAATGGGCAAAGGAGGCGTTTCTGGAAACAAGAACCTGCTCTTCCTGGCATCTGCAGCAATGGAGAAGAGTTGGGGAGAAGGAGCCACAGGAAATAATTTCTGCTATGGTTTATCAGCACTTGGCATAAGACACAGAAAATGGGCTCAGCTTGAAGGAGAAAACAAAGCAAAGCAACAAAAGCACACGGAGGGAGGGAGGGAGGGAGGGAGGGAGGGAGGGAACTGCCAGGCTGTTGTTTTGGGAGGATACAGCCGGGTCAGGCTTTTTCCAACCAGGCTGCAGACTCCAGATGGCAGGGAAGATGAACGCAGGGCCTGTGCAGAAGTAACAGCCATGCACTCACCCTTTGCCAATCTGCTCCAGTTCCAGGTATTTCTGGGTAGGCTCCCCCACACTCACGGCGCTCCCTGAAAGAAACCACGTGGAAGACGCTCCCTCCCAGATGGAGACCACACCTTGCAGCAGAGCCCAAACGCAGCCCCAGTCCCTGGGGCCGTGAGCCCCTTGGTCTCAGCTGGGGAGGGACAATAAATGACTCTGGGACATTGAGCTGCAGAGCAACCCTGGCTGCAGCTGATGCTGAGACACACACACAGCACCTACTCTGGAAGCCAGGAACAGAGCAGACGTACTCAGCTGCACCAGGCACCACTGCCCTCTCCCCTCTGGCTGCAGGGCTGTGCTGCTGTCAGAACCTTCAGCCCAGGATCCTGCAGCGGAGGGAGCTTCAGTGTCCTCTTCCCAAGCACAGGGAGCTTCAGGGTCCTCTTCCCAAAACACTACAGGTTCTCCATCCTCTTCCCAAGCACAGGGAGGTTGAGGGTCCTCTTCCCAAAATGCTGCAGGTTCTCCATCATCTTTCCACGCCATGGGATCTTCACCCACCACTTCCCGTGCCGGAAGATGTTCGCCCTCTCCTCCCAAGCCACAGGATGTCCTCTGTCCTTGTCCCACACTGGGAGATGTCCATCATCCTCATCCCACGCTGTGGGAGCTTGGCCGGTCTCCTCCCACACTGAGTGATGTCCACCGTCCTCCTCCCACACCGGGAGATGTCCCCTGTCCTCGTCCCACGCCGTGGGAGCTTGGCCGTTGTATTCCCAAAGCGCAGGATGTTCGCCCTCGTCCCCCAGGACAGCAGGAAGGTCACTGTCATCTCCCGGCACAGAGGGAAGTTCACCATCGTCCCCCAGAACGGCAGGAAGGTCACTACTCTCTTCCTCCTGTTTGGCCTCCTCTTTGGAAGCACAGGGAGCCAGAGGAGGTGCTGCTGCTTTTGTGCCCTGGGGACAGACGGTGGCGTGAGGGACGGGAAGTTCTGTCTCAGGTCTCACCTTATTTATCCTCAGCTGCACATCCAGCTGCACTGAGCAGAAATGGGATTCGGAGCTGTAAAAACCAGGAATGGGCTAAAGTGGACATTGCCACTTATTGTTGGGAATTGGATATTCCACCATGGCTAAAGGCAGCAAGCAATCTCCTGCCTGCTAAACCAGAGCTGCAGCTCTCCAAAAGCTCCTCACCAGAAAAGGAGAAAACTGCCAGGGATCCCTTTGCTGCTGCTGCTGCTGCTGCAGAGGCAGTGACAGGAACTTTCCTTCAGCCTCCCAGGCTGGCACTCGAGTGCCACACGCCAAGCTCACAACTTGCTGCACCATTCCCAACACCAAAGATTCTTTCCCCACTCACCGAAGGAGGAGCTGCTCAGGATCCACGCGTGAGGTGCCCTGCAAGGGGAGAGGGAACATGAACCAGATGCTGTTAGGAAAAACCTGCCCGTGGTGGGAACTACCACAGAGCAAGGCAACCCCGAGAGAGAGCATTTTGCTTTCACAGCATCCCTCCAGGAGCCACAGTCCCTTCCCACAGCAAGCAAGAGAACAGCACAAAGTACTGGGCTGTGTCTGTTCTTGGCTGCAGCAGCAAACGGAGGGAGTTCCAGGCTCCGCTGCCACAGACTCTCCCCTTGAGGGAACAGAACCCCCCCGGCCTCATTGCAAATGCTGTGCACGCCCCGCTGGCTGCAGACACCCCCTTTTTCAGCTGCAGCTGTTGGCAGGAGCTCTCTCAAAGCCACGGTGTCTTCATGGCAATTTGGTGACAAAGTCAGCTCAGTGCCAGTGGAAGAACAGAAAGCACACAGCGAGCCCAAAGCCACAGATGCTGCAGCCAGGGAAAACCTCGACTTACATGCCAGGTGGGTTAAAAAATACCCCAAATAAGCCACGGAGTACAGAGTGCAAAGGGCAGCAGCCACTTGCTGCATCATTGTGGCCATGCTGCACACGTCTGCAGCCTGCAGCCCTGCAAGCACAGAAGGACACCCGTCAGGGGCTGGGCTGGCTGCTGGGAATGCCTCAGGCAGGAGGATCCTCCGGCAAGGAGCAGGCGCCCAGAGCCGCTCTGGACACCGAGGCCTCCGTGCCCCGCAGCAACGGGAAAACCACGGGGACGCGGCAACGTTCCTGTGACAATCACAGCAGCAGCTCCCGCAAAAACCGCCTGCAAGGTTCTCCTGTGTCACAAAGGAGCACAAAGAATCCTCCCGGGGCACAGCCCATGGCTCAAAGGATCCAGAGGAGCTCCAAAAATGTAGGAAACGAGAACACCCCAGAGCCCAGCCTGAACACTGAGGAGGAATAAGGACGGGGCCAAACCAAAGGAAACTCGACCTTCAGTCACTGATGGCTCTGACTAAACCAACAAGGCTTGTTCCATCTGGGATCTTTGTTCTAGCTCTGAAAACAAGCTAGGTTCTCCACTCTAAATACACAGAACACAGGAACTGGGGAGGAGGTGGGATTAGGAAGGAGGTGGAGGAGGAGGAGGGAGAGAGGAAGAGGAGGAGGGAGAGAGGAAGAGGAGGAGCAGGAAGAGGAGGAGCAGCAACGGGAATAGAGGGAGAAGCAGGAGGTTCCAGTGCCCCCTGTGTCCGCAGCACCCCCAGGCCCCGGAGCTTTACCCCCACCACATCCGGCAGGTGAGTGGGGAGGGGGAGCTCATTCCAAACCTCTCAGCGGTCCCTGAGCAGCATTTTTTCTTGGCGGGGCTTGGGAGCACACAGATTCCAGAACTGAGTTCCAAATATCATTAAGGATCCCTGGGAGGGTTTAATTTTGGATGGGGGGATGGTTGGATTCTGCGAGACCCCAAAGCTGAGCCACAAATGCCCCTTTGGGGGATAATTTGGAGGCTCCACGTGGCTGTCACCTGGTATCTGCTGTGGGAGGACGTTTTTCTTGTGAACTTCCCAGGAGAGTGGTGGAGGGGGTCCATGGATCCCCTGAATTGGGGTGACGGGAGAGGGGCGATCCCAGAGCTGGGGCCCCCCAGCAGCCTGGAGAGGGGGGGAGCCTGGAGATAATGAACCCCTGGGATCCCAAAATAGAGAATCAAAAGAGAAGGGACCCCTGGGAGAAACAAAAGTCTCTGGATTGTCCCTCATTTGGACCCCGGAGAATGGGGAACCCCTGGAGCCATGGGACTGCCATCATCCCAGGGAAGGGAAACTTCTGGAAGCCCAAAGGGAAGAGGCCAGAGATGGGAAACACCTGGGATGTTTCTTTTGGGATGAATCTTCATATTTTGAAGAATTTCATGGACACAAGACACCTGCTGAGTTCTAGAGATGGATTTGGGCAGGAGAAACCCCCAGGTGAAGGTGGTTCCACCTTGCTCTCCCCTAAATCCAGGATTTGCCATTCCCAAGCCGTGGCCAGATGGAGGACGAGGAAAAGCCCCAGAGATCCTGCACAAGGAGGGGCTGCAAACCCAGCCCAGGGAGCTGCGAGGAGGAAAGACCCTCCCTGTGCTGGGAAGGCGGCCAGAGATCCAGGCAGAGCTCGGAGCTGGTGGAGAAGCCTCAGGGCAGGGAGAAGCCTGAGGAAAACTGGGAGCTTGGAATGTGGGAAGAGCTTCGGGGGGGGAGTTCCAGCCATCAGAGGATCCACAACGGGGAATGGCCCCATGAGTGTGGGGAACGCTGAAAGATCTTCAAGTGGAGCTCCAACCTGTGGGCACTCCAGCACATCCACAGCAGGGAGAGGCTCTGTGAGTGCCCCCAGTGTGGGAAGATATTATCCCAGAGCTCTAACTGGACCCAACACCAACCAAGGCACTGCTAAGGGAAGCCCTGTGAGTGCCCCGACTGGGGGAAGAGCTTCGTGCGCTGCTCCAGCTCCATCCCCCATGGGAGGATCTGCGTTGGATGATCCCCAGTGACCCATCTTGGGCAGAGCCCTGGTGACCCCCGTTCTGGGTGATCCCTGTTGTGTGTGGGGAAGGTGTTGGAGAGATTTCTTTCCCTTGTCCTTGTGCTGCTGTGATTTGGTTGTGAATAAATTCCCTGCCTATGCCCAGGCTGGGTCTGTTGTGGCCGTGCCGGTGTTTGCTGAGGGATCTCTCCTGGTCCTTGTCCCCAGCCAGGAACCCTCGGTTCCATTTTGTGTCCCGTGTGTGGCTGCGGGGGGCAGGGACAGAGTGGCTTTTGTGGGTGCCTGGCATCGGGCCAGCGTCACCTCACGCCGTGGGCACCCCTGAAATCCCGCGTGCCTAGGGACACATTTCTGGGCACAGCCGAGCTCCCACCTGCCCAGCACCCCAAGGTTCCCCCTCCCCAAAAAACCGGACCCAACGCCGGGGCTGCAGCATCGCGGAAACCCCTCAGCCAATGAAAAAGGAGCTGGGTGGCGATTAAGCCGCAGAGCGTTTCTGACTCATGAGTTGCTGGGTAGAACCCCTGGAAAACGAGTCACCAAAAGTGCTCTCAGCCAATCCGAGCGCGCGGCGCTACTGACCCCGCACTGGTCCGGACTGGTGCTCCCAGCGCAGCGCGGCCGCTTTTGGGCTGGCGGCACCTGCCCGGCGCTGGCCATGGGGCGTGTGGCGGCAGCTGGGGCCGTACTGGTGGCACTGGTGGTGCTGGGAGCCCCCCCGGCTGCGGGCGCGGAGCTCTCGGGTGAGCGGGGGGGAAGGGACGCGGTGGGACAGGGGGGATGGAGGGGTAAAAGGGGACGGTGGGACCCCTAAATTGAGTGGGAGGTGGAGGGGATCCCCCCAAAGGAAGAGCGAGAGGAGCTGAGAATTGGGGGAAGGTGAGGAATGGGTGGGAGAGGGTGGGGAAGTGAGGAAAAAGGGGAGGATGGGACCCCAACACTGAGAGGGAGGGGGCTTGGGCTTAGGGGACTGGGGAGACAACGGTGGTAAAGGGGAAAAGCGGGGAATAGGACCCCAGAGGTGAACTGGGGAGTGTCTGGAGGTGAGAGGGGAGAGGAGGTGGAAGAGGAAATGGGGAGAAGGGTGGAAAAGAGGAAGTGGGAGAGCAGGCAGGAGGGTCCCGTGGCAGCCGTGGGGCACAGGGGGTGCGGAGTGGGGATCTGGGGTGGCCCCCGGAGCTCTGGACTTGCTGAGGGGTGCTGGGGCCTGCTGTGGGGGGAACCCCTGACCTGTGTCACGAACACTCAGGGGTCTTCCAGGGGGTGGTCAAGTTTGAGTGTTACTTCATTAACGGAGAAGGTGAGGTACGTGCAGAGGTACATCTACAACTGGGAGGAGTACGCGATGTTCGACAGCGATGTGGGGCACTACGTGGGGTTCACCCCCCATGGGGAGAAACAGGCGCGGTGCTGGAACAGCGACCCGGCAAGGCTGGAGTACAGAGCGGCTGAGGTGCACAGGTACTGCCGGCACAATTACGAGTTGGCCTCCTCGTTCCTCGCGGGCCGCAGAGGTGAGCGTAGATCAGAGCGTGTCCCCTCGGGCCCTGCCCTGGCAGTGACCCTGGAACCTCTCAAAACCTCCCTGGGAATCGCCCCCGAGCCCTCAGCCCTCCTTGTGCCCATCCCCGGGGACTCCTGCCCCCCTCAGTTCCTCCCAGTCCATCCCAGTGGCTCTCCGCATGTCCAGCTGATCCAGGCGTGGAGCTGACGTCTCTCAGCCAATCAGAGCGCGTGTCTTTGATGACTCCTCTGTTGCCAGGCAGACCCGCAGCGCCCCGTGCCCCGCGCCGGACTCGGCCTCCCAGCGCCGCGCACTTCATTCCCAGTCCCTCCCAGTGCCACACCAGGCCCTCCCAGTGTCCCTACAATCTTTCCCAGTGCCACAAAAGTCGCTCCCAGTGCCACCCCCCAGTTCCTACTCTCCCTCTTAGACCATTCCCTGTCCACTCCAATTCCTTTTCAAGTCCTTCTAGCTCCACTCCCAGACCTACGATCTCTCCCAGTGCCACTCCAGTTCCTCGCAGTACATTCCTAGTCCCTCTCAATGCTACACCACTCCTCCCCGTCTCTCCCAGTGGCCTCCTAGCGATCCCTGTGTGTCCCTGCTCCCTCCCAGTGCTTCCCAGCGTGTCAATCTCGCTGGTGCCCTCGAGCTCCCAGCCCGGCCCCGGCCGCCTGCTCTGCTCCCTGATGGATTTCTACCCTGCTAAGATCCAGCTGAGCTGGTTCCAGGGCCAGCAGGAGCTCTCGGGCCACGTGGTGGCCACCGACATTGTCCCCAACGGGGACTGGACCTACCAGCTCCTGGTGCTGCTGGAAATCCCCCTCTGGCGCGGGGTCACGTCCAGCTGCCAGGTGGAGCACGTCAGCCTGGAGCACCCCCTGAGCCGGCACTGGGGTACGGCCCGGCCCCCACAGCCACGGGGGACTGAGGGAGGGACTGGGAGGCTGGGAAGGGGATTGTGATGTGCTGGAAGTAATTGGGATGGAGTTTGAGAGAGCCTGGTTTAAACTGGGAGGGAGGCTCAGGGGACTGGAAGGGCTGAGAATGAGTTTGAAGTATCTTGGGGAGGGTGGGATGGGGTTCTGGGGGTCCTGGTGGGCGCTGGGAGGGGGTTTGGGTGTGCTGGCTGGAACTGGGATGGAGTTTGAGTGAGCCTGGAGGGGCTGGAAGGAGATCGGGAGTGGAAAAGCAGAGCTTGGAGTGCGGCTGTTTGTGCTGGGAAGAGACTGGGAGGGGCCTTGGTGAGTCCTGGTGTGGATGGGAGGGGATAGGACTGGGAGAGGGTTTGAGGGTCCTGGGGTGGTGGGGGGAAACTGGGAGGGGGCTGTGGGATGCTGAGAGGGACAGGAGAGGCTTTGGCTGGCCCTGGGGAGGCTGGGAAGGGACTGGGAGTTTTCAGGGTATCCTGGGTGGGCAGGAGGCAACTGGGAGGATCCTTGGAGGGGCTTGAGGTGTCCGTGAGAGGTTTTTGAGGGTCGTGACCCCTGCAGACCCCCCAGAGATGCCACTGGACACCGCCCGCAGCAAGATGCTGATGGGGATTGAGGGCTTTGCGTTGGGCTTCGTCTTTCTGGCGCTGGGGCTCGAATTCTACCTTCACAACAAGGTGAGGGGCTTATCCCTCCCCCAGGGCTCGTGTCCCCCCTCCCCCAGATCGTGTGTGCTCCCCCTGGGGCCCCCAGCCCGGTGTCACCCCCTTTTCTCACCCCACAGAGCTCCTGAGCCGCTGGCAGCTGCAGCCCCTCCCCGTGGCCTTGGGCCAGGCTGGGACACCCCACTGCATCCCATCGCTGATTTTGGGGGGAGTCGTGTGTCCCACCCCCAGCTCTGCTGTCACTCTGCCCCCATCTGGCTGCTCCCAGTATTCCCAGTAAAACTTCCCAGTTCAATACAGTCCCATTTATTGGGGGACAGTAGGGAGGGATTTGGGGGGGATCTGTGAGCGTGGGGGCCCAAACGACCCCAAGGATGTAAGGGAATGGGGACCCATGTGTGTCCCTCCAATGTCATCCCACTCTGGGGGTGATTGGGGGGCACATGAACCCCAACATGGCACACAGCCAAAAAAAATAAAAATCTTCAAATAAAAAAAAGAAAAGCAAAACCTCCAGGACCGCAGTGTCACTTCCTTGATGACAACAGCTGGGTCAAATTCCTGAACAGGAACATCTACAGCTAAGAGAAACTTGGGCACAGGGGATAACCCAAATTTTTCAGGTGGGATCGAGCTGTTTTGCAGTGCAATTGAGCCATTTCCAGGGCAATGGAGTTGTTTTGAGGCACCATCGAGCCCTCTCGGCTTCTGGGGTGCAGAGCTGTGAGGGACTGAAATGTTGGGGGTCAATGGCTCAAAGCAGTGGCCATTGGCAAAAGCAGCGGGGGCTTTGCTGGCCATGGGCACAGGAAGCGCCCAGGGCCACAGGGGGTGAACACCCAGCCCCGCAGGGGACGAGCCGCGCTGGCAGCCAGGGAAGGACAGAGGCCCAGCACAATCAGATGCTGCCAGCTGGGACAGGCCTTTGCACCAGGGCAATGCCCTCCCTTACACAACTGCCTCACCTCTGGAAACTCCCCCATGGAAGGCCCGGGACATTCACACCCACGCCTGCAGCTTTCCATCCCTTCCCATGGGCCATACCTGGCTCAGCTGCGCTGCCGGCACAGGCAGGGCCACGTCTCACAAGGGGCCATGAACCATCAGAGCGCCCCAGAGTGCCCCGGGATCCACAGTGGGACATCAGACAGCGTAAAACTCTTCCAGGGGAGGTACCTGGGTGTTCTCCCAAACCTCAACCTGTATTAACCCACAGAACTTGGAGCTTCCAGGGCTTCCCCAACATCCCAGGGATCCAGCCTGGGACCATCACTTAGACCAAGGACAGAGACACTGTAACAATCAACACCAAAAGTTTGTTGCTGGTCCAGGGCTGGTGACTGCGTATCTTTCTACTCTTATACTTTATTTCACTTCTACATTTTCCTAAGTGTTACTTTTATGCTTTTAATGGTAGTACAGAACCAAAAGGGCTCCAAAGTCCCTTTACACAGCAACCGAACTCTTCTAAAAAAGCCCTACAGAATTATATTGATAAACAGAGACCAATCACTTTGATTCACTCTAATTTGCCCCAGAGGATCCAGCAGCACCCTGGGTTCCCCTTGCCTTTGGGGTGGAGCAGAACAGGAGCTGGACACAGAAGCTTCTGGAAGCTGCTCACAAAAGCCAACCCTGGAGGCCCCTGATACCAAAACGTGGCGACACAAACCCAATACCCTGGATCCAAGCATGAATCACCCAGTAGGAGGGTCACCAGGACTCTGTCCAAGATGGGTCACTGGGGATCATCCAACGCAGATCCTCCCATGGGGGTTGGAGCTGGAGCAGCGCACAAAGCTCCTCCTGCACTTGGGGCACTCACAGGGATTCCGTTAGTGGTGCCTCCATTGGTGTTGGGTCAAGTGAGAGCTCACAGAGAATCTCTTCCCACACTGGGGACACTCATAGGGCCTCTCCCCAGTGTGGATGCGCCGGTGCACAACAAGGTAGGAGTTGTGTTTGAAACCCTTCCTGCAGTCGGGGCAGCGGAAGGGCCTCTCCTCTCTATGAATCCGCTGATGCAAGAGGAGATGGGAGCTGGTCTGAAACCTCTTCCCACACGCGGGACACTCGTAGGGCCTCTCTCCGGTGTGGATGCGCTGATGTTGCCTCAGGTCAGAGCTGCACTTGAAGCATTTCCCACATTTCCCACACTCATGGGGCCGTTCCCCAGTGTGGATCTTCTGGTGCTGGATCAGGTGGGAGCTGCTGCTGAAGCTCTTCCCACATTCCAAGCACTCGTAGGGCTTTTCCCCAGTGTGGATCATCTGGTGCTGCATCAGATGGGAGTTGTTTCTGAAGCTCTGCCCACATTCCCTACACTCATAGGGTCATTCCCCACTGTGGATCCTCTGGTGCTGCATCAGATGGGAGTTGCTTCTGAAGATCTGCCCACATTCCCTACATTCACAGGGTTGTTCCCCACTGTGGATCATCTGGTGCCGGATCAGATGGGAGTTGCTTCTGAAGCTCTGCCCACATTCCCCACACTCATAGGGTCATTCCCCAGTGTGGATCATCTGGTGCCGGCTCAGGTGGGACCTCTTCGTGAAGCTTTTCCCACATTCCAGACACTTGTGGGGCTTCATCTCGACCTGAAATTTCTCCACAAGCTCTGAGCTTTGCCTGGATCTCTGGCCACCTTCCCCGCACTGGGAGGGTCTTTCCTCCTCGCAGGTCCCTGGACAGCGTTTGCAGCCCCTCCTCGTGTGGCATCTCCGCGGCTTTTCCTCCTCCTCCATCTGGCCAAGGCTTGGGAATGACAAATTCTGGTTTGGGGGGAAAAGCAAGGGATGATCACCTGGGATTGAGACTTCCAGATGCCCAGGTCCAGCTCTAGAAGTCTCTGGGGGTTTTGTGTCCATAAAACACCAGACAACAAAAATTCAGCCCAGGAAAACCCTCCCAGGAGTTCCCCCTCTCTGATCTCTCCACTTTAGGGTCCTGGTTGTCTCCCTTCCCTGAGCTGATCGGGGTCCTGTAGCACCTGGCGTCCCCCCTCTCCAGGGACCCGCTTTGGGGTGATCCGTGGGGTTGTGGGGGTCCCAGGTGTCCCTTCTCCCCTCACTCACTGATCCGAGCTTCCAGGGATCCCAGGGATCCCCCCTTATCCAGGCTCCCCACCACTCCAGGCTGCCGGGGGTCCCCAGTCCCAGCATTGCCCCTCTCTCCTTACCCAAGGCCGGGGCTCCCGGTGTCCCCCTCCACTGGTCTTCTGGGGGGACCCCAAGTCCAATGTCCCCCTCCCACCCCGGCACCCAGAGATCGCGAAGTGGAGATCCCAAAATATCCCCCAAAGGGGCATTTGCGGCTCAGCTTTGAGGTCCCACAGGATCCAAATATCCCTCACCCAAAAATGAAACCCTCCCAGGAACCCTTAATGAGATTTGGGGCTCGAACCGAGAAGCTGCAAGCTCAAATGACCCCCCCAGGAAGAAACGCCGCTCGGGGAGCCCCCGAGAGATTTGGGGGGACCTTCCGCTCCGTGCTCACCTGCGGATCCTCGGCGGACACAGCGACTGCCCCCTGCACTTCCCCTGCTGCTCCTCCTCTTCCTCACTCCCTTCTCCCCGCTCCACCTTCCCCGGCTCCTCCTCCATCGCTCCTCCCGCTCCGCCTCCTTCCTCATCCCTCCTCCCTGTCCTATTCTCTTTGGCCCTTCTCCCACTCCTTTCTCATCCCTCCCGCTCCTCCTGCATCCCTTCTCCTACTCCCCCCGGGCCCAGTGCTCATCCTTGGCCTCCCTTTTCCCAAGGCCGTCGCACCCAGCGGAAGGAGCCGGGATGGAGCCGGGGCAGGTCAGGCTGGGGCAGCGCTGGGCTCTTGGCCTGGCCTGGCTGCCCCCCACGTGCCCCCTCCCCAAATTCCCCTGGCAAGATAGGAAGGTCCCGGCGCCTTTTGGAGTTTGCTGGGTGCCATTCTGAGGTTCAGATGCGTCCCAAGGCCCCCCCCCCAGAGCAGGGTGACTCCAAGGGGACACATGGGGGTCTCCATTCCCGATCCATCCCAGGGGCCGGTTCTGCCCCCCCGCCAATCACGGCCCTGGACAGAGGGGCTGGGAAGAAACCCATGACTGCATTCAAGTGACAGAGCTGCAGACCTGGGACGGGAGAGATTGAGGAGACATTCCCTGGCCTGAGGGAGAAAATGTGTTTATGGAAGGGTCTGCAAGGGCAGCAGAAGGGAAAAGAGTCCCAAGACACGCTGTTGTTAAGGAAAGGGAATGACACAAAGCGCAGGTCACCGCCCCCATGCTCAGCTCAAACCCCGCAGCTGGGGGTTGCAGCTTGCAAGAGCCTGGCACTGAAATGCCCTGAGCACCAAGGCTTCAATATCTTCTGCTAACAGCGTGGCAGCTCACAGGTTGGCACAAGCATTTCCCACTGCTGCAGCCACCACTGGATCAGTTCTTAATGGATTTTTAGAAGAATAATTCCAAGATACGGGATTGTGGATGCAATAGACTCAGAGAGGGGAACTCATTTTACAGGAAAGATCCTGCAGGGGGTTATGGCTGCTTTAGGAATACAATGGGACCTCCAAAACCCCTGGCAACCCCAGAACTCAGGTCAGGTAGAAAGAAAGAATGGGAAAATAAAGAAACACCTTTTGAAGCTGCTGATACAAGGCAAGATGTCACATGTACAGCTTTTGCCATTGGCTCTGGCAAGAATAAGAGCCAGACACAGGGCAGATATTCAGTTATCTCCCTTGCAATTGATATTGGGAATTTCTTACCCTGATCATTTTCCACCTGGCGTGGGGCTGGAGATAAGGGATGTCTATTTCAAGCAGTCTGTGGCCAGAATCCTGTCTCTTGTGAAATCTCTTGCACAGGAAGCTCGGCTGGCACAGAGCCTGCCTTGGCACTTTGCTGCTCACAACATGCAAGCAGGACTTTGGGTGGTGCTCCAGGAGTGCAAAGAAGCAGCACTGGTGGCCAAGTGGCGTGGCCCATTGCAAGTGTCCCTGAGCACAGAAACAGGCGCCAGCAGAGCTGAACACGGGGGGACCCCTCAGCCTGGCCTCAAGGTGTCTGAAGCCCCGCAGATTTGGACTTGCCAGGCTGCAGCAGGAGGATGGGAGGCCGCCACTGAGCCTGCACTGAAGGCAACGCAGCAGCAGCCAGGGCTCCACAGCGGGGGAAGCCCCTGGGCCTGCCCACACATCCTCTGCTGAAATCGTCTGCCTGGGCACCCTCCTTTGGCATCTCCAGCCACTGGGGGCCAATCCTTGCTGGCACTCTGAGCTGCAGTGCTTTCTGTGCCTGCACTCGCCACAGGGGCTGTGGAAAGCAACGTGAGAACTCAACTCTGGCTCTCAATTAGACTCTCACTGGCCTGGGTGGGATTAGATTGTTGCAAAATATATGAAGTTTAAAATTTATAAAATTGTATTTCTCCAGTCAGGCTTGGTGTCGCCCTGAATTTTTAGTGTGCTGTGTTGATACTTAGTAGAAATGGTTCTCATAGTTTTTATGTAAACATAGTCAATGTTTTGCTAGCTGGACAAGGATTGTTTTGTACCTTTAGTATTGTTTTTCATTCCTTTCCCAAGGGCGGGGAAGGTTGATGGACTGTGTTCCTTACCTATGGAATTGGAGAGGTGGTAACCTCATTGTCCAATCCATATCTGTCTGTGACAAGATATATAAATGTAAGAATAAAGAGGGCTGGGCGCTCTTCTGCTCTCCTGCCCAGCCTTGGTGGCTTTGTGACCTGACTTGAGTGCCTGATTTCTTCGTGTCCAACTGTGCGACATCTGGTGGCCTGTACGGGGAACTGTAACAAAGCTCAGGTAAAGCTCAGGGGAAAAGTTTTAAAAAATTAATTATGGGGGTCTCTAAGATGTCTCCGAGCAACGTTTAGGTGTTGGAAGTTCTTGAAATATTCTTAGAAAGTGAGAACAGGAATTTTTGCAGGTCAAATTTAGAGCAATTACATTTTTGGACCAAGGCGATGGGGTTTTTCCCTGACGAGGGCAAAATCCTGTCTTAAGAGACATGGATGGTCATGGGAAAAGAATTGAAAGGTCTGCTATCGGAGACATATAGTGAAACGATGGCTAAATTACTAGTAACTTGGAGACAGGTGAATTCTGTGACCCAAAGCCAGGAGAGCCCCTCTGGCAGGGTTACGCCTGCCAGCTCACTCGGAGGATTCTCCGAGCTGTTTGGGGGGGTGAAGGAAGAAGAGCGTGGCTCGGAGCCAGCATCTGAGCCCGAAACCCCTAGCCCAGACTGTGAGGGCGGAAACGGCCCCCCCGCAGAGTGCGTTTGGCTTGATAGCCTGCCGATTTCCATTGAGAGATTGGCTTTGGAAAGTCCCCTTTCTGGCTCCGGGGAACTGGCGGAGCGGGTGTCACCGCCCCCCCACACGGCGGGGGAGACGGGGCAGCAAGAAATGCGCCCTCCCTGCGCCTTTCCTGTGCTAGGCAAACAGGAGAATTGGAAAGCCTGCACAGTGGAATGCCCTAGTTGTGGCGTTCTTGTCAGTGGCCCCCCTGGTGCGGTGGGGGCAGAAATAAAATCGCTGTCTGAAGCTGATGAGGTTGCTGGTGGAGAGCCAGGCGATGGCATGGCTCGCTCCCCCGCTCCCACAGGGGTGGGGGAACCGCTCCGATCCCCGAGCTGCCCGCCGCCTGAGGCGCGCAGGCGCGGCAGCGCTCAGAAGGCTGCTGAGCCGGGCTCCAGGGCGGGGAGCGTCCCCGGGACCCCACCGCCATCCGGATCCTTTGCTTTGGCGTGGCACTGCACGGCCGCGGCAGAGGAGCCGCTGCTCCCAGCGGGCCCGCTCCCCCCTGCGCAGGGCCGGGGGGAAAGGGACCGGGCCTCGCCCCGCCCTTCAGTGGTGGACAGCGCGGGCTCCGGCAGCAATGACTCAGCAGTTTTGTCCGTGGGACATCGTAAACAAATAAAAGCTGAAAAAGCGGCAAGGCAGCTGTGGCTGCCCCAGGATCACAGATCCCGAGACAGCGGGTCTGTGTTCAGTGGTCTCTGGACTCTGCCAGGGTGCAGGGTGACGGCACACGCCAGAGATAAGGCGAAAGTAGAGGAAATTTATGATTGTCCTAAAGCCCGTCGCCTTGAGGCGTGTGCCAGCAGATCTCAGAGCCCTGTGCCAGCTCAAGTCCCTGTGATAAGCAAGGGACAGGATACAGCAGAGGCTGCAGAATTACAAGGGTTGCAGAATTTTCTTGTTTTTCTCGGTGCTGGTCAAAATTCAGTAATGCAGATGCATGAAGCCTCCAAAAATGTGGGCACTGCCGGTCGTAAGATGGTTGCCCTGGCTACTGCCCCACAGCCAGCCAGGTCAGGGCTGCAAGGTGGGCAGTGGAAGCAAAGGAGTGCTAAAGATAGAAAGAAACCAAGAAAGAAAGTGCAGAAAGGCAGGATTGTCATGTTTCTCTGTCCAAAGTGTGGAAAACCAAACCACACTGCAATGGAGTGCAAAGCTGCAGCTCCTGTCAAGTGTCAGTTTTCACTGAGCTCAGGAAATGGGTGGCAGAGCACGCAGGGGAGACGTGCGCAGACACAAATGTCTCTCCAAACCCTAGAGCCGATGGAGGTCTGCTGGGCCAGCTCGCAGCCACCACCAGTGGCTCAGCAGGTGTGGATGTCACCACGGCAGCAACAGTAGTCTTAGACTCGTGCAGTGCACAAAGTCCCTTTTGATGCTTTTGGTCCCTTGGGCAGTGGCATGAGTGCTTTCCAAATGGGGAGATCTAGTGCCACCATTCAAGGTATCATTGTGCATCTGGGACTCATTGATGCGGATTATACAGGACACATCTTTGCCATGGTTTCCACACCCACCCCCCTGATCACAATTCCTGAAAAAGCACGAATTGTTCAACTTGTCCCTTTTAAGTTTTCTGTTCATAGGACAGAACCAAGGTCACGAGGAGACAGCTGCTTTGGTTCCACTGGACCACGTCAGGTTCACTGGACTGCTGTCATGACCGAACAACGTCCTGAGATGCAGTGCACACTGTCCATCCCTGATGCTACACCGTCAAAGATCTCTCTCCGCGGGCTTCTTGACAGTGGTGCGGACGTCACGATTCTCTCCCTAGCCGCTTGGCCTCTGCAGTGGCCATTGGACCCAGTGGGGGCATCTGTAGCAGGATTGGGAGGGACGAAGCGCTGCTATGTGAGCCAGAAGCCGGTGGTAATAACGAACTCAGAGGGACAGACGGCCATGATTAGGCCTCATGTTACTGAAACTGTTTTTAACCTCTGGGGGAGGGATGTCATGGCGGCATGGGAAGTGTGCATCGGGACAGATTTTCACTTGGGGCCACTGCATTGAAGGGCGCAGTGTGTCTTACGCCTCCTATACGGTGGCTGTCGGACAAACCGATCTGTCAAGAACAGTGGTCCCTTCTTAAACATAAACTAGAAGCCCTTCACAAGTGTGTTCATCACCACTCCAGATTTGCATCCCACAGGTATCATTGGCCAATGGAGTGACAAATGGTCTGATTTTTTGCATGTCCTGGAATGGGTCTTTTTGCCCCATCAGCCGCAGAAGATGGCAACTGCATTGTTCGAGCTGATTGCTCGCTTAATAGTCAAATGCAGACAACGGTGTTTGAAAATTGATGGGTGCAGATCCTGCAAAAATTGTACTACTAAATAGCGGGGAGATTTTGATTGGAGCTTTTTCACTGCAAAGTGCTCTAGAAAATTTTTTAGGGCAGATCATGTATCATCTGCCCAGCCACCAGTTGTTAGAAGTGGCAAAACTCACAGAGATTTCTCTGAGACCCAAACACAGTCAGGAGCCAGTGCAAGGACCAACAGTCTTTACTGATGGTTCAGTCAGAACCGGGAAGGCCATTGTTACTTGGAGGGATGGATCTGAGTGGCAGGTTCTGGAAGGCCATGAGGTTGGCTTAGCCCAATTGGTTGAATTGAGAGCTGCTCTTATGGCATTTTAAAGGTTTTCCCAGCAACCTTTCAATCTGGTCATGGATTCTGCCTATGTGGCTGACATAGCAAAGTGATTGAGTTATTCCATTTTGAAAAAAGTCAAAAATGTTGATCTGTTTCATTTGCTGAAGACCCTGTGGTGTGTCATTCAGGAACGGGTTCATCCCTACTATGTTCTGCATGTAAGGAGTCATACCAATTTGCCAGAGTTCATAGTGGAAGGTAACGCGAGGGCTGACAAGTTGGCTAACCCAGCATGGGTAGCACCTCAGCCTGATACACTTGCACAGGCCAAGGCATCGCATGGCTTTTTCCATCAGAACGCACATACACTGCAGAAGCAGTTTCAGTTGACGCCAACTGAGGCTTATGACATTGTCGAGTGGTGTGACGACTGTCACGCACTGGCTGCACCTTTCAAGTATGTGCATGTCACAGTGGACACCTCCTCCTCTGCCATGTGGGCTTCCGCTCACACTGGAGAGAAGTGCTGCGATGTCATTGCCCACTGGAGGCAGGCCTTTGCCTTTCTAGGCATACCTTCTACCGTGAAGACTGACAATGGTCCTGCTTACGTCTCGAAAGACATGAGGCAGTTCCTGCAGCTGTGGGGTGTGTCGCACAAGTTTGGTATTCCTCATTCTCCGACTGGTCAAGCTATTGTAGAGTGTGCTCATGGCACTCTGAAGCAGGTGCTTCAAAAACAAAAACGGGGAATGCAGGGTGAAACCCCGCACAGTCGGTTGGCAAAAGCTTTGTATACCATTAATCACCTTATGGTACCGCAGAACTCCAATAATCCTGTCATTTTGAACCACCATCTCTCGTTGCAGGCTTCAGACGAGGCACAGCAGCCTCGAGCGAAGGTTCGGGTGAAAAATTTAGTCACCAAACAATGGGAAGGTCCTTACGATCTGATCGCATCGGGGTGCGGGTATGCTTGTGTATCCACAGATACTGGGGCGCGCTGGGTACCTGCAAGGTGTGTCCGTCCTGACCTGCGACCACAGAGGAAAAGTCCGGCCGACAAGCAGGATAGAAGCCGTGACCAGAACGAAAGTGATCAAGTGGGTGGAACATCAAGTGATGACTCAGATGAAGAGAGTCCTTCCACAAACAGAGGATGAACATTGTTCATTTTCCTTTTTTCTTTTTTTCTTTTTTTCCTTTTTTTAAGGAAAAAGGGTGAGATGTCGCCCTGAATTTTTAGTGTGCTGTGTTGATACTTAGCAGAAATGGTTCTCATAGTTTTTATGTAAACATAGTCAATGTTTTGCTAACTGGACAAGGATTGTTTTGTACCTTTAGTATTGTTTTTCATTCCTTTCCCAAGGGCGGGGAAGGTTGATGGACTGTGTTCCTTACCTATGGAATTGGAGAGGTGGTAACCTCATTGTCCAATCCATATCTGTCTGTGACAAGACATATAAATGTAAGAATAAAGAGGGCTGGGCGCTCTTCTGCTCTCCTGCCCAGCGCTGGTGGCTTTGTGACCTGACCTGAGTGCCTGATTTCTTCGTGTCCAATCGTGCGACAGGCTTGGTTTGCCTTTGCCTTGGGGAAAGGAGTTTTTAAGTTGTATTTTTAAGGGATGTTACAGCACTCAAGGGAGATGAGCTGAACATCTCAACAGACTGGGAATGGCCCAAAAGATACCCAAAAAGATAACGACCATCAACAAAACATCAACGCCCATCAGCAAACATCAACCAACATCTTCCCCAGACAATGCCCCGGCATAGCTGGAGACGCCTGGTCTGGAAAAGGCTGAGAAGGAAATCCAGGAGTGTGCACCTAATTAACATCAGAGGCAAAGAAATCCGGGTCCAATTGTAAACCAAATTCTAAGATCTACCCAAGGGGGAAGCAATAAACATTAAACCAAGGCATTTCTATGGGTTTCAACTGTAGAAAATATGGGAAAACTCAGGAAATCATGTGTTCTGGAATGAATTTCTCTGCTCACCTGGGCTATGTGTGGATGAAGTGATTTCTGTTCACATCCTGCCCAGAAAAAAGTCATGCCTCGATTCTCTAATTCTAAAAATGTTTTTGGAGAGTTTTGGTTATTCACTAACTTTTGGAGATAAAGTTTCAGAATTAGATTGTGGCAGGGGTGTGACAACCAACTTTTAGTCTTAGGGGAAGAATTAGAAAAAAATCTTTATTGCTTTGGGGTTTTGTGTGTGTGTGTGTACGTGGTTGCAAGCGATGGCAAAATTTTGGTGTGGGTTTTCTGACGTTCACCTTTAGGCTGCATTTTGCAAAACTGGAAGAAGTTTAAGTGACCCTTTTACTCTACGCAGTTAATAGAATATTGTTTAAAAAAACAAAAAAAGCATTGGAGAGGTGGGGGAGGGGGGCGGTGGGGAAGGGGTGGTGGTTGCTGAAGGCTTTGGGAGTCAGAGCAAAAATTCCCTCACTGGGGTTCCCCCTCTCTGCTCTCTCCACTATGGGGTTCTGGGGGTCCCAGTGTCCTGGATGCTGTGGGTCCTGCAGATATTGGAGGTCCCTCCTCTGCAGGGTCTCTGACTGCTCCAGAATTCCAGGGAATCCAAGGGGTCTCCCCACTTTGGGGTTCTGGGAGTCCCCCTTCTCTGGGCTGCTGGGGCTCCCATGGCTTCCCCTCTATGGGGTTGCACTAAGGGATGCCGAGGGTTTTAGGGTCCCAGAGGTCCCTCCTCCCCTGACTCTCTGCTCCCGGGTGCCGGAGGTCCAGGGGTGCCCCCTCTCTGGGCTCCCCACTTTGGTGTCCCAGGGCTTCCCCCTCTCCAGGCTCATCCCTTCTCCGGGCTGCGCCTTCTCCAGGCTCCCCTCACTCCCGGCTCTCGCGGTCCCCTCTCTCCACGCCCCCATTTCAGGCTCCGGGGCTCCCTGAGCTCCCCCCTTTTCGCTCTCCCCCCTCTCAAGGCTGCTCCCCTCCCACTCCATTCCCACCTCCCCCCGCCAGTACCGGGCGATCGCCACGTGGCTCGGGGAGCCCCGCACTCCCCTCCCACCGCCGGGGCTCTGCCGGCAGCCGCCACCGGGACATGCTAAAAAAACATCTCCCGCGGACCCCGCAGGGCCACCCAAAGGGGATTTCAGGTCAGCTTTGGAGTCCTGCAAGATCCAAACATCGCTCCGCCTGCTCCATCTCGAGAAAAATAAACAGGGACCCAGAAGATACTTCGGGTGAGCTCCAAATATCCCTCCAAAAAAGCCCCTTCCAGGACCGCCCAAGATATTCAGGGCGAGCTCCCCCTTCCCGCTCACCTGCGGAATGCGGGGAAGGGCGATGTTCCCGGAGCGAAGGGGCTGCAGATCCAGAGAGCGATGGATGCACCTGGTGCCTCCTCTCAGGCTGCTCTTGCTGCTCCTGCTCCTCCTCTACCCCTCCTCTTTAACCCCTCCCCCTCCTCCTCCTCCTTCTCCTCCTCCTCCATCCCTGGGCTGCGAGCGAGGAGCTCTCGGGTGAGCGGGGCGGGGACGCGACCCGGTGGGAAAAGGGAGCGTCACCCCCAAACCGAGCTGGGGGGGAGCTGGGGTTTGGGGGATGATGGGAAAAGGGGTGAGAGAGGGGGGATAAGGGGAGGTGGGGCAGCGGGAAGGGGGTTCCCAATGAGGGTCTCCCATTAACCCCAGGACCCCCAAATTCCCTCCCTGTCCTCCCAAGCCCTCCCGGCGCTGTGGGGGCCGGGCCGTACCCCAGTGCCGGCTCAGGGGGTGCTCCAGGCTGACGTGCTCCCCCTGGTAGCTGGAGGTGACCCCGCTCGGGGGCGGGGGGAGGTTTCCAGCAGCAGCAGGAGCTGGTAGGTCCAGTCCCCGCTGGGGACAATGTCGGTGCCACCACGTGGCCCGAGAGCTCCTGCTGGCCCTGAAATAAGCTCAGCCGGGTGTCGGCAGGGTAGAAATCCATCAGGGAGCAGAGCAGGCAGCCGGGGCCGGGCTGGGAGCTCGACGGCACCAGCGGGATGGACACGCTGGGATGGGCAGGGGGCTCGGGGACCTCCCCCAGTGCAGATCTGCCCCTCCATCCCCCAAGTTGCACGGAATCGCTGCAGGGATAGAGTGCTGGGGGTACAGGGAAGCACCCTGCTTCTGTCCCAGCCCCACCTTTCCCTCTACTCTCCCTCCCCTGTATCGTCGTTCCCCGAAATCACAGACACCCCCCCCCCCCACCCAACTCAATTTCGGGGTCTCAGCCCCCTCTTTTTCTCCATTCTTCTGTCCCTTCCCAATGGTCCCTCCAATCTCCAACCATCCCCAGTGCTTGGTTTTGGGGATTCCAGGCCCTTCCTTCTAAATCTGGAGATTTGGGGTGAGGGACAGAGGGAATGAGCCCAATTGCTCCCCCAGGTAAGAAGCCCCTGCTACATTGTGCACACTTTGCCCCAGCAGTGTTAATTTGCATTTCTAAAGCTCTTTCACTGAGTGCCTGGAGGGAAGCTTCTCTTCCAGAGCAGCCCTCGGGTGCCTCACACCTTCCCCCCTCACCTGTCCCTGCTTATTTGCTATTTTAAACAATATTCTCTTAACTGTTTACAAGGTAAAGGGCTTTTAAACTTATTCTAGTTTTGCAAAATGCATTCTAAAAGTGAGCATCGAAAAACCCACACCAAGATTTTGCCATCACTGACAGCCACACACACACACAAACACACACAAAACACCAAAGAAATAATTATTTTTGCTAATTCTTCCTCTGACACTAAAAATTGATTGTGACACACCTGGCCCAAACCTAACTAACAATATAGAATTAAGATTATTAAGAAAGAATATTCTGGAGGTGTAATCTTCTCAACAAAACTGCGGGAATAACCAAAACTCTCCAAAAACATTTCCACAGTTAGAGAATCAATGCATGACTTTTTTCTGGGCAGGATGTGCAACAGAAATCACTTCATCCAAACACAGCCGGGGTGTGCAGAGAGAATCATTCCCTGACACATGAATTTTACCCGATTTTTCCTAAACTTTATAGAGCTGGAACACATAGAAATGCCTTGGTTTAACGCTTATTGCTTCCCCTTGGGTAGATCTTAGTATT
This sequence comes from Eopsaltria australis, assembly GCA_034509425.1. NCBI lineage: Eukaryota > Metazoa > Chordata > Aves > Passeriformes > Petroicidae > Eopsaltria > Eopsaltria australis. Next base: position 45,944 of record JAVTVJ010010713.1, read on the forward strand.
TGTTTTTCTATTATACGAGGATTTCTTTGCCTCTGATGTTAATTAGGTGCACACTCCTGGATTTCCTTCTCAGCCTTTTCCAGACCAGGTGTCTCCAGCTGTGCGGGGGCATTGTCTGGGGTAGTTGTTGGTTGATGTTTGCTGATGGGCGTTGATGTTCTGTTGATGGTCGTTATCTTTTTGGGAATCTTTTGGGCCATTCCCAGTCTGTTGAGATGTTCAGCTCATCTCCCTTGAGTGCTGTAACATCCCTTAAAAAAAAAAAACTTTCAATTTCTTTCCCGAAGGCAAAGGAAAACTAAGCCTGACTGGAGAAATACAATTTTATAAATTTTAAGCTTGGTGTATTTTACAACAATCTAATCCCACCCAGCCCAGTGTCAGTCTAATTGAGAGCCAGAGTCGAATTCTCACGTTGTTTTCCGCAGCCCCTGTGGTGAGTGCAGGCACAGTAAGCACTGAAGCTGCAAGAGTGCCAGCAAGGATTGGCCCAGTGGCTGGAGATGCCAAAGGAGGGTGCCCAGGCAGACGATTTCAGCAGAGGATGTGTGGGCAGGCCCAGGGGCTTCCCCCGCTGTGGAGCCCTGGCTGCTGCTGCGTTGCCTTCAGTGCAGGCTCAGTGGCGGCCTCCCATCCTCCTGCTGCAGCCGGCAAGTCCAAATCTACGGGGCTTCAGACACCTTGAGGCCAGGCTGAGGGGTCCCCCCGTGTTCAGCTCTGCTGGCGCCTGTTTCTGTGCTCATGGACACTTGCAATGGGCCATGCCACTTGGCCACCAGTGCTGCTTCTTTGCACTCCTGGAGCACCACCCAAAGTCCTGCTTGCATGTTGTGAGCAGCAAAGTGCCAAGGCAGGCTCTGTGCCAGCTGAGCTTCCTGTGCAAGAGATTTCACAGGAGGCAGGATTCTGGCCACAGACTGCTTTAAACAGACATCCCTTATCTCCAGCCCCACACCAGGTGGAGAATTCCCAGAGTAAGGAATTCCAGACAGCAATTGCAAGGGAGATAATTGAATATCTGCCCCAGGTCTGGCTCTTATTCTTGCCAGAGCCAATGGCATAAGCCTTACCCATGGCATCTTGGTTTCTATCAGCAGCTTCAAAAGGTGTTTCCCCATTCATTCTTTATACCCAACCCAAACTCTGCGATTGCCAGGGGTTTTGCTGGTCCCATTGTGTTCCTAAAGCAGCTTGAAGCCCCTGAAGGATCTTTCCTGAAAAAATACTTCTGCTATCTGAGTCTATTGCTTCCACAATCCCATATCTTGGAGTTATTAGTTCCAACAAATACCTTAGTAACTGATGCAGCAGTTACTCAAGCTGTTGGAAATGCTTCTGTTAGGTGACATGCTATTACCAGAAGATACTGAAGCCTTCCCACTTGGGGCATTTCCCTAAAATCCACCTGATTTTTTGCTTTGGCAGAAACCAAGCAACCTTCAACAGGTCATTTGGGCAGAAGAGAAAGAGCCAAGGCAGGACATCTTGAGGAAGGCTTCACCCAATCCTCGAGAGCCCCAATGACTCCCTTTCATGGAGTTGTTTTACCATTTGTAGGGCCAAAGCATCTGGTATCCTTTGTTTACTGTCCTTTGTAATCCAATTCTTGCCTCTCTCCTTTGCCCCACTCTTTTTCATGATCTCCAACTCCTCTGGAAGAAAAGACAGTTTCTCTGGCAGTTGAGCCACTGGGATTAAAGGCAGGATCTTAGAGACTTCTGGCAAAAGTGCTGCTTTCCGAGCCTCTTCCTCTGCCAGTCCGTGACCAATTGGCTCCCCTGAGCACCCTGCCTGGTGTCCCCTCTCGTGGATCATTGCCTCCCCTCTTGGTAAATTCACCAGCTCCAATAGGTGAGTAATTCACCTTCCATGAGTGAAGGGTTTTCCTGTGCAGGTTAGAAAATCTCTTTCCTCCAACAGTTTTCCCAACCCATGGACCACGCCATGTGTGTACTTAGCATCAGTAAAAATGTGAACTGTTTCCCTGATGTAATTGCCAGGCTCTCACAAGTGCACAGAGCTCCTGTGTCTGAGCTGAGCCTGTAACCTCCCCCCTTCCTCTAATTCCCTTCCCTTGATAGCAGCATATCCTGGGACCCATTTCCTTTCTGCTGCCCTTGAAGACCCTTCCATACACACATTTTCTCCCTCAGGCCAGGGAATGTCTCTAAAACAATGGGCCTTATTCCCCACCTGCTGGCTACGTGCCCCTCATCTCTGGAGGAATTGCTTCATCTCTTGGTTACCTGCCCCTGCTTTTGAAAAGACTATAAAGAGACTCTCAAATAGTACCCCTATGAGTACTCCCTACAGACGAGACGAATCCATCGGATCTGGACAACGAGGACCTCGTCATTCCGTGGTAGCTATACCCCCCCTTTCCTCTCTCTCTCTCTTTCTTCTCTCTCTCTCTCTCTCCTCTATCGCTTAAGTGTGTTGTTGGCACTCAATAAAGTGTTTTTGATTTTGGTTAAAGCAAAAATACTTGTCCCTGTTTTCTTTTGCACTCTGAGATTCAAAGTAACGAACCATCACGACCCCCGCTCCTACGAGCGGATCGTGACATCAATTTGCGTCACGGTGACAGGATTCTGAGGCAGAAGGGGCTGCAAGGTTTCGTGTAATTTGTAACAGTGGAAGGACGTTTTGCTCCAGCCGCACCTAGCCCGACACTCTGAAAGGGTGAGCGGTCTAGAAAGCAAGGGGGGCATCTCGAATTTCCCCCAAACTGCACATGCCTCGTTGAAAAGCACCCCTATACTCTTTTGAGGGTTCTGTCTTCAGAATTTCACGAAAGAATCTCTTAGTGCAAAAGGGGAGTGTTATGTTTCTTTTTAAGGTGGGTGTGTAAGGAGTTAGTCTGCTGGGTGTTAGGAGAGGCAACGGATTGTAACTAAACAGAGCCTGCAGTAGACTTAGTCTCTTCGCCACTTTAGGGAAGAGAAGGGGAACACAGCCCGGTTCTCGGGACTGTGGATGCAACTAAGTTTTACCTCCCTAAAGCGGTTTTCACTATCCCTTCGAAAACATGACCTCAAACACTAAAACAAAACATACAGCTGCATTTTATGCCTTGTTAGCAAAACACAATGCCCGACCCTCTCCAGGAGGGGAAGAGTGGGCACAAAACAACTGGTTCAGTTTAGAAAATGTGATTGATAGAATTCACTCTTTACAGCATGGGTCAAAATTCAAACTTGGCCGAGATAAAGCTGTAATTTGCTCTGTCCTAGGAGCATGCCTTACATCGGCTATAGATCACCGCTTTAAGCGGTGCAGTGAGCAGGAAACAATAATAGACTCTGTCCAAAACCTAGTGGAAGTTTTGCAGAAACAATTAGAGGAAGAAAGGAGTTACACTCTCTTGTTACAAGATCTCTTGAGAGAAAGATGTCTTAAAAATTCAAGGAACACCGATCCACCACAAGACACAAAGGAAAAGGAATCACTTTACCCCCACAAAGAATTCAAGCAAGTAAAAAATTGTGGGGAAAACTGCTGTCCTCCTATGACACCTTTAATTAAAACAGAATATGTCTCCCAAGTGTCACTCACCGGAGGAGACCAAATTCATTGAACTGAACAGACCAGTGGATACTGGGGACATGGTGTTTTCTTAACAACAGGAGACAAACATAACACCTCGTCCCCAACTCAGCATGCAAATTTCCAAGCTGGGGAACTCAGTCCTCTAGAAAGGGGAGACCCTTTAGCTATTGTTAGTACCCCTGATCAACTTCTAGAAAGCATCCACAAACCCACTTGTTTGCAAACAATACATGAAAAGAAGTTGATTCCTGAATATGAATCCACTATGTAACTGCCTGTGAAACCTGAAATGATGACCCCTTTAATTCGGGGTCCCCCAGAATCACTCAAACCCACAGCGATTGTCTTACAGAAAACCATAGCAGTTTTGGGCCCCGTAGAGAAGCTGGAAAGATTCCTTGAAAACCCGACAGACCAAACTGGATCTACTGATCCCGGGAATGCCCCAAATTCTACACCCTCTCAGCCGTCGGGTTCACACTCGAATTCACCTGCCAGTGATGGCAAAGTTTATACATGTTATAAGGTTGCAGAAGATCTGATTATTTACAATAGAAAATGTGGACCTGTAAAAACCCCAGAAGAGAAATCAGAGCAAATACTGGGTAGCAGGGACATTGGAGTCCCTCATAGTGAAAACCCAGTCAATAGTGGACCCCCCTTGCTTTCTCAAAGTCTGGGCAGTGAGCCTAAGGAACCCCTCCCTCTGAGCCTGGGAAGTGAGCCAAAGCAGCCTTTCCTTCAAAGTCCAGGCAACGAGCCAAAACAACTTTGTCCTCAAAACCAGGTAAACTGGCTTTTGGGAATTTGGTGGAATGATATCCCACCTGAAACCTTAACCTTTTTAGATCAGATTAAAATGCCTGAATCTAGGAAAGATCTCCAACATGCTTTAGGGTTATTGGTGTTCTGGAGAAAACACATCCCTGATTTTTCCATAATTGCCAGACCTCTTTATAATTTGCTGAGAAAAGGGGTGAAATGGGAATGGGATGCTTCTCAATAAGCAGCCTTACAATTACTGATTTTTGAAGCAACAGTTCACCAAGCCCTAGGCCCTATTCACCCTATAGATCCTTTCCAAGTGGAATGGGGTTTTGCTTCCTCAGGGCTGTCAGTTCACATCTGGCAGCGGGGCCCTGAGGGCCCAACAAGGCCTGTTGGTATTTATTCCCATGGCTTCAGAGATGCTGAAAAAAGATACACTGTCTGGGAAAAGGGGCTGTTTGTGGTTAGCTTAGCTCTGATAGAAGTGGAGAAGATGACACGACAACAACCAATTGTTTTGAGTTGCCTTTTCAATGTTATTAGGGCAGCTTCTGCCGGGATCCCCCAACCTGACAGGGTGGCACAGAGGGCCTCAGTTAGAAAGTGGGATGCTCAGATTGAACATTATTGTAACACTTCCTCAATAACTGAAGGAGCTGTAAAAAACCTGGCAATAAAAGAAAGCTTCAGTGGCAGCCAAGACAAACCTGCCTCAGTTATTAAGGTAGCCCTCCACACTTCCTCCGGTGAAACAGAGGGGGAAGGCAACGCCGAAGTTGGCAAGCTGATAGCTGTTTGGAGTGTTTTCCAATGTGAAGTACAGAATATCTTTCTTGTTTGTATCTATGCTTGTTTCTATGCTGTGTTTAAGGAATGGACTGAGTGGCTTTCTTTTTGGCAGCAAAAAGAATGGACAGCGTCTGATGCCCTAGGAAAGGAGCATTGGACAAATAAACGCTGGATAATTCCATCATTTTAACCTTTTCTGCCCCTTGGTGGCAGGCTCTGTTGTGTTTACTTTTCACAGGGGAACTCCGAGGGACATGAAGAATTTATAGATTTAAAGTAAATGCCATAGCAAAGCCCATACTGGGTGCAGCAGTCACATACCATGGTATAAGCACCCCACTTGTGTTGGATGACAAGAATAATGCTTTTTCCCTCCCTTTATGGTAACATGAGGTGATGATGCTATAATACAATGTAAATTAATTGCTGAACTTTTTGTTAAACTTAGCTGTTGTACAATTTTCCCATAAAATCATGTGTGGTAAAAACAATACAAGATACTGGGGGGACTTGAAGTTGATGTTGTAATACCTACCACCCAACCATTGGTTATGCTAAGCCTAAAAATTTTTGAAATTGGACCAAATATAATTAGGACCAGGTATGGTCTCTTAAACAAGTTAAATTGCTAATGCACAGAAATTCAGCCAAATTGTTCATCTTTTAACACAAAGAGACATAACCGGTGTTGTGGGAACAGGATTGGGAATCTTGAATAGCATTGATTCAGAAGTACTAATGAATAAATTGGCTGTCACAATTAGAGATTTAACCAAATTACAACAACCACTGCAGTTGTCATTAACCCACCAGTGGTTGTTATCAAACATATTAGCTCAGTGAATGTTAACCATATGTCATGCTTCAGTGCATTCAATATTCCCTATCATTGCATTGAGGCTGAACCGGAATGGAACTATTCTTTACCCTTTTGGACATAAGCAGTGGGCCTGTCAAATTGATAAGAAATGGCAAACTGTTGATTTAGAAACTTGAATTGTCCAAGAACAACTAGGGTTCATCTGTGAAAGTAATGCAATCAGAGCTCAGGACATTTGCTTAGACACAGAACAGAATATCTGTCATTTTGAAATTTATCCTAAAGAGAATCCTGAAACAGTGCTTGTGTATATAGGCAATGGATGTGCATGATTGAGAACTGCTTGTGACCCAGTAGTTGTAGAAAATTTAGTAATGGATACTAAAAATCAATTGAATAATCCTAAAGTATAATGATTCAATCAAATATTAATGTGATTTTAAGCTATAATAAGAAATTAAATTGGTTTATTTGAATAATTATTAATGGAATCTTACTATAATAAGGCAATTGTTGCCCTGTTGAAATTTAAACAAAATTTTATGTGATTAAAATTACTTATTCTTTTGTTTTCTTTTCCTTTTCTTTTCCCTTCTCTCTTTCTCTTTTGTCTCTGTTTTCCGGGGTATGCTACCGGCACGGACGAGTCCTGAAGACATCGTGACAACGCTACAGACTCCCGAAGACATCGAGACAATGCTACAGGTTCCTGACGACGATCATGAGCCACGGGGTGGTGTAAGAGTCTGGACGGAAATCCCTTGTCTGCCTCACGACCATCTACAGAAGCAGAGGCTGAAAACCCAGAGACCCTTAGAGGGGAAAAGGACTTTTGCACAATGAAGTCCAGCCAGATCTTGGTGGGATGCCTGCCAGGTGCCCAGGTGTACTGCAGAGCTGTGCTGCTGAGCTGTGCTGCTGAGGCGTGTTGGTACATGCCCGTGGGAACCGCGTCCGCCCGGCTACCGAGGCGGAAAGGACTGCACAAGAACTATATGTCCCGTACAGCTGCACCTGTACTCTAAAACAATGGGCCTTATTCCCCACCTGCTGGCTACGTGCCCCTCATCTCTGGAGGGATTGCCTCATCTCTTGGTTACCTGCCCCCGCTTTTGAAAAGACTATTAAAGAGACTCTCGAAAAGTACCCCTATGAGTACTCCCTACGGACGAGACGAATCCATCGGATCTGGACAATGAGGACCTTGTCGTTCCGTGGTAGCTATACCCCCCTTTCCTCTCTCTCTCTCTTTCTTCTCTCTCTCTCTCTCCTCTATCGCATAAGCGTGTTGTTGGCACTCAATAAAGTGTTTTTGATTTTGGTTAAAGCAAAAATACTTGTCCCTGTTTTCTTTTGCACTCTGAGATTCAAAGTAACGAACCATCACGACCCCCGCTCCTACGAGCGACAGTGAGTAATCCAATATTCACGAGTGAACGGTTTTCCTGTGCAGGTTAGCAAATCTCTTTCCTCCAACAGTTTTCCCAACCCATGGACCACGCCATGTGTGTACTTAGCATCAGTAAAAATATGAACTGTTTCCCTGATCTAATTGCCAGGCTCTCACAAGTGCACAGAGCTCCTGTGTCTGAGCTGAGCCTGTAACCGCCCCCCTTCCTCTAATTCCCTTCCCTTAATAGCAGCATATCCTGGGAGCCATTTCCTTTCTGCTGTCCGTGAAGAGCCTTCCATAAACACATTTTCTCCCTCAGGCCAGGGAATGTCTCCTCAATCTCTCGAATCCCAGGTCTGCAGCTCTGTCACTTGAATGCAGTCATGAATTTCTTCCCAGCCCCCCTGTCCAGGGCCCTTCACACAGGAGGCTGGGTTCAACCCTTCCCCTCTCCTCAATTCTATATCCTCCTGTTCCATTGAACAAGTTTCATACTGTAATAACCGAGCACTGCTCATCCATTTAGAGGCTCTTTTGGTTCTCAAAGCTTGAACTTGATGCCAGACTTGAACAACAGGAGATCCTTGTGCCTTCAGGTTTGGGCCTCAGTTGCTATTGAAGCGGTGGCTGCACAATTGTGCAGACAATGAGGCCACTCTCTGACCCCTGGGTTAAACATTTTAGCGCAAGAATTCCTTTGGCATGGCCCTGTTTAACATCTACATGCCATTCAAATTCTCTTTCCCTGTCTGGGAGGGCCAGGGCAGGAGGCTCAGTTCATGTGCTTTTTAACCCTTGGCAGTTCTGCTTTCCTCCTGGTGTCCATCCATGCAGTTTCTTGCCTGGCAGGACAGGAGTGTTGTAGGGAGAGATGGCAGGCTCCAAAAGCCCTGCCTTTAGCAGGAACTCAATCCCAGGCTGTGACCCCTTCCTTGCCTGCCTTGGAACAGGGTATTGCTTTTAGACACCACTTGTGCTGGTTGCTTGAAAGTAATTTGGAGAGGCTCCATCTCTAATTTTCCCTATTTCCCTGGAGCTGCCCACACTTCTGGGTTCACTTCTGCAGAGGCCTTGGCAGACAATGACACAGAGATACAGCAACATCAGCCTCTGTATCACCTTTTACAATATTAATTTCTATTTCCACATCAGCAATCCAATTCTAACCTAGTAAATTTCAGTCACCATTAGGAGCAAACTGAAATTCATGTGTTTCAAATCTCTCCCACATCTACTAAGAATGGATGAATAATACAGACGTGCTCATTTTCCTCCCTTACAGCCTGAATGATCAAAGAACTTCCTAACAATTTCCCCCCTTAGCTCTAAGATTCAGAGTGGATCCAGAGGCCCCTGTGTCTATCAGGAAAGGCCTCCTCTCGGTCCTGACCCACCGTGAATGTTCTCAAGGGCTCCAGTGTGGTGGATTCCTGGTGTAATGGGAGCTCTGACACCCCGAACAATCCATGTCCATCAAGGGGTGGACTGCTGCTCGTGAGGGTGCTTCTGTCTCTGCTTCCAGTGTCCTTGTGGCATGCAGATGGAACCCTGATTCCTTGGCAGGGGCTGTTTGGGTGGGCTCTCCCCTGCCGAGGAGGGCAATGCCTCTGCCAGGTGCTTGTGGCCGAGGCCGTCCCCTGGGTGCTGGGGTCCCCTTGGGCCCTGCGGTTCATCCCTCAGGGGCTGTAGAAACTCTGCCACGGCCTTTGCCTTCACCTTGGCCTTTTCCTCCTCCCTTCTTGCATTCACCTGCTGTGCCTTTGTGACCAAGTCCTGCAGGGGCTTATTCTGCCACTCCTGCAGCCTCCCCTCAGTGCCTGTGGGTGCTCATCCTGTGACAGCTGCTGAGCTTTCTGCAAAATCTTTCATTTCGCCAGTGACCCAAAGAAGATCCTTAAAAGAAAATCCTGATCCAACCATGAGTAATCCACTTTTCCCAGCTATTCCTTCCTCCTCCTCCTTGTGTACAGGCTCCCCTCCACACCCCGTATCCCAGAGGCGGTCCCTGTCCTGCCGCAGTGTCCAAAGGCGGCCCCCCCCCGGCGGGCAGGGCCGGCAGCTCCACGGGGCCGGGCAGGCGGCCGGGGCGTCCCGCAGCCTCCTGGGGGCCGGGGGCCACTGCCGGCCGTGCCCGGGGGGTGCTGGGGTCAGGTAGTGCCCGGCGCTGAGCCCCGGCTGCCCCAGAGCCCCGGCCCGGCCCCGCAGGTCCGCACAGGCCCCCAGCCCGTGCTCCCGGTCCCACAGCTCCGTGCCCGGTTCTGCCGCTGCCCAGCACGGAGAAACCCCCTGAAATCCTGACCTCCTTCTTTTCCTGTCCTGGAAACCGGGGATGCAAAAGATCTGGATCAGCTGGCTGTTTCTAAGGCTAAGAGGAGGCTTAAAAACACCCCAGTTCTCAGTATTTTTTTCTTCCTCCTCTTTTCCATCATTCTTTGTCTTCCCCCATGGATTTCTCCTGCTGCTTCTTGCCGTAACCATATTCCTGCGCACTCCTCTTCAGCCAATCCTTTCCCAGCACACCAACACCGTCCATCCTCTGTTGTCTGTTGAGACCCATTCTTGAGTTCCCTCATTGCCCCCCTGGGTGTCCTTGTCCTTAATTAGCTCTGGGAGAATGTTCAAACTACCTCAACATTCTCCCAAGGGACCCTTCAGAAATATTTTGGGATTCTCATCCCTTTTGCTGGGACCCCTTCCCAGCTGTCCTTTGCCACCCTCCATGGGTGCCCTGCCATTTCTATGTCCTGAAGGTCCCACTGTAGTCACTGATGAGATTTTCAGTGCTCCCTCCCTGTGGACTCTTCACAGACCCCCCTGATCTCTCACTCGTCTGTCTCCTGGTCACTCTCGGGTACCCAATCGATGCCCGGTGCCGGCTGCCACCGAAGGGAGCCGATCACCCAAACTGGGTGAGGCGCCTTCAGCTGCACTCGATGCCCACCTGCCCCGGAGAGTGGGAGGAATTCCTGAGAAGCCCCCAGGTTGTGTGGAAAAATTCACATTGCCAGAGCTTCTGTCCACAAAAGAGCCAGAGGAGTCCTGTGAAAATAACTCAGCTCATGAACAATGGGAGAGGCCATGGGGCATTTCCTGTGGAGTCTTTTCATTTGTTGGAGGATGCAGCCTCCTTTTCATCCTAATTTTCCTGGCCCCATCTCCCTCTTCCTTTGTCCATTGTCTGTGGTACTTGAAAGGTACAGAATTACTGATTCACCTGCTACATGTCGCCTTCTAATCTTCACGCCCCTCCCCTTTGTATCTTTGTTCTTTTCTCTGGGTTCAGGAATTTAACATGTGTCGCCGTCCACCTCCTGCCTCGGTGGTGTGGAGGTGGTTGCCAGTCGAAGACGGATGCGACGAGGGTTCTTGGGGGCCAGCCTCATCCCCTGTCGCCGGGAGTTTGGGTTCCCTTGCTCTCCGCTAGCAGTGCCAGTAGGCAAACTAATAGCCGCACCATAGGGGGTTCTTCCGACCCAGGTAATAGAGACACTGAGACGGTACGTCTAGCACTCTGTGTCACCAGGGGTTGGAAGACCCCGAGCTCCCAGTGACACAGCCTTTTATTGTTCAGGGAGAACCAATCACAGGGGAGCTCGGGAGAGGAACTAGGGAGGAGCATGGGACTGGGAACCAACCAGGAAGAACAGGGGGAGGAGAAGGGGTGATAGGCAAGGGAAGGGTACAATGAACAACCAAGTATAATAGAACTTACTAGAACTGGGGGGTGGCTAGCTAAGATGGGCAGGTGGTGCTACCCAATGGGCCCAGGGGGTGTTAACTTATCTGCAGCCCGTCCTACTTTGGGCTAAACCACTGCATGCCCCACCTCAGGGGAACTCTTCTTCTTCCCCCCAGGGCTTCCTCATGGGAAAGTCCTCTTCCTGGGCAACCTGCACCACTGCCACAAACATGGCCTTATTTGAGCAACATTCAATGTCAGTTGGTCACATTCTTGGGAAGGGCTCCTCCCTTTACTCTCTTGCAGTCCCATCTATCAGTCTCTGGCCTTATCTACAGGTCTGCTTGTAAAGAGCCATTCCTCTTCCTCCTTTCAGTAGCCCTCCCAGCCCCTGTGACATCTCACCCTCTCCATCTTGCAGGTGACCAGGGAGGAGAAGCTGGCCCAAAATATCTTCAGGGATTCATGAGTGCTTTTCTGGATGCGGATGTGGATCTCCCCCAAAATATTCTGGGGAGCAGGGAGGCTCTGTTGCTTTTTCTTTTTTTGGGAGGGATGTTTGGATGTTGCAGGACTCCAAAGCTGACCCGCAAATGCCCCTTGAGGAATACTGGGTGGCTGCTATGTGTAATATTTTGGGGGGGGGTCCAGTGGTGGCTGCCAGCAGAGCCCCATTGGTGGGCAGGGGGATGCAGGAACCCCCTCCCCCTGCAATGGGGGTTTGTGTTCCTGGCTCAGGCTCCAGTATCACATGGTGGTCAGCAGTACGGGGAGGGGGGGAACATGGCCCCAGGAGTGCAGGGATGGGGGAACCCCCAGAGCCCCAGAGTTGGCAGAATAGAGAGAGACAATACTGAGGGACTCCCAGCAGTCTGGAAAGTTGGGAGCCTTGGGACACTTGGAGAGTGAAAAGAGGAGGCAGGAGAGGGGGGATCCCTGACAACCAGAGCAGGGACCTCACTGAAGGGTGGACTGGGAGAGGGGGGAACCCTGAATGGGGTGACCCCTGGATTCCCAGAACCCCCAGCAGCATTGAGAGGGTGAACCCCCAGGACATGTGAGACCCCCAGCAGCCCAGACACAGGGGAGGCCCCGGAATTAAGACGCGGAGAGACCAGATTTCTTTGTGTTAAATCTTGGTGTTTTGGTGGTTTTTATGGGCACAGGATGGCCAGAGACTTCTAGGCATGGACATGGGCAGGAGGAGCCCACAAGCCAGTGCACTAACACCTTGTTCTACCCCCAAACCAGGATTTGTCATTACCAAGCCTGGGGTGGATGGAAGAAGAGGCAGTGAGGAAGATGCTGTGGGACCCCCAGTCAGGTGAGGAGGAAGTCAGTGCCCCATTCCACCTCTCTTCTGTTCTGTCTCCCAGCCCAGCACCACCCCCGGCTGCAGGACAACCCTGCTGCCGACAACGTCCTGCTGGGGACGGATTGGGGGGAATCTCCTTCCCCTTCTCTCTGGCATGGAAGAAAATCCCATCCTCTTTGTCCTTCCTCCCCCATGCACTGAGCTGCAGACGGATATTAAAAATAGTAAGTGTTCCTCGTGGCTTCACGGCCTCGTGGTCACCTGCTGGATGGTTGCCTCAGCCACCCGGGCGCCACCAGGGCTAAGGTTTCCCTGCCCACAGCAACGATATTCCAAGTGCTGAGGTGTCGGTGTTCGCAAGTGTGGGTTCTTGCTACCAGTAGCTGCGAAATCAAGGCAATAAGGAGCGGCGACTGTGCTGGGCAACAGGAACGTTTATTGAACCTCGTTCCAAGCACAATGGCGCCGGACAAGGCTGTGCAGGGACGGATAAACAACTCAGGCAACCAATCACGGCAGAGCAAGGGGGAGGAGTTGGGGCGGGGAGAGGAATCACAAACCAACCGGGAGTAAGGGAGGGAGGGAGAAAGGTTCAGGGACCAATCCGAGAAGCACCTGCACGGAGCTTTCCAGAAACAGGGGAGGATACAGAACTTGACAGACAACACAACTAACAAATTATCAAACAGAGGCGTAACCTAAACTAAATGGACTAAACCAAGGTCAGGATGGCTCCCGGGGGATTCTTTCCACGAGATGGTTTCACCCACCACCCTTCCTTCCGGGAGCCCGGGGCCGACGTTGCCATGACAACTGCAACATCTCCCCGTTTCTTGTTTTCTAAGAAAGAACGAGAAATCATAGAAACAAGGACATTTTTTAAACATGAAAACAAACAGAGCACAATTAAAATGATAACTAAAATCCAAACAAGGGTGGACAACAGTTCTGTAGCCCATGATGAAAGTCCGGTTTGTGCGAACATGGTCCGCAGCCAATCATTGCTTTCAACATGTAGATCTTGGAGCTGCTGCTGGATTCCCTGTATAGTGGCGTGGATGCTGCGCGAGTGGGATGAAAGATTGAAACAGCATAGACCTTCAAATTCCTCGCACCCGTGCCCATGGGCAAGGAGTAAGAAGTCTATAGCCGACCTGTTCTGCAAGGTGGCTCGTCTGGTGGTGTCTCCGTCCTGAAGTAATTGGGCCAAAGCACGGGACGTCATGTTGGCGTGTTTGCCAAGCCAACATTCAAGATGACCTAATTCCCCCAGCGCCTTAGCTGCTGCTGCCCAGGGCACAAAGACAGAAGCAACCACCCTCTTTGAAAAGCTCCAATGATTAACTTCTGAATTGCAATTCTCATCCCAATGGTCAATTTCTCATTTTTTACGTGCCGAATTGGTTTTTGTCCAATTGAGAATTTGCGTTTTGCCAGGGGCCAGGATGGTTACTTCGCCCAACGTGCAAGGCCCTCCTACCGGACGGGACGGTATCCCGGCCCACATGCGGTCCCCGCAGATAAGAAACACTCCTGTTGGTAGGCGGAGGGGATCACCAAGTGCTCTGGCTCTCGACGGTGTAGCAGGTGTGGTAATAGTACGTGCACACCACTTATCAAAAGTATAGATGGAACGTTTGCGAGGACTCACATTAGTTCTTTTAATGTCTCCAATTTGAGCTCGATAGAGCTCGTTCCCCGTCAGCGTGTATTGAAATTCCACGCAGAATTTGGCTTGTGCGGACCCCAGCAGTTCCAGTTCTTGGGGTTCCACATCGAAATTTCTTTCGTCTACTGCATGTTTTAGCGTCTCAAGCCAGGCATCCCATGATTTTACAGAATTGGGCCTCAGACTTGCAAGAACAGGATCCTGTTCTTGCATAGGGATACCCACCAGACAGGTTGACAGGGGGTTCTTGGCAGCATCCGTATTCAAACAGAGATTGTCTTGTTTCAATGACTTGGCGAGCGTGACCCACACATTCTCCTTCGGTTGCGGAAGGATCCAGCCGGATGTCTCTGGCCAACGGTGAGTCATTGTCGCCAGCAGCCACAGGGACAGCAGAATTTTGGTCACATTTTTCAGCTCCATTACTTCTGTTATCAAGGTGTACTGAAACAGGAAGGTAAGTATAAACAACTCTTTCCCAGCAAAGTTGACTTCTACCAACCCTTCCCCTCTCAGAACATTCAACAAGGACAGGGTAAGGATAGAACATTCAGGTAAGTGTGGGGTGGGGAAAAGGGGAAAGGGGAGTAGGGCTGTGAAGGTTTTGAGCATTGTTGCTGGTGCTCTTAGCTGCTCATGGTTGGAACACAGTCTATGATGTCGCCTTCTTTCTTCTTCGCTTCCATGCGAAGGGGTCTGTGGGTCACTCTGGAGGTATGGGCGGATTGCTCTCGCCGGGATCCACCGGGGACCTGCTGTTGTAGAAACACACCCATACCCTCTTCCCCATACAATCAGCTCGACTGGACCTTTAATCTGACCATTTTCCGGATCCTTGAACAGCACAAGAGGTTTTTCTGCTAATTTCATCCTGGCCGAATTTGTGAAATGTCTAAAGACGGGGGGGGAAGGCTCTGAATCAGTACAATTTAGAAAATTTAAGGTAAACAACGCCTTACAGAGTCGCTCAATGGGCGTCTTTTCCTCTGTCCCTCCCCGCTGCTGCTGCTGCTCAAGGATGCGTTTAATCTCCTGATGTTTTCTTTCAACTATAGCTTGGCCAGTTGGGGTATGGGGTATGCCGGTGGTATGGCTAATTCCCCATTCCTGTAAAAATTTTTTAAAACTAGCTGAAACATAACAAGGTCCATTATCAGTTTTTATAGACTTCGGCACTCCTAAAACAGAAAATGCCATTAGAAAATGTTTTTTAACATCTCTTGCCTTTTCTCCGGTCTGAACCGACGCAAAGGTGGCACCAGAAAATGTGTCAGTTGATACATGAATATATTTAAGACGACCAAAAGGTGCATAGTGGGTTATGTCTGCTTGCCATACCTCGTTAGAATGGAGACCTCGGGGATTGACCCCAGCGTTAAAGGCAGGAATCTGATGTTTCTGACAGGACGGGCATGTTGCCACTATGGCCCTAACCTGCTCCGAGGACAGGTTAAACATCCTACGGAGGGCAGGGGCATTTTGATGGTAGAATTGGTGGCTTAAACGTGCCTGTGCCACAACGTCAGGAACGGAACAACTGTGCACAGACATCGCTAATGCATCAGCTCTCTGATTACCCTCTGCGATGTAACCGGGTAGGTTGGTGTGTGACCTTGTGTGCATCACAAAGAAGGGATGCTTGCGGTGGGAAAGGAGCTGTAACAAAGATGCAAGCAACCCAAAAAGTCTTTGATGACTCACCTCTTTCAATAGAGAATGTTCAATCCTGGAAACAATCCCCGCTACATAGGCCGAATCTGTCACCAAATTTATCGGTTGCTCCTGGAACCGCTCGAATGCCCTAACAACGGCGGATAACTCAGCAATTTGAGGAGAACCCTCAACCACCAGAATTTCCTCTTCCCACTCGAGGGTCTCTGGATTTTCCCACGTCAGCACAGCCTTGTGGGAGGACCCAGAGCCATCTGTGAAAATGGTTAGGGCATCAGGAATTGGAGTTTTTCTTTGAACAAATTCTGGGGCCAAATGAAATTCCGAATTAAAAAGATGGTGTTTTAGCTTTTGGTGCCCAATTTGACTGGAGAAGTTTTCCAGAGCTAACTGGAGATGTTCACTCTCCTGGAAGACAGACTCAAATTGATCTCTCTTCCAGGGGGTTTGGATGCACGCAAAACCACAGCCAGCCAGGGCACGGAGACGCTGGCGAGCTTTGATTATAAGCTCGGCCACCAGCTCTTGTGGCGTCGTGATTGTTTTGGATGGCGTATTAGGTAGGAATATCCACTCTACTATCAGGAGGGGATCCCTCACCTGCTCATCCCATTGAAATATTAACCCATGGTATTTCGGGTTCTTCCCTAGAATGCTGAAACGGAAGGAAAGAACCGGATTAATCCTATGTGTCCGTTTTGTGTGTAGTGCTGTTAGTACTTTACCAACTGCCCCTCTCGCCTCTGTGGTGAATTGAATGGGTGCATCCAGGGCACGGCCTCCCCGCAGGAGTTGAAACAAAGGCTGCAAGTCGGTGTTCTTCAGTCCTAGGAAGGGTCGCAGCCAATTGATAGATCCACACAACTGATGCAACTCACGAAGCGTGGCAGGCTCTTCAGGAAGTTTCATCAGTTGAGGCTCAATAAAGGTGCTGGTGATACGTGACCCCAAATAATTCCAAGGTGACGTGGACTGTATTTTCTTAGGATTCAACTTCATACCGACGTTCTTGATGGCCTGGAGAACTGCAGTCAGGGCTGGTTGTAGCTGTTCTTGCGAAGGTGCGCAGACGAGTATGTCGTCCATGTAGTGCAGGATGCGGACGGCTGGAAATGCCTTTCGTACTGGAGAGAGGACCCCGGAGATGTACCATTGGCAAAGGGAGGGGGAATTTCTCATTCCCTGGGGGAGGACGAGCCAATGGTAGCGTCGCACAGGTTCCTCCCGATTGATCGCAGGCACTGTGAAGGCAAACCTGGGAGCATCTGCAGGATGGAGGGGGATACTAAAGAAACAGTCTTTAATGTCTGTTATGGTGACGGGCCACCCCCTTGGCAACATTGCTGGTGATGGGAGTCCAGGCTGCAGGGGGCCCATCTCCTCTATCACCGCATTAATGGCACGAAGGTCGTGCAGTAGTCTATAACTGTCAGATTTGGGCTTTATTACAAATATCGGAGAGTTCCACGGGCTGTGGGATGGTGTAATGCGACCTAGTTTCAGCTGTTCGTCGACCAGTTCGTGGAGCGCGCTTAACTTATCACCTCGTAGGGGCCACTGCTCAATCCGGATGGGTTTATCAGAGAGCCACTTAATGGGTGGAATTTGTGGCCCAGTGCGCTTTGAGGTGGCCCCCACTAAAAATCCTGAGGTGGAGGGATCTCAATCCTCGCACCCGACTGGTCTAGCAGGTCTCTGCCCCACAGTGTAAAATCCGAGGAAACTATGAATGGCCTCACGGTCCCTACATGTCCATCGGGACCCTCGATAAGAATGTCCGATTTCGCCCTTTTAGCAGACACTGTTCCCCCGACTCCCTTTAGGGATTCGTTCAAGTCTTTGGTGCCCCAGTCAGATGGCCACTCCGTGTCAGCAATGATAGTAACATCAGATCCCGTATCTATCATTCCTGCCCTGGTGACAGAACTCTGGCCATTGATAAGCTTACAGTCAGTGAATGGTTTGTCTGTACCAACTACCTGGGTCCACCATACAAACGGAGTTCGTGTGTCCCTAGGGATGTTCTCGGGTAAAATCAGTGCTTGGCCTAGCCAAGTCCCTTTAGGCAAAAACCAGGGTGTGGTATTTAACATGATGGTGACACCGATAGGTTTCTTAGGTTGATAAAGTTTCACCTCCGGAATAACAAAAAGTCCTGGGGGACCTCTTATAGAATCTCTCACAATAAGTAATGTGCACGGGTGGTGTGGTGCATTTATCAGTTCCACAGCAACGTGGTGAGGTGTAGTGTCCGTGAGAAGTAAAACGAACGAGCTCACCACATCCAGGCGATTGGAGTCACTCGGCGAGGGCTCTGCAGAGTGCCGCGTTGTCGAATGTGGACGCGCTAGCTGTTGAAATCTCGTGAGTTCTCTGTAGGTTGGTGAAGTCGATGTCGTGGACTCCCCAGGTGCAGCGTTTAACTTATTTATTGCGGAGCGCGGCACTGACCCGCCCTCCCCTTCCCGTTTCCTGAGGAGTGGCAACAGGAACACGGCGTGGGTTGGGCTGTCACGTTGTTTTGATGAGAGGCGGTACCTGCTGGTAACTCGGGATTCACAGAGTTAGTGCAGTTAAAATGTCCTTTGCGAGGGAATCTACAGTCTTTGATAAAATGACCCAACTTCCCACAATTATAACAACGTTTTTCAGCTGGCGCTGCTGTGACGCCATAGGAATGCGTGGGTTTGGGTTTTACTTTCGCTAGGTCAGGGATGGTCTCTGGCTTTGACAACCTCACTTGGGAGCAGCGCTCAGTAATAAGCTCGATGGTAGGCGGAGGCTCCCAAAGCATCAGCTCAATGACCCTACGGCACTCCTCATTAGAGTTCTCCCTAACAAGTTCCACTAGCATCTCCTTCTGCACGACCGGGTTGGTAACTGCACGCGCCACGGACTCCCGAAGTCTATTTACAAAGGTAACAAACCTCTCTTGGGGACCCTGCTTTATGGCAGTGTAACCCTGAGCAGGGTCACCGTGAGCGGCTAAACTAAACAGCACCGATCGCGCTGCCCGCTGTATGTCTTTAAGGACTTCAGCCGGAATGTTTTTGGCTTGCTCCCCGGGTTCAGAAAACTCTCCCTCCCCACTAAGGTGTTCCATAGTGAGGGAGGCTTTGGCGGGGTCACCGCGATAGGTGGCAAGTAACTTTTGCAGCTCCCTGTGCCACCTGCTTTCCCAAACCCAGAAATCCGGTTCGATTAAAAGGCTTGACATCAGGAGTTTTAAATCGTGTGGCACCAACAACGATGCTTCAAACGTGGAGTTTATCAACCCCTTGAAATAGGGAGACGCGCGCCCAAACTCCTGACTCGCTTTGCAAATATCCTTAATTACCCCTTGCTGTATGGGTTCCCACCGCGCGGTGTTACGCTGCCGGTTGTACGTCACCGGTGCCGCAAAGGGCACGGCTACCGGCAACTGCGATAGGGGAGAGGCCCCGGTGGTATAGGCTTCGGAGGCCCGGGTGGGATAGGCCTCATCCCTTCCCGCTTCCGGGGTAGGACCGTGGGAACCGGAAGGTAGACCGTGGGAAACCGGAACGGGTACAGCGTGGGTAAACAAGGGGGCGGGCACGCCAACAGACGGGGCGGGGTTCCCGGCAGGGGCGGATCTGGGCGGGATTGGAGGCGGGACTGGGGTGGGAGTTACAGGGTAAGGGGTGGGGCGACCGAGGGGGCGGGGAACTTCATGGGCGGGAGGAAGGAGGGGCCCCGACGCAATGACATCATCGGCTGCAGGGGGTGTGACCGACGTGTAACTCGACGCGGGGGTGGGGGCTAGGGAGGAGGGGGCGGGGTAGAAGGGATTCACGTCACTCTGGTTCGCGCGCGCGCCAAAGTCCAAATCGCTACGCATTGCGGCAAAAGTCCCGATCCGCCATCGTGCAATGGCGCAGCAAAATTTCTCCCGACGCCATTTTGTGGCGTTCCCTTAAATTCAAAACTACTATAACTCGGAGGGGGAATCCGCGCAACGGGCGCAACTGGGGACGGCGAACTGGGGTAAATTGTGAGGAATGGGTCCACTCTGAGCTGGCCAGACTCAGGGTAGAAAGGGTTGGTGACTGCCGTGCTTCGGTGGAGACCTCCATCGTCTCCGATTTCAACCCGCTTGCTTTCGCGAGACGGGCGTACCGGCGCATGGTCAGCCACCGGGATAGAGGGGGGCGGAATGAGGGGTTCAGGGACACGATCAGGGGTAGGGGAACTAACGTCAACCGCACTCGAACCCTCCCCAAACTCATTAACTGAAACATTATAAATTAAAGTCTGCAACTCAAAAAACCGTTTAACTGAAAAATCTCCCCCTTCAAATCTATCGGTTAATTTTTCCCCGACGTCATCCCAAAACGAAAGCGTAAAAACCGACTTAGGATGAACGAAAGGAATGTTCCCAAGTACCCATTTCAAAAACATTTAAGTAACTTTTTATCAAAACTTTCCCCGGAATCAACCAAACGGTATTTTAAACTATAATACAAAAAACTTAGCTCCTTCTCCCTCTTGCTTTGATGGTTGCCTATCCTATAACAAGAGAGGTTAATTCCCCACTCTCTAAAATGAAGTAGAAAACGTGGCGGTTAACTCACCCGGAGGGACACTGGACCTCCGCGGCGACCTGCAGGGCTTTTATCAACGTCCGAGGCTCCTGTGCCTCGCGACGACCGCCAAAGTAAATCCACAAACGAGAGATGTGAGGTGCCTTGATGAGCTCGGTTTCACCTCGATGCCTCAGTCCATCGAGGTCGAGGGAGTCGCCAGCTTTTCTACGAGTCCGTACCTCCACAAGAGGGTTCAGGACACGTAGCAAGGAGCGCTCCAACAGGGTCTTCTCAGTATAAGGAGAGTCCTCTTCTGAAGCTACTTGCGTAGCAGCAGCGTTGGGCGCCACTTATTAAAAATAATAAGTGTTCCTCGTGGCTTCGTGGCCTCGTGGTCACCTGCTGGATGGTTGCCTCAGCCACCCGGGCGCCACCAGGGCTAAGGTTTCCCTGCCCACAGCAACGATATTCCAAGTGCTGAGGTGTCGGTGTTCGCAAGTGTGGGTTCTTGCTACCAGTAGCTGCGAAATCAAGGCAATAAGGAGCGGCGACTGTGCTGGGCAACAGGAACGTTTATTGAACCTCGTCCCAAGCACAATGGCGCCGGACAAGGCTGTGCAGGGACGGATAAACAACTCAGGCAACCAATCACGGCAGAGCAAGGGGGAGGAGTTGGGGCGGGGAGAGGAATCACAAACCAACCGGGAGTAAGGGAGGGAGGGAGAAAGGTTCAGGGACCAATCCGAGAAGCACCTGCACGGAGCTTTCCAGAAACAGGGGAGGATACAGAACTTGACAGACAACACAACTAACAAATTATCAAACAGAGGCGTAACCTAAACTAAATGGACTAAACCAAGGTCAGGATGGCTCCCGGAGGATTCTTTCCACGAGATGGTTTCACCCACCACCCTTCCTTCCGGGAGCCCGGGGCCGACGTTGCCATGACAACTGCAACAGACGGAGATCAAGGAAGACAAATCCCTGCAGCTGAACCTTGTAGAAGAGGCTGTTTTTAGCAGCTCCACAGTGCAGAAATCCGATGGGGATGAGGAAAAGCTGCAGCTATTCCATACAAGGAGCTGCTGCAAACGCAGCTCAGAGAGCTGCGAGGAGGGAGGAAACACCCTCCCTGAGCTGGGAGGCGGTCAAAGATCCAGCCAGAGTTTGGAGATGGGCGAGCAGTCTCAGGCTGGGGAGAAGCCCCACAAGTGCTTCGAGTGTGGGAAGAGCTGCATGAAGAGGTCCTACCTGATCAAGCACATGAGGATCCACACTGGGGAAAAGCCCTACAAGTGAGAAGAGATTCAGATGGAGCTCCAGCACCAGATGATCCACACTGGGGAACGGCCCCATGAGTGTGGGGAATGTGGGAAGAGCTTCCAGGGCAGGTCTGAGCAGAGGAGATATCAGCTCATCCACACCGGAGAGAGGCCCTATGACTGTTCCGAGTGTGGGAAGAGGTTTCAGACCAGCTCCACTCTCCTCGTGCATCAGTGGATTCACACAGAGGAGAGGCCCTTCCGCTGCCCCAACTGCGGGAAGGGCTTCAAGTACAACTCCAACCTTGTCCGGCACCGGCGCATCCACAGCAGGGAGAGGCCCTACGAGTGTCCCCAGTGTAGGAAGAGATTCTCCAGGAGCTCAACCTTGACGAAACACCAACGCAGGCACCACTAAGGGAATCCCTGTGAGTGCCCCAAGTGCAGGAGGAGTTTTGTGCGCTGCTCCAGCTCCATCGCCCATGGGAGGATCCACGTTGGATGATCCCCAGTGACCCCTGTTGGGCAGAGCCCCGGTGACCCCTCTTCTGGGTGATGCATGTTTGGATCCAGTGTATTGGGTTTGCGTGGCCAGGTTTTGATATCAGGGGATCCAGGGGTGACTTTTGTGAGCAGCTTCCAGAAGCTTCCCCCATGCCCGGCTGCTGTTTTGCCCCACCCGTGAAGGCAAGGGCAGCTCAGGTTCTTCATACTGGATGCCCTGGGACAGATTAGAGTGAATCAACAATGATTGATCTGTGTTTATTAATCTATCTCTATAGGCTTTATTTTAGAACCATTTGGTTGCTTTTTAAAGGGAGTTTGGAGCCCTTTTGGTTCCCATCCCCAGTCATATTGAAAGCATAAAAGTAACACTTAGGAAAATGTAGAAGGGAAAAGAAAGAAAGTAGAAGAGGAGAAAGATACACAGTCATCAGCCCTGGATCAAGCAACAAAACTTTTGGTGTTGATGGTTCCAATGTCCCTGTCCTTGGTCTAAGTGATGGTCCAGGGCTGGATCCCTGGGGGTTGGGGAAGCCCTGGAAGCTCCAAGATCTGTGGGTTAATACAGGTTGAGGTTTGGGTGAACACCCAGGTACCTCCCCTGGGGGAGTTTTACACTGTCTGATGTCCCACTGTGGGTGCCGGGGCACTTTGGGGGGCACTGATGGTTCATGGCCCCTTGTAAGACGTGGCCCTGCCTGTGCCGACAGCGCAGCTGAGCCAGGTATGGCCCATGGGAAGGGATGGAAAGCTGCAGGGCTGGGTGTGAATGTCCCAGGCCTTCTGCGGTGGGGGAGTTTCCAGAGGTGAGGCAGTTGTGTAAGGGAGGGCATTGCCCTGGTGCAAAGGCCTGTCCCAGCTGGCAGCATCTGCTTGTGCTGGGCCTCTGCCCTTCCCTGGCTCCCAGCGCGGCTCGTCCCCTGTGGGGCTGGGTGTTCACCCCCTGTGCCCCTGGGTGCTTCCTGTGCCCATGGCCAGCAAAGCCCCCGCTGCTTTTGCCAATGGCCTCTGCTTTGAGCCATTGACCCCCAACATTTCAGTCCCTCACATCTCTGCACCCCAGAAGCCGGGAGGGATCAATGGTGCCTCAAAACAACTCCATTGCCCTGGAAATGGCTCAATTGCACCACCAAACAACTCGATCCCACCTGAAAATTTTGGGGTATCCCTTGTGCCCAAGTTGCTCCCAGTTGTAGATGTTCCTGTTCAGGAATTTGACCCAGCTGTTGTCATCAAGGAAGTGACACTGTGGTCCCAGAGGTTTTAGCTTTTCTTTTTTTCATTTGGTGATTTTTTTGGGTTATTTTTTGTCTATGTGCCATGTTGGGGTTCATGTGCCCCCCAATTACCCCCAGAGTGGGGTGAAACGTGGGGGGCTCACGGCGGTCCCCATTCCTGATCCATCCTGGGGCTGGTTCTGTCCCCTCAATTACAGTCATCCCCACATATCTCCCCACTGCCCCCAGTGAATGGTACTGGATGTTATTGGAAGCATTATTGGGAACACTGGGAGCAGCCAGGTGGGGGCAGTGGGGCTGGGGGGACACACGACCCCCGCAAAATCAGCACTGGGACAGAGAGGAGGTCTTGGCTGGGCCTGAGGCCACGGGGAGGGGCTGTGGCAACTGGCGGCTCAGGAGCTCTGTGGGCAGACGAAAGGGGGTGACACCGGGCTGGGGGCACCAGGGGGAGCACACACGCTCTGGGGGAGGGGGGACACGTCCCCCAGGACCCCCCCTCACCTTCTTCTGCAGGTAGAAGCAGAGCCCCAGCACCAGGAAGACAAATCTCAACACGAAGTCCCCAATCCCCATCAACATCTTCCTGCAGGCAGTGTCTGGCGACATCTCTGGGGGGTCCGCAGGGGTCAGAAGCGCCCAGAAACCTCTCACATACACTCCAAGTCCCTCCAAGCACCCTCCCAGTCACCCCCCACTTATCCAGGACCCCCTGTAACCTTGTTCCAGTCCCTATACAGTCCCCCCCAGCATCTTCCAAACCCACTCCCGTCCCTCTCAGGATCCCACAGCCCCCTCCCAGCTGACACCCACTGCCCAAGGACCCCCAAACCCTCTCCCAGTCCCTTCCCAGCCCCACCAGGACTCACCAACACCATCCCAGTTGATCCAAGCACACCAAACCTCCTTCCCTCCCCCTGTTCTCCATCCCCAATCTTCTTCCAGCCCTCCAGGCTCACTCCAGTCTCCCTTTCAGTTACACCCAGCACCCTCAAACTCCCTCCCAGTGTCCACCAGGACTCTCATAACCATATCCCAGTTTCCCCATCGTCCTTCAAACCCCTTCTCAGTCCCCTCAGGCTCCCCAAACCACCCAGCCAGTTACCTCCAGGCTCCCAGAAACTCCCTCCCAGTTACTCCCATGTTGCCTTCTTGCTATGAAGGCAGGCGACCTGGTTCAAGAATGACAGCACGGTAGCCCGGCCTCACCCGGGCTACTCGGGCCACGACTCACAGACACCAATGTGGTGGATGGTCAAATGGCGTTTATTACCTTATCTCATGAGGTTAAATGGTCTAGGGGGCTTCACTACGTCAGAAGGGGGACGATGGGATAGCTAGGGTTAGTAAGGAGTGGAAAACTACTGGGTCCGGAGGGGTTGCATACTTTGGGTGATCTGTTATCATGCAGGAATGGAGGGGGGAGGGTTCCATGCTGCCCTTGCTTTCCGTCACATCGCGAGATCTTCCGTCCGCCTGTCCCTATCTACCACACTTCCCCCCCCTTTTTCACAAATGAATGAGGTAGTCATAGATACATGTATCGAAGTGAGGTACGAGGTAGTAACTTGACAAGGGAAAAGGGGTTTGGTATACCTGAGTAGATTTCACAAGGCAAGTTAGAAAAGTCTTGCGATTCACAGTGTTTGCAGTTTGGATTACAGCATTTGCTGATGTTCTAAAAACAGAATGTTGGCCCGTTCCAGACGGGTCTGAATAAAAGAGACTAGCTTGTTTAGCAGGCATGGTCCAAAGGTAAAAGCTAAAAACAATATTGCCAGTGGACCTACCAAGGCGGAAATTAGTGTGGTGAGCCATGGTGATTGATTGAACCAGGACTCAAACCAGCTCTGTTGGGCTTCCCTGTCTTTCTGTCTCCGAGCTAGCCTATCTCGGAGCTCTGCCATGGAGTCTCTGACGACTCCTGTGTGGTCTGCATAAAAGCAGCATTCCTCTTTCAAGGCGGCACACAAGCCTCCTTGTTGCATGAACAAGAGGTCTAATCCTCGCCTGTTCTGCAAGACCACTTTTGAGAGTGAAGAAACTGATTTCTCTAGAAAGGAAATGGATTTCTCGATCCTCTGCAAGTCTTCATCGATGGTCGTTTGTAGCTGAGACAGTCCTTGGTTTCGGGTCGCAAGGGCCGAGACACCCGTGGCCGTTCCGGCTGCTCCCAGGCCGAGCAGCATTGCGATAGTTACACCTGTCAACAGTGCTCTTTTGTGGAGCCGGTCGGGTTTCTCAAAGAGGTGGTACATCTCTTCGTCGGTATGGTACAGGACCCTAGGAACAATTAGAACTTGGACACAAAAGTCAGTGGAATCATTGAATTTGGCAAGAGACACACAAGGACTCACTCCAGATCGCTGACAAACCCACATCCCAGATGCGGATGGAACCACCCACTTATTCTTTCTGTTGGGCTTGACAACTTTGGTGCAGATGTTGCCTTTCTTTGCTAAGGTTGCACTGCCAAAACATCTGCCTCGACCCGTGACTTGACTCAGGGTGATTCCTCTGCGGGGAGTATCCCACCTGCACTGGTGAGGGGAGTCAGCTGTGGAGTAACTGAAGGGGGTATCTAAAGCAATTCCTTTGTAGAAAGGGGGTTTGACGTCATAGCAAAGCCAGCAGGAATCAGTTAGGTTCGGGTTGGATTCGTTCAGGGAAAGAAAGGTGGCTTCTAACATACGAAATGAAGTGTTATAGCTACCAACTGGGTGCTTTTCCACGCCTGGGATGGCCCTCCCACACCATTCACTGGGGGGACTTCTGTAAATTGCCAATGTTGTGGCCAATGTGCTTGGGGAATAATTGTACAATCTGAACCCGTGTCTGCCCAAAACTGAAGCCCTATGACGTGGGGATCCTGACTGCCATAGAGGCGGCATGTTCCCCACACTATCAGGGGCTCTTTCCCTACTTTCATGGCCAGGGCCACCCAGGGGTTCCGCTCTGGGGCGCCCCCTGCTGGCCCTGTGGCACAAGTGCGGCTTGTGGCTGTGGTGGGTGCAATGGTGCTGCTGGCGGTGCTGTGAAACTCTGCATTTGCACCGTTTGTGTGGGTGCAAGACTGGCTGTCTCCTGCGGGGGCATAGGGAATGAGGGCCCCCCACCCCACTGGGGGTTGGCATAGATGGGCCGCCTTGCATTCGCAGCGGGAGGAGGCTGGGTGCGGCCCGCATGCCCCCTCCCCCTCCCGTTTCCCTGGGGTCGGGATCTGCATTCCTTAGCGAGGTGTCCCTTCTTCCCGCAGCTCCAACAGGGCCCTCTCACGCGCGCTTGAGATGGAGGCCCCGCCGGGGGAGGCTGGGATTTGTGGGGACAGCCTGTTGTGATGTGGCCTGCCTGTCCACATTTGAAGCACGCCATTGCACTAGTTAGATCACGTACGACAGCCTGAAAAGGGGTTATCTGTTCTTCCCTAACTACATGTTTGATCATATCAGCCAGGCTGGCTCCTATTGGAACGGAGCGCAAGATTTCTTTGGTAACAGTGTTACTTTGTTGCCGCAAGCAGTCTGCTAGAACGGGTCCTTTTGCCGTCGCAGGCAGGGTAGAGGCGTCTACTGCTGCCTGTAGGCGGTCCACAAACTTTGTGAAGCTTTCACTTTCTGTTTGCTTTATGGCGCACCACGGTGAAGGCTTAGCTATCACACGAGATGCAGCACGAATGGCTTCTCTGGCAGCTCGGGTTGTGGCCCTAACTTCCTCAGCTCGCAATTGTGCAGCTTGCTGCTGAGGTGTAATCATCTCATCATGTTTCCCTGTCAGCCTAGATAAACTCGAGCCATGCAGTGGTTGCCCCGCCCCAGAGGACTGGGCTAATAGGTTCGCACAATTGTCTGTCCATTCCTGTTTAAAAACAATCATTCCTGCCCCATCAAAAATCATGCGACCTATTTGTCTGATATCAAAGGGGAGCAGGTTCTCATTGCTAAAAAGGCCGTCTATGAGAGTGGAAACGATGACGGAATCCATCCCCTTTTCTGAGATTGCTTTGACAATCGTCTGTATATCTTTGGGGTTTATCGGGTCATAAACCTGTTGTTGGTTCCCGTTTTGCCCGGTGGTTCTCACCGGGAAAGCATGGATTGCGGCTGAGGGTACCCATTCTGCACAAGCTATTTTTATCTTTCCCCAGTCGGTGAATTTGTACTGTGATTGCTTTCCGGCGCGATTTAAAACTTTATTTGTTTTCGTTTCAAATTGTGATAGCTCTGCTTCTTCCGACTCTGTGTCCCAGTCAGTTTCCGATAACTCAGCAGAGCTAGCGGAGCTGTTGTCGGACTCAGAGCCGGAAGTCGACTGCCAGAGCACTTCCGGGATTCCGTGCCTTTTCTGGTGGCTCCGACCCCGCTCCTCCCCCCGGGGGCGGTGCCGGTCCCGCCCCCTGGGCTTGCCCTGCCTCCCATAAGGGGAGGGCTCTCCTTTAACTGATAATGGCATTGAGCACGGCTCTTGACTGGGCATGCGCTCTCTGCCGCTCTCCCGTGCCCGCGCGTTTGCAGCTCTCTCCTCCCACGCATGCGCAGCAGCGAACACTCGCGATCTTTGTTCGTTCTGCTCGCACCCGCCAATGAAACCCTGGCCCCGCCCATCTCCTTGGTCGCCCGCGCCATTTTGAACTGCATAGGGCGGGGGAGGGGGGTTCACCCGCGCTCCTCTCTAGCTGCCCTCTCGGTTTCCCTGGCTTCGGTTGCCAGTCCCTCCCAAAAAGACCGCGCGGATTGCTGTGCTTTCAGCGTTGGATCGCTAACCGGCGGCGGAGGGATGGAGGGGGAAACCGCGGACGTTTGGGAAGTTTCCGCGGCAGGGGTTGGATCCGGCGGGCTCGGCGGGAGGGTCGGGAGGTTTTCTGGGGGCCCCGGGGCGTTTGGATTCAGGTCCGGGGAGGAGGGAAGCGCGCCCGGTCCCCGCGAACCCCCGCTCTCAGATAGACCGCTCTCGGGGTCTGTCTGCGTCATTGCTCCCACCCCCAGCTTAGGAGTAGCTAATAAACATGCACGTGCAGCTTTCCAAGTCTCCTGTTGTTCCAGCGCTTGGCGTAAAGCCGTTTCTACTTTCCCCCACGCTTTGAGACTTTTTCCGCTGCCCGAGGATTTAGTATCCTCTGCTAAAACATTGGTACATTTCTCCCACACCTCTGGGTGTAATATTTCTGCTGGACGCTCAATCGCCCCAAGCTCCAGGAGTTTTGCAATAGCAATATAAAAATCCTTGAGCTTACACTTAATACCCCACTGCTTATAAAGTAGACTCACGACCTTTGCGACGGTTTCCATAGTAACCGCGGGTCCTTTTGGGGACGTCTCCCCCGCCTGAAGTCAGCTTCGCTGCCCCGGCCGCTGCCGCTTGTCCAGGCGAATCCCGTAGCCCGAGCTCCTCTTCTTCTTCCCGGGTTTCGGCACCACTATGTTGCCTTCTTGCTATGAAGGCAGGCGACCTGGTTCAAGAACGACAGCACGGTAGCCCGGCCTCACCCGGGCTACTCGGGCCACGACTCACAGACACCAATGTGGTGGATGGTCAAATGGCGTTTATTATCTTATCTCATGAGGTTAAATAGTCTAGGGGGCTTCACTACGTCAGAAAGGGGACGATGGGATAGCTAGGGTTAGTAAGGAGTGGAAAACTACTGGGTCCGGAGGGGTTGCATACTTTGGGTGATCTGTTATCATGCAGGAATGGAGGGGGGAGGGTTCCATGCTGCCCTTGCTTTCCGTCACATCGCGAGATCTTCCGTCCGCCTGTCCCTATCTACCACACTCCCAGCACAGCCCAATCCCACTCCCAGCACCCCCAGTCCCACCCCCACTCCTCTCAGTGCTGTAGGGGCTGGGCCGTACTCCAGTGCTGGCTCAGGGGGTGCTCCAGGCTGATGTGCTCCACCTGGCAGGTGAAGGTGACCCCATGCTGGGGGACAGGAGGAGTTTCCAGCAGCACCAGGAGCCCGTAGGTCCAGTCCCCACTGGGGACCACATGAGCAGCCACAACGTGCCCCAAGAGCTCCTGCTGGCCCTGGAACCACCTCAGGTGCACCTGCACAGGGTAGAAATCCATCAGGGAGCAGAGCAGGCAGCCAAGGCTGGGGAAAGCTGCTCCTGCAGCTGCACGCAGCTGTCTGCACAGCTGCCTGACAAGGCACGACTGGCGGCTGGGGGCTCAGCCTGCTCTCTGTGCGTCCCTTTTGCCACTGCACAGGAGCCAGGGAGCTCGACTGAGCCACCTGCCCAGCATCAAATTTGGCTGCGGAGGTGAAGGGGCGCTGTGCAGTGAGTGTCTCTATGCTGCTGCTCTGTGCCTGAGCGCTGCTCCGCGTGCCGAGCCCCAGAGGCCTGGCTGCTCACCTTCCTGCACTGCTTGCCGTGCACAGGGGAGCCCATTGAGCGCCAGGAAGCTGGAGCGGCTGATTGAAGAGCTGCCAAAGGGGACAATGGGCTGCCTTTCTGCCCACTGTGGCCTCTGGCCGTGCTGGGCTGCCAGGGAGGCTTGGCTAGTGCAGTGACCTTGTGCGTGGGCAAGCGAGGCTCCCCAGTGCCACCAGGCAAGCAGAGGCATTGGGGAGCCAGCGGCAGCACCGGCACGTCCTTGCTGCTGCCAGGGCCAGGACTGCTGCTGCACGGGCCAGAGAGGCCGGCAGGCCAGAGGCTGCCAGCTGTGTGCCATGCTTGGGCTGCTGGGGCTGGGTGGCAGCTGGCCGCTGGCCCTTTGTGCTGTGGGGCTGCTCAGCGAGCGCACCTGGCTCCTTGCAGGCTGATTCAAGGCAAGGGCCTGCCATGGCTGCGTCAGACGAGGGAGGACAACTTGGCCGCTGCCCAGGTGAGTTTGGGAAGGAAAGGCAAGCTCCTGCTCTGGCCAGGCTGTGCTCACTTGTCCCCTGAGTGAGGCTGTGCAGGTGTGGCACCCTGAGGGAGAACGTGGGCTACTGCCCACAGCTTGGAGAAGGGCAGGCCCAGGGCTGGGGCGGCTTGTCCCAGCAGCACGGCAGCTCTCAGGAGCCTCCGAGCCACAGCCACACTTGCAGCTGCCAGCTCCCTGCCTGGGGTGCCACATGGCTCCACACGGTGCCTAAGGCAGGCAGGGCAGTCTGGGGCAGGGCAGGCTGTGACAGCGCTGGCCTGGTGGTCTCCAGTGAGCGGCTTTGGTTCTCTTTTCCTTTGCAGCAGGAGGGAGCAGTGGCAGTGTCAGCAGCAGCAGAATGAGGAGGTGGTGGCTGCCCTGGGCCTTTGCTCTGTGGCGGGGCACAGCTGGGGTTGCCCGGGCGCCAGGGCAGGAGGGCTCCGACTGCAGCAGGGCGCTCTTCAGGCAGCCCCTGGCAGCTGTGTGCACGCAGGATGGCAGCTGCCCTGGCCCGTGCAGGTATGGCAGCGTGCACAGGGGCTGCCCATGCCTGCGTCTGGCTGCTGCACAGCCCCTGTCCCCGCTGGGCCATGTGTCCCAGCCATGGGCCACTGGGCTCTTCAGCCGTGGCTCAGCTTTCTGCTCCCACCCCTTTGGCAGCAGACAGCAGGCAGGGAGCCCAGGCTGGGGCACAGCTCTGGCCCTCCTCTTGTACCAGGGCAGCTCGTCACACCCGTCCCTGCCCTCCTGCCTCTCCTGCAGGAGCTGCTGGCTGTCCTGCACCAACAAGGGCCCACAACTGAAGGCATCTTCCATAAAGTGGAGAGCGCCAGGGCGCTTCAGGAGCTGTGGCAGGCCCTGGACCATGGCCTTAGGTATTTGAGCATCATCTGAACAAGAAAAGTTGCAACCCATCGTGAGTCGTTATAAATGATACACTAAGCAGGTAGCAAGGCAAACAAGTAGGAGGGGGATTCGAACTCCTGAGCTTGGTGCCAGCAGGCAGCAGCCTAAGCCACTGCCCCACCCTTGGCTCCAAGCCAAATTGCTGCTGCTGCAGCACTAAGCTCTCACGAGCTAAAACAACAGAGGGGGAAGTGGCAAGTACGCCACAGCCCCCTTGGGACACTTTATTGAGCCCCAAAGATGCTAAACAAATTCTAAGAGATCAACGATCTCTTGACCCCCTCCCTCACAGACTAAAACAAACAGAATACTGCTTTTATTCCATTACTCACGTGCCTCTGAGTCAGGTCCAAGGATCCTTCGGCTCTGATACCGTCTGGACTGTGGTCGAAGCCTCCTCTTCCCGTGCTGGTGAAGAGTGGGGGCGGGGGCGGGGGCTGGATCTCCTCTGGGGTCCAGGGGTTTTTTCAGAAGCCTCCCGTCCCACCAGAGTCGCCAATTCTGATGCCTTACAAAAGGCTGACCTGAAACAGAGGCTGGACAGAGTTAAGAGAATAAAAGAACTATTTATTAAAACAAGGTACACTTTGGGCCATGCAAGAGTCTCTCAGAGACTACGCCCAAAATGGACCCCTAGCACGTGTTTTTGAGACAGATATACCTTTGGTTCATCTGCATATCAGAAACCCATTGTCCAATTACAGTTTCGGGTCTTGAAGTCCCATCCCCAGCTTGTTCCCTTCTTCTCTTCGCTGCTGTCCATGGGTGTTTACATTTTGGGCTTTTGGAAAAAACTGTATGTCCTTGAAACTCCAGCCCCGAGAGAAATTGTTTCGTCTAAATGACAGTAACAGAACACTAGATGACAATTTATGGAGTTTTAGAGCAGTCTTGATGAAAAAAATAAGAGGTTAAAACCTAAGGCATCATTCCTGTGGACATGGCAAGGCAGCTGGCGCTGCTGCTGGCCATTGTCCTCAAGGTGAGCCCTCCTGAGCTGCAGATGCAAAGGCTCCTGCCTGGGCTGCCAGTCTCCAAGGCTCAGCGGCAGCCCTTTGCCTTGCAGCACCTCCTGAGAAGCGTCCCTGGCATGTTCCTGGTCATGGGCCTGTAGGAGGCCTGGATGGCAGCCATGCAGATGGGCAGCAGGGAGGACAAGATCTCTCAGCTCCAAGCGTGAGCGTGGGCAGCAGCTTCTACCTCTGCAGCAGGCACTGCTACAAGCCTGGCACTGGCCTGAAAGGGGCCGGTCCCCTTCAAAGGCTGTGACTTTGGGCAGCTCGCTCTTGCCGCTGGGCAGTCCCATTTTGGGGCAGTGCATGGGGAGCCTTCCTGTGCGTGGGCTCAGGGCAAATCAGGAGCTGGGCAGCAGCGCTGCAGTTCCTTCCTGCAGGAGCACAGGAGCCCCGGCCGCTGGCTGAGAGCGCCTGCAAAGCTGTGCAAGAGCCGCTGGCTGCCCCTGCCTGGGGCCAGCTCTGGGGGCGGCTGTGGGCAGCACGGGCCTGCTGATGAACGTTGCCTTCCTGTTCCCTCAGGGTGGCCCAGAAGTTGCCTGCTGCCAACCTGCTCCTCCTCAAGCAGCTGCTGGCACTGCTGCCACACATGGGCCAGCACGTGGCCACCAGCTGTGGGACCTGCAGCAACCCGGCCATGGGCCTGGGGCCAAAGCTGCTGAGCCCAACGCAGGAGGAGCAGCTGGCCTGCTTTTCTTTTCTATGTTCTCTGTATTCTTCACACATATACTTGTAGCTCTGTAGCCTATTGTATTAGTGGCTGGTTTTCCCAGGAATTTTCCATGGCCTTTCCCTAGGCAGAATGACAAACCAAATTCCAGAGCTCCAAGCCCTGGGGGGTACACGGCCCCTGTGCTGTCTTGGTTCTTCCTGGGAAGCAAGGCTGAGAACAACTCTTCAAGGTACATTTTCATGGACAAAGTGCAGCCAGTGCCAAGCAGGGGACTGCAGAGGAAGGGGCTTGATCTGGGGGGGAGTTGCATCACCACTTGTCCTCCTAATGGGTGATTTTTATCAATGACGGTAATTTCCTAAAACCTATAAGGATCTGCTCATCCCTGTGGGAGAGCATGTTTTGCCATCTATTGGTGCTGAAGCTCCTATGGGGGAGGGCCGATACGCGCCGACAGCAATCCAGGCTCAGCTGCCTGCGGAAGCGCTTCGGCACTCAAAGGAGCTCAAAGCTTTGCAGGCTTTTTGTAAAGTGCTGGACAATGGTCTCACTACAGCCTCATTTGTTACCATAAGACAGGGAGCTGATGAACCTTTTATTCAGTTTCTAGATAATTAAAAGCTGCTCTAGGTAAGCAAATAGACAATGATACCATGTGAGAAATGTTACAGAAGCAGTTTGCAGTGGAAAACGCTAACCCTGACTGTCAGAAGGTTTTACAGGCCCTGTGAGCCCCCACAGTCACAGAAATGCTTAAGACTTGTCAGGGAATCGGCACTGCCGGTCATAATCTGACTTTGCTTTTGGAGCCTCTTGCTACAATGAGCGTTCATTCCGGATCGAGTGTTTGTTTTCCGTTCAGGAAGTCGAGTCACAAGAGATGCAAATGCCCCTGGAACAGGAGAGTTTGTTCTGGGGATGCCAATGGGGTCCCGTGTTGAGAACAAATTTATCCCAGGGGCCACTGCTGAGCAGCATGTCCTGGCCCTAACCTGGACCACAGATCATCCAGTGTGGCTGCAGCAGTGGCCCTTCTCTCAGGAAAAGCTGCAACTTTTGCACCAGCTTGTACAAGAACAGCTGCAAGGTGGCCATATCATTCCCACAACTGGCCTGTGGGATTCTCCTGGTTTTGTTACTCAGAAAAAGAGAGGGACGTGGCGATTGCTGCATGATCTTAGAAAAATCAATAATGTCCTTGTGCCTCTGGGAACCCTACAGCCAGGGCTACCGTCTCCTGCAATGTTGCTGCAGTCCTGGACCCAAATAGGAATTGATTTAAAAGTTTCCTTTTTTACCATACCACTTTGTGAACATGATGCCCCTTGATTTGCATTTTCTGTGCCTTCCATTAATGCTGCTGAGCCCTAGCAAAGATACCACAGGTAAGTTTTAAGCAGTAGAACAAAAGGGTTTAAAAGTAGCAAATGAAAAGGTACAAGAAGAAGCCCCTTGAAAATATCTTGGGTGGAAAATTTTCGATCAAACTGTTCATCATTTGCAGCTGAAATTTATATCTCGAGTGTCCAACCTTCACCATTTGCAAAAACTCCTGGGAAGAATTAATTGGGTACACCCTTTATTGGGTATTCCAACTGAACAACTCCACCCCCTTTTCCAGTTATTGAAAGGGCATCCTGAACTCATTTCCCCTCGCACCCAGATACCCAGAGCAATAGCAGTTCATGGGTCTTCACAATTGGTAGAATCAGCAGCTGTGGTCGGGGCTTTTGAAACATTTCAAGATGAGCTTAACATTGTTACTGACTCTGCTTATGTTGCAGGTACAGTGACAAGAAGAGAAGGAGCTTACATCAAAGAAGTCACCAACTCATTGCTCTTTTCTTTATTGCTACATTTGCATTTTGCAGGGCAGTTGCGTAGCAAAAGGTGTTATATCCTCCATGTGCGTTCCCATACTGGCCTTCCTGGCACCATCTATTAAGGCAACGCCCGTGCAGACCACTTAGCTGGGGCCCTTGTTGTGCTGGATGTTTTTTCTCAGGCCCGCTTGTCGTATGGGTTTTTTCACCAGCTGAGCTAGCTGCCATCCTGCGTGCACACGGCTGCCAGGGGCTGCCCGAAGAGCGCCCTGCTGCAGCCAGAGCCCTCCTGCCCCGGCGCCCGTGCAGCCCCAGCTGTGCCCCACCGCAGAGCAAAGGCCCAGGGCAGCCACCTCCTCCTCGTTCTGCTGCTGCTGCCACTGCCACTGCTCCCTCCTGCTGCAAAGGAAAAGAGAACCAAAGCCGCTCACTGGAGACCACCAGGCCAGCGCTGTCACAGCCTGCCCTGCCTGCCTTAGGCACCGTGTGGAGCCATGTGGCACCCCAGGCAGGGAGCTGGCAGCTGCAAGTGTGGCTGTGGCTCGGAGGCTCCTGAGAGCTGCCATGCTGCTGGGAGAAGCCGCCCCAGCCCTGGGCCTGCCCTTCTCCAAGCTGTGGGCAGTAGCCCACGTTCTCCCTCAGGGTGCCACACCTGCACGGCCTCATTCAGGGGACAAGTGAGCACAGCCCAGCCAGAGCAGGAGCTTGCCTTTCCTTCCCAAACTCACCTGGGCAGCAGCTAAGTTGTGCTCCCTCGTCCGACACGGGCACGGCAGGCCCTTGCCTTGAATCAGCCTGCAAGGAGCCAGGTGCGCTCGCTGTGCAGCCCCACAGCACAAAAGGGCCAGCGACCAGCTGCTACCTGGCCCCAGCAGCCCAAGCATGGCACACAGCTGGCAGCCTCTGGCCTGCCAGCCTCTCTGGCCCGTGCAGCAGCAGTCCTGCCCCTGGCAGCAGCAAGGACGTGCCGGTGCTGCCACTGGCTCCCCAATGCCTCTGCTTGCCCTGTGGCACCGGGGAGCCTCGCTTGCCCACGCACAAGGTCACTGCACTAGCCAAGCCTCCCTGGCAGCCCAGCACGGCCAGAGGCCACAGTGGGCAGAAAGGCAGCCCATTGTCCCCTTTGGCAGCTCTTCAATCAGCCGCTCCAGCTTCCTGGCGCTCAATGGGCTCCCCTGTGCACGGCAAGCAGTGCAAGAAGGTGAGCAGCCAGGCCTCTGGGGCTCGGCACGCGGAGCAGCGCTCAGGCACAGAGCAGCAGCATAGAGACACTCACTGCACAGCGCCCCTTCACCTCCACAGCCACAGCTTTGATGCTGGGCAGGTGGCTCCCTGGCTCCTGTGCAGTGGCAAAAGGGATGCACAGAGAGCAGGCTGAGCCCCCAGCCGCCAGTCGTGCCTTGTCAGGCAGCTGTGCAGACAGCTGCGTGCAGCTGCAGGAGCAGCTTTCCCCAGCCTTGGCTGCCTGCTCTGCTCCCTGATGGATTTCTACCCTGTACAGGTGCACCTGAGGTGGTTCCAGGGCCAGCAGGAGCTCTTGGGGCACGTTGTGGCTGCTCATGTGGTCCCCAGTGGGGACTGGACCTACGGGCTCCTGGTGCTGCTGGAAACTCCTCCTGTCCCCCAGCATGGGGTCACCTTCACCTGCCAGGTGGAGCACGTCAGCCTGGAGCACCCCCTGAGCCGTCACTGGGGTACGACCCGGTCCCCAAAGCACTGAGAGGAGTGGGGGAGTGTAGCTGGAGTGGGGGTGCTGGGAGTGGGATTGGGCTGTGCTGGGAGTAACTGGGAGGGAGTTTCTGGGAACCTGGAGGTAACTGGCTGGGTGGTTTGGGGAGCCTGAGAGGACTGAGAAGGGGTTTGAAGGACGATGGGGAAACTGGGATATGGTTATGAGAGTCCTGGTGGACACTGGGAGGGAGTTTGAGGGTGCTGGGTGTAACTGAAAGGGAGAATGGAGTGAGCCTAGAGGACTGGAAGAAGATTGGTGTCGGGTGACAGTCCGCAATGGAAGGGACAGGGCAGATTGCTTGGGTGCAAGAAGCCGATTTTATTGATACAGAGCAGGGCTTTTATACCTTTTCAGCATGTTCTAGAACTATTTTCTTATTTAAGCAGTAAGAATCAGCAATTACTATAACAACCATATCTATGTTTCTTAATAATATTGCGACACTAGATGCTAGCACTAACCAGCACAGATACATACCAAGCATGCCTTTTACTGTCGCTCACCATCTGGTGGTAGATCTCACGGCCTGCCATGGTTTGCGGCCTAGCAGTGTTACGGCGTTCACTTCTGACATGAGTTCAGCAGTGCTCTCACTTCTGCTTTCCAGCTGTACATCCACAATTGGGGATGGAAAACAGAGGGAGGGAAGGAGGTTTGGTGTGCTTGGATCAGCTGGAACAGTGTTTGTGAGTCCTGGCGGGGCTGGGAAGGGACTGGGGGAGGGTTTGGGGGTCCTCGGGCAGTGGGTGTCAACTGGGAGGGGGCTGTGGGATCCTGAGAGGGATGGGAGTAGGTTCAGGAGATGCTGGGGGGGACTGTATAGGGACTGGAAGGAGGTTACAGGGGGTTCTGATTAAGCTGGGGGTGACTGGATGGGTGCTTGGTGGGGCTTGGAGTGTCTGTGAGAGGTTTTTGGGGGTCCTGACCCCTGAGGACCCCCCAGAGATGTCGCCAGACACTACCCGCAGCAAGTTGCGGGTGGGGATCGGGGGATGTGTGTTGGACTTCATCTTCCTGGAGCTGGGGCTCGGATTTTACCTGCAGAAGAAGGTTAGGGGGGGTCCCAGGGGTCGTGTCCCCCCTCCCCCAGAGCGTGTGTGCTCCCCCTGGTGCCCCCCAGCCCGCTGTCACCCCCTTTTTCTCTGCCCACAGAGCTCCTGAGGCACTGGCGGCCTCAGCCCTCCCCCCCGTGGCCTCAGGCCCGGCCAGGACCCCCCAGTCCATACCTGAACTGATTTTGAGGGGGTCGTGTGTCCCCCCCCAGCCCCGCTGTCACTCTGCCCCTGCCCAGCGCCTCCCAGTGTTCCCAGTAAGGCTTTCCAGTTCAAACCAGTCCCATTTATTGGGGGTCAGTGGGGAGGGATTTGGGAGGGGCTGTGATTGGTGGGGCAAAAGCAGCCCTGGGATGGATTGGGAATGGGGACCCCCATGTGTCCCTCCCGTGTCACCCCGGACTGAGAGTGCTCGGCTGGCACATGAACCCCAACATGGCACACAGCCAAAAA
Organism: Eopsaltria australis; assembly: GCA_034509425.1. Classification (NCBI taxonomy): domain Eukaryota; kingdom Metazoa; phylum Chordata; class Aves; order Passeriformes; family Petroicidae; genus Eopsaltria; species Eopsaltria australis. The sequence goes on from JAVTVJ010010713.1 coordinate 83,640, forward strand.
AACCCAAAGAAACCTCCAAATAAAAAAAAGAAAAGTGGAAACCTCGAGGACCGCAGTGTCACTTGTCCTTGATGACAACACCGGAGTCAAATTCCTGAACAGGAACATCTACAGCTGGGAGTACCTTGAGAACAGGGGATAACCCAAAATTTTCAGGTGGCATTGAGTTATTTTGTGGTGCAATTGAGCCATTTTCAGGGCAATGGAGTTGTTTTGAGGTGCCATCGATCCCTCTCGGCTTTTGGAGTGCAGAGATGTGAGGGACTGAAATGTTGGGGGTCAATGGCTCAAAGCAGTGGCCATTGGCAAAAGCAGCAGGGGCTTTGCTGGCCATGGGCACAGGAAGCACCCAGGGCCACAGGGGGTGAACACCCAGCCCCACAGGGGACGAGCCGCGCTGGGAGCCAGGGAAGGGCAGAGGCCCAGCACAAGCAGATGCTGCCAGCTGGGACAGGCCTTTGCACCAGGGCAATGCCCTCCCTTACACAACTGCCTCACCTCTGCAAACTCCCCCACCGCAGAAGGCCCAGGACATTCACACCCAGCCCTGCAGCTTTCCATCCCCATACCTGGCTCAGCTGCGCTGTCGGCACAGGCAGGGCCACGTCTCACAAGGGGCCATGAACCATCAGAGCCCCCCAAAGTGCCCTGGGATCCACAGTGGGACATCAGACAGTGTAAAACTCCCCCAGGGGAGGTACTTGGGTGTTCACCCAAATCTCAACCTGTACTAACCCTCAGAACTGGGAGCTTCCAGGGCTTCCCCAACCCCCAGGGATCCAGGCTGGGACCATCACTTAGACCAAGGACAGGGACATTGGAACCATCAACACCAAAAGTTTTGTTGCTGGATCCAGGGCTGATGACTGTTTTTCTTTCTCCTCTTCTACTTTCTTTCTTTTCCTTTCTACATTTTCCTAAGTGTTACTTTTATGCTTTCAATATGACTGGAGATGGGAACCAAAAGGGCTCCACATCCCCTTTAAAAAGTAACCAAACCGATTGAAAATAAAGCCTACAGAGATTTATAAACACAGATCAATCACTGCCAATTCACTCTAATCTGTGCCAAGTGATCTATTAACAACAACCTGAGATGCCCTGGTCTTCAAGGGTGGGGCAGAACAGGAGCTGGAAAGAGGGGAAGCTTCTGGAAGATGCTCAGAAAAGCCACCCCTGGAGCCCCTTGATACCAAAACATGGCCACAAAAACCCAATACACTGGATCTAAATATGAATCCCCCAGAACGGGGGTCACCAGGGCTCTGCCCAAGATGGGTAACTGGGGATCATCCAACGCGGATCCTCCCATGGGGGATGAAGCTGGAGCAGCACACTTGGGGGACTCACAGGACTTCCCTTACTGGTGCCTCCGTCGGTGTGCGGCTAAGTTAGAGCTAATGGAGAATCTCTTCCCACACTGAGGACACTTGTAGGGCCTCTTCCCGCTGTGGATGCGCCGGTGTTGGACAAGGTGGGAATTGCGTTTGAAGCCCCTCCCGCAGTCGGGGCAGCGGAAAGGCCTCTCCCCTGTGTGTGCTTGCTCATGAAGGAGAAGATGGGATCTGCTCCGAAACCTCTTCCCACACTCAGGACACTCGTATGGCCTCTCCCCAGCGTGGGTCCTCTGGTGTCAGATCAGGTCGGAGCTCCACCCAAATTTCTTCCCCCACTCCAAGCACTCATACGGCCATTCCCCAGTGTGGATCTTTTGGTGTTTTATCCGGCAGCAGCTCTGGCTGAAGCTCTTCCCACATTCCAAGCACTCATAGGGCTTTTCCCCAGTGTGAATCCTCACTTGCCGGAGCAGGTTGGAGCTGTCTCTGAGGCTCTTTCCACATTTCCCACACTCATAGGGTCGTTCCATCTGTACCCCATCTGATGCCGGATCAGGTGGGAGCTCTTGCTGAAGGCTTTCCCACATTGCAGGCACTTGTAGGACTTCTCCCTGCCCTGAGGCTTCTCCCCCAGCTCCGAGCTCTGACTGGATCTCTGGTCGCCTTCCTGGCACAGGGAGGGTCTTTCCTCCTCGAAGCTCCCTGGGCTGGGTTTGCAGCCCCTCCTCATGCGAGATCTCTGGGGCTTTTCCTCCTCCTCCATCTGGCCACGGCTTGGGAATGACAAATCCTGGTTTGTGGGGAGAAACAAGGGGTGAGTGCCTTTGGCTGGGGGTTTCTCCTTTCCAAGTCCATCCCAGGAAGTCACTGGGTGTTTTATGCCCATAAAAATCTCTCAAGCACCAAGATTCAGCTCCCCAAAAAACCCTCATAGGAAATTCACCCTTCTCGTCTCTCCACTCTGGGGTTTTGGGGGTTATTTTTTCCCCGGGCTGATGGGGCTCCTGTGGCTCCTGGGTCTCCCCCTTTCTGGGTCTTTTAGATGATCCAAGGGGTTTGAGGCTCCCAGTGGTCCATTCTCCCAATTCTCTTTGGGTTGTACAGATCCCATGGGTCCCCCCCAGTCCACACACTTCCCCTCCCCCTTTCAGGCTGTCAGGACGCTCTCTGCTCTGGCATCGTCCCTCTCCACTCTCCAGGGCTCCTGAGATCCCTCTCCACAGCTCTCCCAGGAATCCCTGAGACTGGTGTCCTCCCCAGCCAGTACCTGCTGATTGCCACATGGACCCCCAAATATCCCCTCAAAGGGGAATCTCCAACTCAGCTTTGGAGTCTTGCAAGATCCAAACTTCCCCCCTCAAAATACCAAACACTCCCAGAGACCACAAAGATATTTGCATCTGGAATCTGAAAACTCCAAACAACACACCCAGAAAAAACCCTCTTGAGGACTCCCTGATATATTTGGGGTGAGCTTCCCCTCCCTGCTCGCCTGTGGGATAGAACTTCGTGCTTCTCCTCCTGCTCCTCTTCCTGCTCCTCCTACTCCTCTCTCCCTCTTCTTCTTCCCCTCCTCCTCTGTGCCCACCCTGGACCCCCCTTTGTCACCCCTCTCTACTCAACACCGGGTGCTGAGTGGGGGGAATGTCCCCAGGAGCCCCCCAAGGATGGACAGGGGGTTTGGCAACCCCCCCAGTGTAGATCCATCCCCTCCCAGAGCCCTGGGGAATCGCTCCAGGGATAGAGTGATGGGGGGTCACAAAGGGACCATCCCAGCTCCTCTCCAGCTCAGTTTGCGGGTGAAACCCCCCTCTCACACAGTTTGAGTGTCCTAAATGCCCTTTGATGGCTTCTCCTCCCTTCCCCATTGTGTTGAAAGGAATGAGATGAAAGGGTCTTTACAGACAGATGGTGGGAATCTGCCTGGAGACAGGGACAGGGACTTGAAGATAAGGAAGCGACAGAAAAAATCCATCAGTTTCAGAAAATGGTATTAATTGACACGAGTTGCTGCTCAGCCAAGATCCTGCAATATTCCTGAACTTTGAGAAGAACAAAGACTGAACAGAGCCATGGATATTGTATCGTATACAGAAAGAGAGAATGTTGAGGTACTTTGCACATTCTCCCAGAGGTAACTAAGGACATGGACACTCAGGAAGGCAATAAGGGAACTTGAGAACAGGTCTCGACAACAGTAGATCAAAAATGTTGATGTGCTGGGAAAGGATTGGTTCAAGGGGAGTGTGCAGGAATATGGTTAAGGCAAGAAGCAGCAGGAGGAATCCATGTGCTAAGAAAGAAAAAGGAGGATGGAAAAGAGGTGGAAGAGAAAAAAATTGAGAATTGGAATGTTTTACAGCATTCTCACCCATCGTATCCTAAAGAAGTGCAGGCTGATCCAGGGCCAACTGCAGGCCCTTTGTACCCCCCGTTTCCAGGGCAGGGAAAGAAGAAGGCCAGGATTTCAGGGGGTTTCTCCGTGCTGGGCAGCGGCAGGACCGGGCACAGAGGTGCGAGACCGGGAGCACGGGCTGGGGGCCTGTGCGGACCTGCGGGACCGGGCCGGGGCTGTGGGGCAGCCGGAGCTCAGCGCCGGGCACTGCCTGACCGCAGCAACCCCGGCCACGGCCGACAGTGGCCCCCGGCCCCCAGGAGGCTGCGGGACGCCCCGGCCGCCTGCCCGGCCCCGTGGAGCTGCCGGCCCTGCCCGCCGGGGGGGCCGCCTTTGGACACTGCGGCAGGATAGGGACCGCCTCTGGGATACGGGGTGTGGAGGGGAGCCTGTACACAAGGAGGAGGAGGAAGGAATAGCTGGGAAAAGTGGATTACTCATGGTTGGATCAGGATTTTCTTTTAAGGATTTTGTCTGGGTCACCGGAGAAAGAAACGATTTTGCAGAAAGCTCAGCAGCTGTCACAGGATGAGCACCCACAGGCACTGAGGGGAGGCTGCAGGAGTGGCAGAATAAGCCCCTGCAGGACTTGGTCACAAAGGCACAGCAGCTGAATGCAAGAAGGGAGGAGGAAAAGGCCAAGGTGAAGGCAAAGGCAATGGCAGAGTTTCTACAGCCCCTGAGGGATGAACCACGGGGCCCAAGGGGGCTCCAGCACCCAGGGGACGGCCTCGGCCACAAGCACCTGGCAGAGGCATTGCCCTCCTCGGCAGGGGAGAGCCCACCCAAACAGCCCCTGCCAAGGAATCAGGGTTCCATCTGCATGCCACAAGGACACTGGAAGCAGAGACAGGAGCACCCTCACGAGCAGCAAGTCCACCCCTTGATGGACATGGATTGTTTGGGGTGTCAGAGCTCCCATTACACCAGGAACCCACCACACTGGAGCCCTTGAGAACATTCAGGGTGGGTCAGGACCGAGAGGAGGCCTTTCCTGATAGACACAGGGGCCCCTGGATCCACTCTGAATCTTAGACCTAAGGGGGGAAATTGTCAAGAAGTTCTTTGATCATTCAGGCTGTAAGGGGGAAAAATGAGCACGTGTGTTTTATTCATCCACTGTTACTAGATGTGGGAGAGATTTGAAACACATGAATTTCTGTTTGCTCTTAATGGTGACTGTAATTTACTGGGTAAGGATTTGATTGCTATAGCGGAAATAGAAATTAATATTGTAAAAGGTGATACAGAGGCTGATGTTGCTGTATCTCTGTGTCATTGTCTGCCAAGGCCTCTGCTGAAGTGAACCCAGAAGTGTGGGCAGCTCCAGGGAAATAGGGAAAATTAGAGATGGAGCCTCTCCAAATTACTTTCAAGCAACCAGCACAAGTGGTGTCTAAAAGCAATACCCTGTTCCAAGGCAGGCAAGGAAGGGGTCACAGCCTGGCATTGAGTCCCTGCTAAAGGCAGGGCTTTTGGAGCCTGCCATCTCTCCCTACAACACTCCTGTCCTGCCAGGCAAGAAAATGCATGGATGGACACCAGGAGGAAAGCAGAACTGCCAAGGGTTAAAAAGCACATTAACTGAGCCTCCTGCCCTGGCCCTCCCAGACAGGGACAGAGAATTTGAATGGCATGTGGATATTTAAGAGGGCCATGACAAAGGAATTCTTGTGCTAAAATGTTTAACCCAGGGGCCAGAGAGTGGCCTCATTGTCTGCACAATTGTGCAGCCAGGGTGGCTTCAATGGCAACTGAGGCCCAAAACTGAAGGCTCAAGGATCTCCTGTTGATCAAGTCTGGCATCAAGTTCAAGCTTTGAGAACTAAAAGAGCCTCTAAATGGATGAGCAGTGCTCGGTTATTACAGTATGAAACTTGTTCAATAGAACAGGAGGATTTAGAACTGAGGATGGGGTTGAACCCAGCCTCCTGTGTGAAGGGCCCTGGACAGGGGGGCTGGGAAGAAACCCATGACTGCATTCAAGTGACAGAGCTGCAGACCTGGGATGGGAGAGATTGAGGAGACATTCCCTGGCCTGAGGGAAAAAATGTGTTTGTGGAGAGGTCTTCAGGGCCAGCAGAAGGGAAAATTGTCACAAGACACACTGATATTAAGGACAGGGAATTAGAAAAAGCAGAACGTGGGGGAGTTAGGGGAAAATATAATTACTCAAACCTATGTAGGAAAATAGATGACAACTCAAAAGTGGTGAAACAGATAACAAAGGAAATAAGAAAGTAGTTCATGTACTGATGCAAACGGGAAAAGGATGGGAATGGGACACGTTTTCATGGCTCCCTGGCAGACCATGGGTTAAATGAAAGCTGTTTCTCCTCTTATGTGCCACAGCAACTCTCATCTTTTTACCATGCAGGACACCTCGCTGAGTGCAGCTCATTCAGCAGCTGAGCAAGGGGATGCAGGTGGCAGCCAGGCCTCCTGAGCCAGAAATGGCTACAAAAGGACACAGAATGGGGTCACTGAGAATAATCCCAAAACCAAAGTCGGCCCAGGAACAAGACACTGAGTCAATAGTAATTAAAAGTTTGTCAAGAAAATTACCGAGAAAATCGGAAGAGGAGGGACTGAATGGAGTAAGATGAACGTGTCTTTGCAAAGAGATGGTGTGAATCTCCTTGCAGATAGGGACAGGGACTTGTAGATAAGGAAAAAACAGGAAAAATAATCAATTTAAGAAAATGACACTAATTGACTGCTGCTCAACCAAGGTCCGCCTAAATTCCTGAACATCGAGAAAGAGAGCAAACACTTAACAGAGCCATGAATATCGGATGTTATACAAAAGGGGGCTGCACATTAAGGGGGACACGCAGAAGGCTGATGGCGAAGTCTGGACCTTCCAAGTACCTCAGTCTGTGGGCAAAGGGAGAGGGAGACGCGGCCGCGAAAATTCGGATAAAAAGGAGGCCCCATGCGTTTTAGAGACGCCATGGGAAATGCCCCGTGGCCTCTCCCTTTGGTCACCAATCAAGTTCCTTTTACAGGACTCCTCGCTCTCCTTTCGGGACACAAACCTCTGGCCACGCCAATCTTCCCGCACACACCCGGGGACACGGCAGCCACCTCTGTGCCACCGACAGCAAGCGGGACGAGGCAGCGCTGCTCCGGCAGCGCCTCCTGCCCAGGCAGCAGCGGCAAGGAGAGCGCGGGCAGCCGCTCCCGCAGCGGCCTCAGCCCAGCGGCAACACGGGCCGGACACGGCACAAGGAAGCCGCCAGAGCCCCCTGCTGCCGCCCCCTCGGCCCGCAGCGAGCCCCGAGCCCCGGCAGAAGCGAGCGCGGCTCCCACCTGCGCTGCCGCCGCCTCCGAGCTCCGCCGATGCCGCCTCCCCGGGCCCCGGCCGCTGCCGCCGCTGCCGGGCCCGCACAGACGCTCCGCCCATGCCGCCTCTGCTGCGCCACCGGAGCCGCCACCGGGGCCGGCCTTGGGCCCGCTCTGCCCAATGCAAGCGCCACAAGCACGAGTGACATCGGCACAATCACACAATGGCAGCCAATGGCCCGCGCTCTGCACACGCCACAGCCCCCCCCCCCGCGCTCTCTGTGCCCCCCGGGCTGGCTGAGGCCAAAGCCGGAGATGAGGAACAGCCCTGGAACGGGCCCGGGCCCGAGCCGCCATTCAGCTCCAAACACAAACAAACTTCTCCGCACCTCCCGCCACGCCTTTCCCAGCCCTTCGTCTTCCGTGCCTCCGGCTCAGTGGGAAGCCCTGCAGCCTCACTTCTCCTACCCCTAATAAGGAGCATCAGTGCAGCGCTTGGATTTCCCCCAGAAAGGGAAAACTGCCCCAAACCCCTTGGGCTGAGAGGAAGAGGGGAGAGGTTTCTGGAAGAAAACTCCCAATAATAATTTTTCCCTATGATGAGAAGAAGAATCCAAACCAAAGTGCAGTGGGACCCCCCAGCAGTGCCTCTCTGCCGTCGCAGGTGAAGCCCTGGCTGGCTGCTCCAGGCTGGATGGGCAGACTGGGAGCACTGGGAAGGGGCCCCGGCTCGGGGCGCAGCCCCCGGGGCAGCCCCACGGTCCCCATGGCAGCTCCAAGGCTCCGCCAGCCGGGATGGAACGTGGCAGGGGGAGCAGGGCAAGGGACAGCGCTGCCGGCACCGAGGGAACACCAGGGACACTGAGGCCACTTAATGCAAAAGATAAAATCATAAGCAAGACAAAAGCAGCAGCAACAGTAGCACCATAGCACAGGGCCACACAAGGACATGTCCCATTGCACTGGGGTGACGCTGGCCCGATGCCAGGCACCCACCAAAGCCACTCTCTCCCTGCCCTCCACAGCCGCACAGGGGAGAGAAAATCTAACCAAGGGTTTGCAAATTAAGGACCAGGAGAGATCCTTCATCAAACACTGTCACAGGTAAAACAGGCTCGAAATTGGAGATATGAATTGAATTTATTGCTAAGAAACTCAGAGCATGATAAAGAGAAGTAATACAAATCTTTAAATACATCTCCCCCCACCCCCTTCCCCAAAAGCCTGGGAAGGGGGACAAAGGTTGCAGGGGGCAAAAAGAGAATAATCACATAATAGGTGAAAATCATAAAACTTTAAAAATATTTAACGATAAAGATACATTGAAAAAAAAACCAAAAGGTGTAAAACCAAATAAGATAAAATAACATAAAATAAAAATGAAAAAAGAAAATAGTGGCAGAGCCTTTTCCCCTGGGACTTTGGGTTTCTTCTCCAAACTCTGAGCTGCGTCTGAGTCAGAAACCACTGGATTGGAGAGACTTTGCCGCTGAAGGGCTTCATAGTGCCAAAATTAAAGTGTCGAGTATCAAAGAATATTTTGAAATTACGCAAGTCCCAGCGCCCTTCTCGTATTCCCTCGTTTGAAGCTGAAAGCGGAGCTCCACTTGTGCCTCTGCTTTGTAAGGATGAATGTCAGAATTCCCCGCAATGCCCGGTTCCCTCCCTCCTCTGCCCAGCGCTGCAGGGGGAAGGGATGGGAGTTACGGTCGGTTCGTGCCGCTGCTTCGGCGCCAGGGACGGGAATCCTTGCCCTGCTCCGGCGCGGGGTCCCTCGCATGGGGTCAGTCCTTGCCCCGTCCAGCGGGGGTCCCTCCCCAGCCGTGCGGTCACTCCTCGGCCTGGCCCTGAGGCGCGGGGCAGTGGCGGCGCAGCCGCGCTCCGGCCCCGGCAGCGGCACGGCCGCTTCGTGCCGGGCAGGAGCGGCAGAAGGAGCCGGGCGGCGGCGGGGGCTGAATCCCGTCCGGAGCAAGAAGAACAAGAAGGGGCCGGGGCCGCTTGCGGTGTCCGATCCCCGGCAGCAGCCGCGGAGAGGCCTCGGGGAGCGGCGGCGGGCGGGGCCCTGTTGGAGCCGCCCCGAGGGGTTTGTGCCGCCCCTGAAGGGTCCCTGAAGGAGCCGCTGCGCGGCACCGGCGAGGTGGGAACGACAGAAAATACAGAGAAGAGAAAAAAACGCAATCAAAGAGCCGCACCAAGGACGTCTCCCCTGCCCGCATCTGGAGGAGATGCACGGAGGGACGAGCGGGAGGTGAATAAAATAAAATACAGTGAATGGAGTAAAAGAGAATAAAAAACTGAACCGACAGGTTCCTGGAGCCCAGTGTCACTGTAGGAGCCGGCAGCGAGGGACGGGCGGGGCGCGGCCCGGATCGAGCCCCTCCGGCTGCGCCACGAGGGGCGACCCCGCGGGACCGCGCCGGGGCCGAGCGGCGGCGGCAGCCGGAGCCGGGGAAGCGGCTTCGAGCGGCGGAGACGAGCGGGGTGTTCGCAGCCAGCTCCGCTCAGCCCTCAGGCACCGCCCTGGGGCCGCCGCGCACTCTTCAACCCCGGCCGTCCCCACGGCCCCGTCCCCGCGGCTCCCACTGCCACGCCTCGGCCCCGTGGAGCCCAAAAAACCCCGGAAAATCCATCCCAGGCACTAAAAAACCTTTCGTTCGCAGCGAGGGCTGCGGGGGGGTTCCTTATGATCTCCTCTGCCCCCAATCCCTCCCGGGCACCGCCGGGCAGTAGCGCAGCTCCCGGGGACCTGTGTCCCGGCACCGGCTGCTGCCACAGGGCACAGGGCTGCCGCACCTGGGTATTAAACCCGACACATTTGGGGAGAGGGGACAGCCCCAGAAACCAGAACTTTGCCCTCGGGAGCTTGGAGCTGCACGAAGGGGATAAAGGATCCCCTGCAGCCACCAATGCACCCAGCAGCGGCTCTGCTCCCCTAGGAACGGGGCTGTGTTTGGGACAGGTCGGATGGTTGGGATGGGTCTGCAATGAGACAGCCACGTGCTGGGATGAAGAGCTTGGGGCGATCCCGTTACTGAGGAGGTTTTGGGGCACCCCCCAATCCTGAAGGAAGAGTTATTGGGGGAGGAGGGGCACATCTGGCTCTGACATTGGAGTAGGGCCCCACAGGGAAGGATGTGGAGAGCCCGTATTATGGAAGATCCTGAATCTTTCCCCAGTTTTGGGGGGTTATAAACGGCTATGGGGGAATTTTGCCGGTCATTTTAGGGGATGGAAGTGACCCCTTTTTTGGGAGGATCCTGATACTTTCCACCAATTTGACGGGTTCTAAAAGGCTCGTGGTGGACCCACTTTGGTAGGTTCTGATGCCGGCCGCCCACGCTTTGAACTGGTCCGGACTGGTGCTCCCAGTGCCGCGCGGGACGGGGCCGCGGCGACCCCCCCAGAGCACAGCGCGGCTGCTTTGGGGCTGGCGGCACCTGCCCGGCGCTGGGGATGGGGCGTGTGGGGGGAGCTGGGCCTGGACTGGTGCTACTGGTGGTGCTGGGAGCTCACCTGTCTGGGGGCCAGCGGGACTCGGGTGAACCTGGGCGTCTGAGGGGTGTGGTGGGGACGATGGGAAAATAATGAGAGACGGCAAAAAAGGGAGGAAGAGAGCAGGAAATCGGAGCTGGAATTCCTAGAGTAGGAGTCCAGCCCAGGGGTCTCCAGCCGGACTCCCCCTCAGCAAGTAGCTCCCACAACCCCTCAGCCTGCCCTCAAAATCTTTTGGGATCCCCCATCCATCTCTGCATTCCCTCCTCCAAGATCTCCAGGCTCCTGAGGTGAGACCAAAGGGCTCCAAGTCCCCAGCTAGAGTGACCACAACCCCCATATTTTTTTTCTCCACACAATAATTTTCCCTCTTTTTCCCTTCCCGCGTCCCCCACAGCGGATGGGAGCAGCCAAGAGCCCAGCGCTGCCCCGGCCCGAGCGTCCCCAGCTCCATCCCTGCTCCTCCCGCGGGATGCGATGGCTTTGCGGGGGAGGGGGACCGAGGATGGGCGCTGGACGTGGTGGGAGGAGGAGCAGGGATGGAGGAGAGGAGGAGCAGGGATGGAGGAGCGGGATGAAGGAGGAGGGCGAGAATGGGAGGAAGCAAGAGAAGGATGAAGTGGAAGGGAAGCGGGAGGAAGAGGAGGGATAGAGGAGGGGCGGGAGCAGGAACAGGAGGAGGAAGAGGAGGCCCCACGTGCATCCGTCGCTCCCTGTATCTGCAGCCCCCCGCCCCGGGAGCATCGCCCCAAGCCCGCATTCCGCAGGTGACCGGAGAGGGGGAGCTCTCCCCAAATATCTTGGGCGGTCCCTGGGAGGGTTTTTTGGGGGTTCCCGCTGGCGGCTCCTGGCAGAGGCCCGGCCGTGGGCGGGGAATGCGGGGTCTTCCCCCGCATGAGGGTTGGTCTCCCTGGGTCAGGCTCGGGATCCACGTGGCGATCGCCCGGTGCCGGCGGGGCATGAGGGGGACACCGGTTTTGGGGAACCCCCGGGAGAGCCGGGACTGGGGGAAGCCCGAGAGCCAGGATTGGGAGAGCGGGAAGGGGCGATCCCGGAGCTGGGGGAGCACCGGCAGGCTGAAGGGAGGGGGAGGATGGAGAGCGGGGGAAGCAGGGACCCCTTGGACACCGAAGTGGGGAGCGCGGAAAGGGGGGACCCCCCCGTTGGCCCAGAGAAAGCAGGAAGCCCGGATAGGGGGGACCCCAAAACACTTGGGCCCCCCAGGAGCCCAGAGAGGAGGAAGGACCAGGAGCCCAAAGTGGAGAAAACAGAGAGGGGGAACTCTGGGGAGTTGTTTTTTTTTTCACTGTATCTTGGAGCTTTTTGTTTGAATGTGGATCTGTTGGGCTGAATCTTTATTTTTTGGGGGGCTGCAGCAGGGGGAGAGGTGAATCTTGTTCTTTCTGAGGTTTTTTGAGCTAGATGTTGGTGATTTGTTTTTTGTTGTAGGCCGAATCTTGATATTTTGGAGGGGTCTTTGCCAGAGTATCAAAATTTTGTATCTCTTGGGGCTGTGTCTTGGTATTTGAGGGTTTTTTCTGCTGGATCTTAATGTGTTGGAGGTTTTATTGGACACAAGATACCTGGTGACTTCTGGAGATAGAGTTGGGCAGGAGGAGCCCCCATCCCAACATGCTCACTCCTTGTTTTCTCCCCAAAGCAGGATTTATTAATCCCAAGCCTTGGCTGGATGGAGGAGGAGGCTTTGAGGAAGAGGAAGAACCTTGCAGAAGAGGCCATTTTGAGCTGCTCCAGGGCACAGAAACCCAGTGGGGAGGAGGAAAAGCCCTGGAGATGCCACACGAGGAGAAGCTGCAAACACAGGCCAGGGAGCTGCGAGGAGGAAAGACCCTCCCTGTGCCAGGTAGGCGGCCGGAGATCCAGGGAGAGCTCAGAGCTGGGGGAGAAGGCAGAGGGGGAGAAGCCCCACAAGTGTCTGGAATGTGGGAAGGCCTTCAACTACAGGCCCTCCCTGAGCCAGCATCAGATGATCCACACTGGAGAACGGCCCTATGAGTGTGGGGAATGTGGGAAGAGCGTCAGAGACAGCTCTGGCCTGATCAGGCACATGAGGATCCACACTGGGGAAAAGCCCTACAAGTGCTTGGAATGTGGGAAGAGCTTCAGCTGCAGCTCCAGCCTGATCGTGCACCAGGTGATCCACACTGGGAAACGGCCCCATGAGTGTGGGGAATGTGGGAAGAGCTTCAGCCAGAGCTCCAGCCTGAGAAGACATCACCTCATCCACAGCGGAGAGAGGCCCTACAAGTGTCTTGAGTGTGGGAAGAGGTTTCAGACCAGCTCCACTCTCCTCAGACATCAGCGGATTCACAGAGAGGAGAGGCCCTTCCGCTGCCCGGATTGCGGGAAGGGCTTCAAACGCAACTCCACCCTCATCCGGCACCAGCGCATCCACAGCGGGGAGAGGCCCTACGAGTGTCCCCAGTGTGGCAAGAGCTTCTCCCAGAGCTCTAACTTGACCCAACACCAACGGAGGCACCACTAAGGGAATCCCTGCGAGTGCCCCGAGTGTGGGAAGAGCTTTGTGCGCTGCTCCAGCTCCATCCCCCATGGGAGGATCTGCGTTGGATGATCCCCAGTGACCCCGCTGGCTGCCCTGTCCCTGGGACTGTTCTTGGAAGGTTCTAAAACCCCGATCAGTCTGCTACATTTCCCCCTGCAATATTCACATACACATGATTTTTTTTTTTTTCTATTAGTAAAACCAACCAATATTATTAATTCTGTTAAGTTGTTCTTCTTTGTCTCTAAGTTCAGGAATTTAACACGGCATTGGCTGAGCAGCAGTCTGTGTCAACTAGTACCATTTTCTAGAAGTGGTGGTTTCTTTCGTTACTTCCTATCCCGCAAGTCTCTGGCCCTGTCTAAAGCAGATTCCCATGGTTTGTTTGTAAAGTCACATCCATCTCATTTCTCTCACCCAGCACTGCTGGAGCCCCTTCCCTTTAGGCTCTCGCAGATGCCACCAAATGCGTGTCTGGCCTGGAATCTCCCTGCCTGCAGCCTCCAGCACCTGCCCTGTCCCGGGCTGGGCCTGGGCTGGTGGCAGCGAGCCCGACAGAAACCAACACCCGCGGTGCCACCAGCGCCTGGGGGCTCGGAAGCAGGCAAGGGATGCTTTGGTATGCAGGGGTGGAAGGGCTGGGACTCCTCCCCTGCCCCTCTTTGACTCACATTAGGATTCAATTTTTTTGCCAGTGTGGGAGGGGATAAAGGTGAGGTTTTCCTCCACCACTGGGCAGGTTTTTCCCTTGCATGGAGTGCTTGGGCCTTGCCCGGCCCCTTGTGCCCTCCTGCAGAACCGGTGGCATTTTCCAGCACACCCGGTTTGTAACAAAGTCGGGTGCAGCCGAAAAGGCTCCGGGCGCCTCCTTCCAGGCTGACTTTGCAGACGCTGAGGCTGCTCTGGGCTCTGCCAGGGCTCTGCTGGGGCTCAGCTCTGGGCAAGGCAGGACCCCTTCTTCCCTGGCATTGCTCCGGGCAGCTGAGTCACAGGGGGAGAGGGAAGGGACACTCAAGGGAGTTGAGCTTTAACAGAGTTTTTATTCAAAAAGCGACCAGAACAAACACGGTGTCCTAACTCCCATAAGCAACTAGCAGTGCTAACTACCATAACTAACTCGCCATACTAACTACCATAACTAACAGCGTGTCCTGACTACTGTAACAAAAATCTCTCCTCAAGTTCTTCATCTCCTCTGCTCCTCCCTCAGTTGCTTGGCTGCAGCGATCAGAGGGGTCAGGCTGGAGACAGGCTCGGCTGATGATAAAAATGGGTGCTGCCCAAAGGATAAAAAAAGAAAGAAATGAATGGTTACTTCCCAGAGTCGACTTCCTCACAGGCTCTGTTGCAGCAGGACAAAGGGGAATGGTTGGAAACTCAAGAGAGGGAAGCAGGCTCAGATCAGATCTGAGGAAAAATTTTTTCACCAGGAGAGTGGGGAAACACTGAGAGAGGGTGCCCAGAGAGGTGGGAGGTGCCTCCTCCCTGGAAACATCCAAGCTCAGGTCAGGCAGGGCTCTGAGCCACCTGATCTCCTTGAAGATGTCCCTGCTCGCTGAGGGCACCTGGTGCAGATGGCCTGGAAAGGACCCTGCCAGGCCAAAGCAGGCGAGGATTCTGCTCGCTTTGAGCGTAAGAAGCAGCGAGACTGGAGATGATGAGAGGGGGCCCCACAAGAAAACCCCTCCCTGGCACTGCTGTTTCCTCTGCAGCCGCTTTGCACTCACCTGCAGCAGCTCCTGGGCCGAGCAGCGCCGCTCCTCCTGCGGCTCCAGGCTGCACTCGAGGAAGTCCCACAGCAGAGCCGACAGGCGCCGGGGCTCCTGCAGCTGCGGGGTCCCATTCTGCCGGAACAGAGCGCAAGCCTGCAGGAGAAGCAAACACAGCGCTCTGCCAGCTTCCTTCACACCCACGAGTGCCCACAGCGACCCCGGGTTCTCAGCCCCTGCTCCAGGGGCAGTTTCCTCCCTGGCAGAGATGCTGCTCACAGCTCATTTTTCTGTGCCAGCCAGAACAAGCAAACCCTGATGCAGCCACAGTCATTGCAACACCCAAATGATCTTGCCCTGAGAGCCAATTTCGTGGGCTGACTTTGTCAGTAGGAACCTCCATTAGAAATAGCCCATTTTGCTTCTCCAAATACAGACACAGCTCTACAGGCCATTTTCAGGGGTCAGTGTGGCCTGCCTGTGTTATTTCAAAGGATTCTACACCAAATACATCTCTGCAGTGCCACAGACACTCAAGGAAATGCATTCCTGATGTCCCATCCCAGAAATGCCAGGTAAGGAACAGGAGGCTTGGGCTGCTGAAAGCTCAGCCTTGGGGACATGAAGAAAGTAGCTTGGACTGGGAAAGAAATATGTGAGACTGTGGGGATGTTAAACAATCATCTTCATGTTTTAGACAACTTTCCCAGTGAGATGGGTCAGGGGGGAGTTCATCTCACAAAACCTCCTTTAGAAAGTCCTTCAGAAAACTTGTTGGGTTTGGGTGTGGGTTTTGGGCCTAGTTTGGGGTTTTTTTTGCAAGATAACATTAGAGCTGTTGCACTTGATTCGTGTTTTCGGCTCATCCTCCCGGACAGAAGAGCTGCAACAACTTAAAACCCAAAGCAAACTCTGGAGTCTGCAGAATCTTGGTCTGTGTTCAGGCCCGAGTCCTCTGGGAATTCCCTTCCCGATGGGCAGAAACCTCCAGCTGCTCCTTCCCGGGCAGGGTCACTCTGTGCTCACAGGCCTCTGCCAGCTCTGGAGAATTTGCCTCTTACCATGGCCCCCGTTTGCTTGGAGTAAGGAGGTTCTCCTTCCACCATCTCGATGGTCACAATGCCAAAGGACCAGATGTCCACCTTGGGGCCATAAGAAAAACTGGTGACAACTTCTGGGGCCATGCAGTGAGCAGTGCCCACCATGGAGCTGGGCTGCTCCTGCTCAGGGCTGAGCTGAGCGCAGAGGCCAAAATCAACAAACACTGTCAAAGGCAGCTGGAATGAGGACAGCAAGCACAAAGATTGCCCACTCTCAGTCTGAGAATGCAGCGCTGAATCCAGCTGGGAAAGTCCTCAGGGCTGTAGCCAAGGAAAGGTAGAAGTGGAGCCTTAAAGAAAGCCTCAGCTTTCATGCAGTGGCTTTTGCTGATTCCCCTGAAGCTTCAGATTCCATCTGGCGCCCCTCTGGAAGGGACATCCCCAGAGCAAAGGCACTGCTGCCACCCTGCTCCTCTGCTGAGCTCTCTGCACGGGGCAGCTGCTCTCAGCTGGCAGCAGGGGCCGGGCAGGGCCACCAGCAGCACTTGTGGGGCTCTGGCCGTCACTGGGGAGCAGCCCCACAGCTGCAGCCCGGGAGCGCCATGCCTGCCCAGGAACACCCACCCAGCTTGACAGAGCCGTGCATTCCCAGAAAGATGTTGGAGCTCTTCAGATCCCTGTGGATCACCCGCTTGGAGTGGAGGAAATCCAGGCCCTGCAGACACTGAGAGAGAACAAGAAACATGAGGGTAGAAACCAGTGGCCAAAATATCTCACACAAGGAAGGAGAGTTTGGGATTCTGCCAGCAGCAGCTTTGCTGTGCCAGGCCAGGAGTGCAGGGCACACAAGCTCCAGGCAAAGGGTTCAAGCCAAAGCTGAGAACAGCAAATCAAATCAAAAGCAGACAGAGAGTTCCACAAGAGCAGGAAAGAGGACAAGGACAGAGTAGAAGTGCAGTGATGCTGGCAGGCCGTTCACTTCAGAGGCTCTTTGTGCTGCAGCTCATCAAAACAACCCAGGAACAAAGCTGTGAGCATGAAGCCACTCCTGTTCTCACGGCCTGATTGGAAGGAGCAGTGTGTCCCAGCCATGAGAAGCACAAGCAGGATCCCTCCCCTCCCGACTGATAGCTGCCATCTCTCCTTCAGCCATGCGTGTCTGCCTGACAACGTCCTGCAAAGTTCCTCCATCCATGTATTCCATCACCAGCCAGAGATCTCCATCTACAAGGAAGCTGGAAGAGGAAAACAATGGCACGGAGATGAACGTGCATGGCTCAATTCCCCCATGGAAAAGCCTCGAGTGGAGTTTTGTTTACAGGTCACTTGTAAATGAGGCCAGGGTCAGATGGAGAGACATTCCTGCCAGGCTGCACAGTCCTTGGGATCTGCACAGTGTGAAGGAGAAGGAGACACCTGTGAAAAAGGTGAGGCCTTAGATGGCAAGCAAGTGCAAAATGCAGTTTAGCAACAGCCCAGATCAGCATCTGAACTCATCAGTGCCACCATTGCCTCCAGAACAAGGCAGCACAACTGCCAGAGTTATCCAGGGGAGGAGGCCGTGCAGCACTTGGCACAAAAGTGGCCAAGGGTTTGGGAAACCTTGCAGAAAGTCCCTTCTGAACCTGGCAGGGCCATTGAAAAATGGACAAAGGAGGCGTTTCTGGAAACAAGAACCTGCTCTTCCTGGCATCTGCAGCAATGGAGAAGAGTTGGGAAGAAGGAGCCAAACGAAATAATTTCTGCCATGGTTTATCAGCACTTGGCATAAGACACAGAAAACGGGCTCAGCTTGAAGGAGAAACAAAAGCAAAGCAACAAAAGCACACGGAGGGAGGGAGGGAGTGAGGGAACTGCCATGCTGTTGTTTTGGGAAGATACGGCCGGGCCAGGCTTTTTCCAACCAGGCTGCAGGCTACGGATGGCAGGAAAGATGAACGCAGAGCCCGTGCAAGGATAAGAGCTGAAGCACTCACCTGTCCAAGGAGTTGACAATGTTGGGGCTCTTCAGGTCCTTCAGGACCAGGATCTCATTCACAGCTCGTTGCCTGTTCTGCCCCCTGAGACTCATTTTCTTTATGGCCACCTGAAGGGACATTGCAGAGCTTTAGCTGGAGGAGTCTGTGGCAGGAGGCCACAGCAACCACGGAGCGAGTCTTTGTGGAGCGACGGAGCCGGGCTGGGCCAAAGTGCCCTGGGATGGGACACCAGAGCTCAGCAAGTGCCATTGCCACAGCCCATTGCTCTGCTGGCTGGGGGCCGCCCACAGGAGATGTGGCCAGAGACATTTGGCCTTGGAAGCCCTGCAGAAATGGTCCCTCAGCTGTCAGCCTCAAAGCTCCAACAACATTCTCTGCACCTACAGCCTTCTCTAATGGCCTTCGTTTATAATCATCATCATCATTATTGTTATTGTTATTATTGTTGTTATTATTATTATTATTATTATTGTTATTATTATTATTATTATTATTCAAACACATTTTGGGAGCAGGAGTTAATCCAGGTTCTGTGAAAACAGACCTGGGAGCCCTTTTGCAGTTCTATGGGGTTTGGCCATGATTTCAAATGCAGCTGCTCTGTTTGGGGTTGCACAACAAAGCAAAGGTGCTTGTCCATGACTCAGATGATCCCTGTCCCAGGCTGGCACTGACACCAGACCCAAACACAGCTGCAGGGTTTAGGAGAGAGCTTTGCTCTGCACATCCATCTTCTCATTTCTCTCCCTCTCTCTCTGGGAACAGCCACAGTGGGACTGAAAGCCCAAAGTGATCCCAAGCAGGATCTCTCCTTAATTAGACCTTGCAGTGTCCTTTGAAGATGAACCTCAGGATGGAAAAACTGCTAACTAGTGTTCCTGACCGAGGCTGGGATGGAGATAAATGAGGCCTCAGTCTCCCCCAGCTGCTGCATTCCCATTTTTATATATGAAGAGCAAGGCAGCGTGTCCTGCTCTGGCAGACACCGCTGCCCTCTTGCACTCCTCTGGGCACTTGAGAAGGACCAAGTGTGTCCTAGCTGTGCTCTGCAGGCTGACACTGCTGTGCCTTCAGAGGAACAGCCTGTGCAGGAAAGCTCTGCTGGGTCCCCAGAGCTCCAGGCACAGCTCCCAGCAGAGGGGAGAGCCCTGGAGAGCTGTCAGACGTGCCGGGCGGGCGTGTTGGCACTGACCTCTTCTCCAGTGGCCCTGGCAAGTCCTTTAGAAATGGCTCCAAAAGCCCTGGAGACAAAAGAGCAGAGAAGAAAGAAGCAGCACCTGAGGCCCTGGCAGTGAAAGCCAGCCCAGACAGGAGATCTCTGCTGCCTGCAGTGCTCACAAAACACCCGGGTGCATCCACCCTTCCAACAGCAGTGCAGCAGCCACCAGCCCTCTGCCACGCAAGGTGTGCAAGAGGAAACTGAGACCCAACACGAGGGAAAAGAGTTGGAGCAAATCCCAAATGTCCACGCTGAGTTCCTTTAGTTCAGAACCTGGGGTGGGGGGTGGGTGTCTAAAGAACTGGAAAAGAATGCATTTCATCCTTTTGCATTTCCTGCCTAAGAGCTGCAGGATGCACAAGGGCCCTGCCATCAGGCAGGTGATGCATTTTGCCCTTGACGGCAGCAGCTCTGTGTCTGTTACTGAATGTATGGGCTCTGCTGCCTGGGCTGAAAAGAGCCCTTATTAGTTCATCTCTGGTTTCTGTTTCTGAACCATTCTGTTGATAATCCTGACTGGTGGATATTTTTTGAATCAAAATATCTGAAAGAAATCTTCTTGAGAACTGTTTTCTGACAGTCACCAGAGGGTGAGTTGCTCTTTTAGGCAATCCAGTTCCAGGGGCAGAAGATCTTCCAGGTGCTGCTCCTTGCTACAGGCAGGACCCTGCCAGCCTCAGGGGTCTTTGACGGTGCCTTCTGACCACAGGGATCAATTGTGATCAGGACTTGGAGACAGCAGGATTGTACCCCAGTGTCTGAAGGTGTTTGGGGCTCTCCGGACTTCTCACTTGATGCTGCACCAGCAAAATCCCCGGGCCCTGCTTGTGCAGAAGTAACAGCCGTGCACTCACCCTTGGCCAATCTGCTCCAGTTCCAGGTATTTCTGGGCAGGCTCCCCCATGCTCACGGCACTCCCTGAAAGAAACCACGTGGAAGACGCTCCCTCCCAGATGGAGACCCTGCCTTGCAGCAGAGCCCAAAGGCAGCCCCAGTCCCTGGGGCCGTGAGCCCCTTGGTCTCAGCTGGGGAGGGACAATAAATGACTCTGGGACATTGAGCTGCAGAGCAACCCTGGCTGCAGCTGATGCTGAGACACACACACAGCACCTACTCTGGAAGCCAGGAACAGAGCAGACGTACTCAGCTGCACCAGGCACCGTTGCCCTCTCCCCTCTGGCTGCAGGGCTGTGCTGCTGTCAGAACCTTCAGCCCAGGATCCCGCAGTGGAGGGAGCTTCAGTGTCCTCTTCCCAAGCACAGGGAGCTTCAGGGTCCTCTTCCCAAGCACAGGGAGCTTCAGTGTTCTCTTCCCAAAACGCTGCAATTTCTCCATCATCTTTCCAAGCCATGAGACATTCACCCTCCTCTTTCCAAGCCACAGGATGTCCTCTGTCCTCGTCCCACACCGGGAGATGTCCGTCATCCTCATCCCACGCTGTGGGAGCTTGGCCATTCTCATCCCACGCTGAGCAACGTCCACCGTCCTCCTCCCATGCTGGGAGATGTCCCCTGTCCTCCTTCCACACATTGGGAACTTTGCCATTGTATTCCCAAAGTGCGGGATGTTCGCCCTCGTCCCCCAGGACAGCGGGAAGTTCACTGTCATCTCCCGGCACAGAGGGAAGTTCACCATCGTCCCCCAGAATGGCAGGAAGGTCACTTATCTCTTCCTCCTGTTTGGCCTCCTCTTTGGAAGCACAGGGAGCCAGAGGAGGTGCTGCTGCTGCTTTTGTGCCCTGGGGACAGATGGTGGCGTGAGGGACGGGAAGTTCTGTCTCAGGTCTCACCTTATTTATCCTCAGCTGCACATCCAGCTGCACTGAGCAGAAATGGGATTCGGAGCTGTTCAAACCAGGAATGGGCTAAAGTGGACATTGCCACTTATTGTTGGGAATTGGATATTCCACCATGGCTAAAGGCAGCAAGCAATCTCCTGCCTGCTAAACCAGAGCTGCAGCTCTCCAAAAGCTCCTCAGCAGAAAAGGAGAAAACTGCCGGGGATCCCTTTGCTGCTGCTGCTGCTGCTGCTGCTGCTGCAGAGGCAGTGACAGGAACTTTCCTTCAGCCTCCCAGGCTGGCACTCAAGTGCCACAAGCCAAGCTCACAACTTGCTGCACCATTCCCAACACCAATGGTCCCTTTCCCACTCACTGAAGGAGGAGCTGCTCGGGATCCACGCGTGAGGTGCCTTGCAAGGGGAGAGGGAACATGAACCAGATGCTGTTAGGAAAAACCTGCCCGTGGTGGGAACTACCACAGAGCAAGGCAACCCCGAGAGAGAGCATTTTGCTTTCACAGCATCCCTCCAGGAGCCACAGTCCCTTCCCACAGCAAGCAAGAGAACAGCGCAAAATACTGGGCTGTGTCCGTTCTTGGCTGCAGCAGCAAACGGAGGGAGTTCCAGGCTCCACTGCCACAGACTCTCCCCTTGAGGGAGCAGAATCCCCCCCGGCCTCATTGCAAATGCTGTGCATGCCCCGCTGGCTGCAGACACCCCCTTTTTCAGCTGCAGCTGTTGGCAGGAGCTCTCCCAACTCCATGGTGTCTTCATGGCAATTTGGTGACAAAGTCAGCTCAATGCCAGTGGAAGGACAGAAAGCACCCAGTGAGCCCAAAGCCACAGATGCTGCAGCCAGGGAAAACCTCGACTTACGTGCCAGGTGGGTTAAAAAATACCCCAAATAAGCCACGGAGTACAGAGTGCAAAGGGCAGCAGCCACTTGCTGCATCATTGTGGCCGTGCTGCACACATCTGCAGCCTGCAGCCCTGCAAGCACAGAAGGACACCCGTCAGGGGCTGGGCTGGCTGCTGGCAATGCCTCGGGCAGGAGGATCCTCCGGCAAGGAGCAGGCGCCCAGAGCTGCTCTGGACACCGAGGCCTCTGTGCCCCACAGCAACGGGAACACCACGGGGACGCGGCAATGTTCCCATGACATCACAGCAGCAGCTCCCGCAAAAACCGCCTGCAAGGTTCTCCTGTGTCACAAAGGAGCACAAAGAATCCTCCCGGGGCACAGCCCATGGCTCAAAGGATCCAGAGGAACTCCAAAAATGCAGCAAATGAGGACACCCCAGAGCCCAGCCTGACACTGAGGAGGAACAAGGACGGGGCCAAACCAAAGGAAACTCGAGCTTCATTCACTGATGGCTCTGACTAAAACCAGCAAGGCTTGTTCCATCTGGGATCTTTGTTCTAGCTCTGAAAACAAGCTAGGTTCTCCACTCTAAATACACAAAACTGAGGAACTGGGGAGAAGGCGGGATTAGCAAAGAGGAGGAGCAGGAAGAGGAGGAGAAGGAGGAGGATGAGGGAGAGAGGAAAAGGAGGAGCAGGAAGAGGAGGAGCGGAGCAGGAACAGGAATAGAGGGAGAAGCAGGAGGTTTCAGTGCCCTCTGTGTCCACTGTACCACTGGCCCCGGGAGCTTTGCCCCCACCACATCTGGCAGGTGAGCGGGGAGAGGAAGCTCATCCCAAACCTCGCAGGGGTCCCTGAGCAGCATTTTTTCTTGAAAGGTGTTTGGAGGTCCAGAATTGAGCCCGAAATATTGATAAGGGTCCCTGGGAGGGTTTCATTTTGGGACGGGGTGGATGTTTGGATTCTATGGGACCCCAAAACTGAGCCACAAATACCCCTTTGGGGGATATTTTGGGGTCTCCACATGGTGATGGCCCAGTGCTGGGGTGGAAGGGGGACATCGGACTTGGGGACCCTCCAGGAGAGTGTTAGAGGGGAACCCCTGGATGCCCTGGAGTGAGGTGAGGGGAGAGGGGCGATCCTGGAGCTGGGGTCCTCCCAGTAGCATGGAGAGGGGGGGAGCCTGGAGACGAAGAACCCCTGACATCCCAAAATAGAGAATCAAGAGAGAAGGGACCCCTGGGACCCACAAAAGCCTCTGAGTCATCCTTCACTAGGACCCCAGAGAATGGGGAACACCTGGACCCATGGGACCTCAATCATTCCAGGGACGGGAAACCTCTGGAACACAAAAATGAACAGACCAGAGATGGAGAACACCTGGAGTGGTTTTTTTTTTTTGGCTGTATCTTGATATTTTGGAGATTTTCATGGACACAAGACACCTGCTGAATTCTAGAGATGGACTTGGGCAGGAGAAACTCCCAGGCCAAGGTGCTCCCAGCTTGCTTTCCCCTAAAACCAGGACTTGTCATTCCCAAGCCTTGGCCGGAGGGAGGATGAAGAAAAGACCCAGAGAGGGGCTGCAAACCCAGCCCAGGGAGCTGCGAGGAGGAAAGACCCTCCCTGTGCTGGGAAGGCGGCCGGAGATCCAGGCAGAGCTCAGAGCTGGGGGAGAAGCTTCAGGCCAGTGAGAAGCCCCACAAATGTTTGGAATATGTGAAGGGCTCCAGGTTCAAGTTGAGGGAACACTGGAGGATCCACTTTGGGGAACGGCCCTATGAGTGTGGGGAATGTGGGAAGAGCTTCCAGTGGAGCTCTGGACTGATCCAGCACAAGCACATCCACACTGGGGAGAGCCCCTATGAGTGCCCCGACTGCAGGAAGAGCTTCGTGCACTGCTCCAGCTTCATCCTGCATGGGAGGATCTGTGTTGGATAATCCCCAGTGACCCATCTTGGGCAGAGCCCTGGTGACCCCCGTTCTGGGTGATCCCTGTTGTGTGTGGGGAAGGTGTTGGAGAGATTTCTTTCCCTTGTCCTTGTGCTGCTGTGATTTGGTTGGGAATAAATTCCCTCCCTGTGCCCAGGCTGGGTCTGTTGTGGCCGTGCCAGTGTTTGCTGCGGGATCTCTCCCGGTCCTTGTCCTCAGCCAGGAACCCTCGGTTCCATTTTGTGTCCCGTGTGTGGCTGCGGGGGGCAGGGACAGAGTGGCTTTGGTGGGTGCTTGGCATCGGGCCAGCGTCACCGCACGCCGTGGGCACCCCTGAGATCCCGCGTGCCTGGGGACACATTTCTGGGCACAGCCGGCCTCCCACCTGCCCAGCACCCCAAGGTTCCCCCTCCCAAAAAAAACCCACCCAACGCCGGGGCTGTAGCGTCCCGGAAACCCCTCAGCCAATGAAAAAGGAGCTGGGTGGCGATTAAGCCAATCAGAGCGCAGAACGTTTGTGATTCATGAGTTGCTGGGTAGGACCTCTGGAAAATTAGTCCCCGAAAGTCCCTCAGGCAATCAGAACCAATCGCGGTGCTGCTGACCCCGCACTGGTCCGGACTGGTGCTCCCAGTGCAGCGCGGCCGCTTTTGGGCTGGCGGCACCTGCCCGGCGCTGGCCATGGGGCGTGTGGCGGCGGCTGGAGCCGTACTGGTGGCACTGGTGGTGCTGGGAGCCCCCCCGGCTGCGGGCGCGGAGCTCTCGGGTGAGCGGGGGGGAAGGGACGCGGCGGGACAGGGGGGTAGAGTGGGAAGCGGGGGTGTGGGACCCCTAAATTGAATGGAAGGAGGAGGGGATCCCCCCAAAGGAAGAGCGGGAGGGTCTTAGGATTGGGGGAAGGTGAGGGAGGGGTGGGAGAGGGTGGGAAGGTGGGGAAAAAGGGGAGGATGGAACCCCAACAATGAGAGGGAGGGGGCTTGGGCTTAGGGGATTGGGAGGGAAAGGGTGGTAAAGGGGAAAAGCGGGGAATAGGACCCCAAAGGTGAACTGGGAAGTGGCTGGAGATGGGAGGGGAGAGGATGTGGAACGGGAAAGGGGGAGAAGGGTGGAAAAGAGGAAGTGGGAGCGCGGGCAGGAGGGTCCTGTGGCAGCCGTGGGGCACAGGGGGTGCAGAGTGGGGATCCGGGGTGGCCCCCGGAGCTCTGGGCTTGTTGGGGGGTGCTGGAGGCTGCTGGTGGGGGAGCACCTGACCTGTGTCATGAACACTCAGGGGTCTTCCAGTTTCTGGTAAAGCACGAGGGTCACTTCATTAACGGCACGGAGAAGGTGAGGTACGTGCAGAGGCACATCCACAACCGGGAGCAGCTCGTGCACTTTGACAGTGATGTGGGGGTTTTTGTGGGGGACACCCCCTATGGGGTGAAACAGGCGCGGTGCTGGAACAACAAACCAGGAGCACTGGAGTACGTGCGGACTTTGGTGGACGATTACTGCCGGCCCAACTATGTGCTTGATGCCCCGTTCAGCGTGGAGCGCAGAGGTGAGCGTAGATCAGAGCGTGTCCCCTCGGGCCCTGCCCTGGCAGTGACCCTGGAACCTCTCAAAACCTCCCTGGGAATCGCCCCCGAGCCCTCAGCCCTCCTTGTGCCCATCCCCGGGGACTCCTGCCCCCCTCAGTTCCTCCCAGTCCATCCCAGTGGCTCTCCGCATGTCCAGCTGATCCAGGCGTGGAGCTGACGTCTCTCAGCCAATCAGAGCGCGTGTCTTTGATGACTCCTCTGTTGCCAGGCAGACCCGCAGCGCCCCGTGCCCCGCGCCGGACTCGGCCTCCCAGCGCCGCGCACTTCATTCCCAGTCCCTCCCAGTGCCACACCAGGCCCTCCCAGTGTCCCTACAATCTTTCCCAGTGCCACAAAAGTCGCTCCCAGTGCCACCCCCCAGTTCCTACTCTCCCTCTTAGACCATTCCCTGTCCACTCCAATTCCTTTTCAAGTCCTTCTAGCTCCACTCCCAGACCTACGATCTCTCCCAGTGCCACTCCAGTTCCTCGCAGTACATTCCTAGTCCCTCTCAATGCTACACCACTCCTCCCCGTCTCTCCCAGTGGCCTCCTAGCGATCCCTGTGTGTCCCTGCTCCCTCCCAGTGCTTCCCAGCGTGTCAATCTCGCTGGTGCCCTCGAGCTCCCAGCCCGGCCCCGGCCGCCTGCTCTGCTCCCTGATGGATTTCTACCCTGCCGACATCCAGATGAGCTGGTTCCAGGGCCAGCAGGAGCTCTCGGGCCACGTGGTGGCCACCGACATTGTCCCCAACGGGGACTGGACCTACCAGCTCCTGGTGCTACTGGAAACCCCCTCCCCTGGAGAGGGATCACCTTCACCTGCCAGGTGGAGCATGTCAGCCTGGAGCACCCCCTGAGCTGACACTGGGGTACGGCCTGGCCCCTACAGCCCCGGGGAACTGAGGGAGGGACTGAAGGGCTGGGAAGGAGTTTGCAATGTCTAGGAGTAACTGGGAGGGAGTTTGAGAGAGCCTGGTTTGAACTGGGAGAGAGGCTTGGGGGACTGGAAGGGCTGAGAATGAGTTTGAAGGATATTGGGGAGGGTGGGATGGGGTTCCTGGGGTCCTGGTGGGAACTGGGAGGGAGTTTGGGAGTGCTGGGTGTAACTGGGATGGAGTTTGAGTGAGCCTGGAGGGGCTGGATGGCGATGCAGGGCATGGAGAGTGCTTTTTTTGTGCTGGGAAGAGACTGGGAGGGGCCTTGGTGAGTCCTGGTCTGGCTAGGTAGGGACTGGGAGAGGGTTTGGGGATCCTGGGGTGGTGGGGACCAACTGGGAGGGTGCCTAGAGGGTCTTGGGGTGTCTGTGAGAGGTTTTGGGGGGGTCCTGACCCCTGCGGACCCCCCAGAGATGCCGCCAGACGCTGCCCGCAGCAAGATACTGACGGGGATCGGGGGCTTCATGTCGGGCTTTGCCTTCCGGGCGCTGGGGCTCAGCTTCTACCTGCACAAGAAGGTGAGGGGGAGTCCCGGGGGTCGTGTCCCCCCTCCCCTGGAGCGTGTGTGCTCCCCCCGGGGTCCCCAGCCCCGTGTCACCCCCTTTTCTCTGCCCACAGATCTCCTGAGCCACCGGCAGCTGCAGTCCCCGCCGTGGCCTTGGGCCAGGCTGGGTCACCCCACTCCATCCCATCACTGATTTTGGGGGGGTCGTGTGTCCCCCCCAGCCCTGCTGTAACTCTGCCCCTGCCCGGCAGCTCCCAGTGTTCCCAGTAAAGCTTCCCAGTTCAAACCAGTCCTGTTTATTGGGGGGCAGTGGGGGCAGGACTTGGGAGGGGCTGTGATTGCAGGGGGCCAAAAAATGCCCTGGGATATATCAGGAATGGGGACCCCCATGTGTTCCACTTGTGACACCCCACTCTGAGGGTGCTTGCGGGACACATGAACCCCAACATGGCACAAAGCCAAAAAAACCCAAAAAAGGTCCAGGAACACAGTGTCACTTCCTTGATGACAACATCTGGGTCAAATTCCTGGACAGGAACATCTACAACTGGGAGCAACATGTGAACAGGGGAAACCTTAAAGTTTGAGGTGGGATTCAGTTGTTTTGTGCTGCAATTGAGCCCTTTCCAGGGCAATGGAGTTGTTTCGAGGCACCATCGAGCCCCCTCAGCTTTTGGGGTGCAGAGAGATGAGGGACTGAAATGTTGGGGGTCAATGGCTCAAAGCAGTGGCCATTGGCAAAAGCAGCAGG
Organism: Eopsaltria australis; assembly: GCA_034509425.1. Taxonomy (NCBI): domain Eukaryota; kingdom Metazoa; phylum Chordata; class Aves; order Passeriformes; family Petroicidae; genus Eopsaltria; species Eopsaltria australis. The sequence continues at coordinate 110,942 of JAVTVJ010010713.1, forward strand.
GGCTTCGCTGGCCATGGGCACAGGAAGCGCCCAGGGCCACAGGGGGTGAACACCCAGCCCCGCAGGGGACGAGCTGTGCTGGGAGCCAGGGAAGGGCAGAGGCCCAGCACAATCAGATGCTGCCAGCTGGGACAGGCCTTTGCACCAGGGCAATGCCCTCCCTTACACAACTGCCTCACCTCTGCAAACTCCCCCACCGCAGAAGGCCTGGGACATTCACACCCAGCCCTGCAGCTTTCCATCCCTTCCCATGGGCCATACCTGGCTCAGCTGTTCTGCTGGCACAGGCAGGGCCACGTCTTACAAGGGGCCATGAACCATCAGAGCCCCCCAGAGTGCCCCAGGATCCACAGTGGGACATCAGACAGTGTAAAACTCTTCCAGGGGAGGTACCTGGGTGTTCACCCAAACCTCAACCTGTATTAGCGCACAGAACTGGGAGATCCCAGGGCTTCTCCAACCCCCAGGGATCCAGCCTGGGACCATCACTTCGACCAAGGACAGGGACATTGAAACCATCATCACCAAAAGTTTTGTTGCCAGATCCAGGGCTGGTGACTGTGTATCTTTCTACTCTTACACTTTCTTTTCCCTTCTACGTTTTCCTAAGTGTTATTTCATGCTTCTAATATTACTGAAGATGGGAAACAAAAGGGCTCCAAATCCCCTCTGAAAAGCAAACAAATGGTTCTAAAATAAAGCCTACAGAGATAGATTTATAAACACAGATCAATCACTGTTGATTCACTCTAATCTGTCCCAGGGGATCCATTAACAACAACCTGAGCTGCCCTTTCCCTCATGGGCAGGGCAGAACAGAAGCCAGACATGGGGGAAGCTTCTGGAAGCTGCTCACAAAAGCCACCCCTGGGTCCCCTGATATCAAAATCTGGCCACGCAAACCCAGTAAACTGGATCCAAACATGGATCACCCAGAAGGAGGGTCACCAGGGCTCTGCCCAAGATGGGTCACTGGGGATCACCGAACGTGGATCCTCCCGTGGTAAATGGAGCTGGAGCAGCACACAAAGGTCTTCCCACACTCAGGGCACTCACAGGGATTCCCTTAGTGGTGCCTCCGTTGGTGTTGGGTCAGGTGAGAGCTCTGGGAGAAGCTCTTGCCACACTGGGGACACTCGTAGGGCCTCTCCCCGCTGTGGATGCGCCGGTGCCGGACAAGGTTGGAGTTGTGTTTAAAGCCCTTCCTGCAGTCGGGGCAGCGGAAGGGCCTCTCCTCTCTGTGAATCCGCTGATGCATGAGGAGATGGGAGCTGGTCTGAAACCTCTTCCCACACTCAGGACATTCGTAGGGCCTCTCCCCAGTGTGGATGAGTTGATGTCTCCTCACGTTGGAGCTGCACTGGAAGCTCTTCCCACATTCCCCACACTCATGGGGCCGTTTCCCAGTGTGGATCCTCTGGTGCCGGATCAGGCTGGAGCTCTGGCTGAAGCTCTTCCCACATTTCCCACACTCATAGGGCTTTTCCCCAGAGTGGATCCACTCGTGCTGGATCAGGCTGGAGCTGCAGCTGAAGCTCTTCCCACATTCCAAGCACTCATAGGGCTTTGGCCCAGTGTGGATCCTCTGTTGTTCCATCTAGTGGCATCTCCGCCTGAAGCTCTTTCGACACTCCAAGCACTTGTGGAGATTCTGGTCATCCTGATGCTTCTCCCCTAGCTCTGAACTCTGCCTGGATCTCTGGCCGCCTTCCCAGCACAGGGAGGGTCTTTCCTCTTTGTAGCTCCCTGGGCTGGGTTTGCAGTCCCTCCTTGTGCGGGATTTCTGGGGCTTTTCCTCCTCCTCCATCTGGCCACGGCTTGGGAATGACAAATCCTGGTTTGGGGGGGAAAAAGAAGGTGTGAGCAACTTGGGTTGGGGGCTCTTCCTGCCTAACTCCATGTGAGGAAGTCACCGGAAATCTTGCGTCCGTAAAACCTCCAAAACAACAACATTCAGCCCAAAAGTCCCCCAAACATCAAGAAAAGAAGCCCAAAACTCACAAAACATCAAGATTCACCCAAAACTCTCTACAAAAGAGAAATATTCAGCACCCCAAAAAACCTAAAGCAACAACATTTACCCCAATAAAGCTCAGAAATACAAAGATTCACCCCCCTGAAAATCATGGTTCCCTCTCCACTGCTGGATGTGGGAGGGCAACGCACCTGGGTTTGGGGGGAGGCTGCAGATACAGGGACTGCTGGTACCTTGTGATGGCTTCTCTTCCTGCACCTCCTCATCCTCATCCTCCTGTGTCCCTACTCTGCCTAATACTTGTCTTGCTGCTGCCATTCCTCCTTCTCCCTCATAATCCCACTTTCTCCTTCCCCGGGCATGGTCTGATCATTTTGTTCTTAAACCCTGCCCCTCCACACCTTCCCCTCCTCCCCTCAGGCCCAGCATTCACCCCTGCCTCCCTCGTCCCTTCAGAGCTGTCGCATCCTACAGGAGGAGCAGGGATGGAGCTGGCACAGGTCGGGCTGGGGCAGCGCTAGGCTCTCGGCCGCTTCCGCTCACACTCGACCCCCACTGCAGCCACTCCTGCCAGGACAGCAAGGGGGAGCCCGGCCTGGGTGCTCCGCCCCTCCCACCTCCCCAAATTCCCCTCGCGGGGGGCGCTGAGGGCAAAGGCAGGGGCGCAGGTGGGGTCCGGGTGGGGAGCGCTGGCGGCTGCGGGTCTGCCTGGGAACTGGGGAGTCATCAGCGCCGCGCCCTCGGATTGGCTGAGCCCGGCCTGAGGGCTGGAGCTGCAGAAGGGGCGGACACCCCGCTCCAGGGGGGATGTCCCGCAAACGGGGGGACCCCCAGGAAAGGAAGAAGAGGAAATCTGTCTGTACAAACAGATGGTGTGAGTCTGCCTGAAGATAGGGACAGGGACTTGTACATAAGGAACTGACAGCAGAAGCCATCAGGTTCAGAAAATGTTATTAATTGACACAGACTGCTGCTCAGCCAAGGTCCTGCTAAATTCCTGACCTTTGAGAAGACAAACAAAGACTGACCAGAGCCATGGATGTCCTATGTTATACAGAAGTGGAGAATGTTGAGGTAGTTTCCACATTCTCCCAGAGGTAATGAAGGGGGGGCAGTGAGGGAACTCGAGAAGGGGTCTCGACAGACAACAGGGGATGGATGGTGTTGGTGTGCTGGGAAAGGATTGGCTGAAGGGGAGTGTGCAGGAATATGGTTACGGCAAGAAGCAGCAGGAGGAATCCATCGGGGAAGAAAAAGGATGATGGAAAAGAGGAGGAAGAGAAAAATACTGAGGATTGGGATGTTTTTTCAGCATCCTCTTAACCTCAACAATTGCCAGCTGATCCAGATCTGTTCCATCCCCATTTTCAAGGACAGGAAAAGAAGGAGGTCAGGATTTCAGGGGGTTTCTCTGTGCTGGGCAGCGGCGGGACCAGGGGCAGAGGTTCAGGACCGGGAGCACGGGCTGGGGGCTGTGCAGAGCTGCAGGGCTGGGCCAGGGCTGAGGGGCAGGCGGGACTCAGCAATTTCTATTTGTTCCTAATTGTTATTGAAATTAACTGGGAAGTGAATTGATGGCTGAATTGGGAATGCAGATTAATACTGTAAAGGTGATACAGAGGCTGATATTGCTGTATCTCTGTGTCAAATGTCTGGCAAGGCCTCTGCTGTGAGTGAACCCAGAAGTGTGGGCAGCTCCAGGAAAATAGGGAAAATTAGAGATGGAGCCTCTCCAAACTACTCGGAAGCAACCAGCACAAGTGGTGTCTAAAAGCAATACCCTGTTCCAAGGCAGGGAAGGAAGGGGTCACAGCCTGGGATTGAGTTGCTGCTAAAGGCAGGGCTTTTGGAGCCTGCCATCTCTCCCTACAACACCCCTGTCCTACCAGGCAAGAAACTGCATGGATGGACACCAGGAGGAAAGCAGAACTGCCAAGGGTTAAAAAGCAGATGAACTGAGCCTCCTGCCCTGCCTCTCCCAGACAGGGAAAGAGAATTTGAATGGCATGTGGATGTTAAACACGGCCATGCCAAAGGAATTCTTGTGCTAAAATGTTTAACCCAGGGGCCAGAGAGTGGCCTCATTGTCTGCACAATTGTGCAGCCAGGGTGGCTTCAATGGCAACTGAGGCCCAAAACTGAAGGCACAAGGATCTCCTGTTGATCACGTCTGGCATCAAGTTCAAGCTTTGAGAACCGAAAGAGCCTCTAAATGGATGAGCAGTGCTCGGTTATTACAGTATGAAACTTGTTCAATGGAACAGGAGGATTTAGAAGTGAGGAGAGGGGAAGGGTTGAACCCAGCGTCCTGTGTGAAGGGCCCTGGACAGGGGGGCTGGGAAGAAACCCATGACTGCATTCAAGTGACAGAGCTGCAGACCTGGGATGGGAGAGATTGAGGAGACATTCCCTGGCCTGAGGGAGAAAATGTGTTTATGGAAGGCTCTTCAAGGGCAGCAGAAAGGAAATGGGTCCCAGGATATGCTGCTATTAAGGGAAGGGAATTAGAGGAAAGGGGGAGGTTACAGGCTCAGCTCAGACACAGGAGCTCTGTGCACTTGTGAGAGCCTGGCAATTACATCAGGGAAACAGTTCACATTTTTACTGATGCTAAGTACACACATGGTGTGGTCCATGGGTTGGGAAAACTGTGGGAGGAAAGAGATTTGCTAACCTGCACAGGAAAACCCTTCACTCATGGAAGGTGAATTACTCATCTATTGGAGCTGGTGAATTTTCCAAGAGGGGAGGCAATGACCCACGTGAGGGGACACCAGGCAGGGTGCTCAGGGGAGCCAATTGGTCACAGACTGGCAGAGGAAGAGGCTCGGAAAGCAGCACTTTTGCCAGGAGTCTCTAAGATCCTGCCTTTAATCCCAGTGGCTCAAATGCCAGAGAAACTTTCTTTTCTTCCACAGGAGTTGGAGATCATGAAAAAGAGTGGGGCAAAGGAGAGAGGCAAGAATTGGATTCCAAAGGACAGTAAACAAAGGATACCAGATGCTTTGGCCCTACAAAAGGTAAAACAACTCCATAAAAGGGAGTCATTGGGGCTCTCAGGATTGGGTGAATCCTTCCTCAAGATGTCCTGCCTTGGCTCTTTCTCTTCTGCCCAAATGAGCTGTTGAAGGTTGCTTGATTTGTGTCAAAGCAAATAAGCAGGTCAGAAAGAAACTTGCCAGGGCAGGGGGGCCTTGGCCTGTACATACTTTCCAACAATCCCCGGTGGATTTTACTGAAATGGCCCAAGTGGGAAGGCTTCATTATCTTCTGGTAATAGCATGTCACCTGACAGAAGCATTTCCAACAGCTTGAGTAACTGCTGCATCAGTTACTAAGGTATTTTTTGGAACAGATAATTTCTAGATATGGGATTGTGGAAGCACTAGACTCAGATAGCAGAAGTATTTTTTCAGGAAAGATCCTTCAGGGGCTTCAAGCTGCTTTAAAAACACAATGGGACCTCCAAAACCCCTGGCGACCCCAGAGTTTGGGTTGGGTATAAAGAATGAATGGTGAAACACCTTGTGAAGCTGCTGATAGAAACCAAGATGCCATGGGTATGGCTTTTGCCATTGGCTCTGGCAAGAATAAGATCCAGAGCCAGGGCAGATATTCAATTATCTCCCTTGCAATTGGTGTCTGGAATTCCTTACCCTGGTAATTCTCCACCTGGTGTGGGGCTGGAGATAAGGGATGTCTGTTTAAAGCAGTCTGTGGCCACAATCCTGTCTCTTGTGAAATCTCTTGCACAGGAAGCTCGGCTGGCACAGAGCCTGCCTTGGCACTTTGCTGCTCACAACATGCAAGCAGGACTTTGGGTGGTGCTCCAGGAGTGCAAAGAAGCAGCACTGGTGGCCAAGTGGCGTGGCCCATTGCAAGTGTCCCTGAGCACAGAAACAGGCGCCAGCAGAGCTGAACACGGGGGGACCCCTCAGCCTGGCCTCAAGGTGTCTGAAGCCCCGCAGATTTGGACTTGCCGGCTGCAGCAGGAGGATGGGAGGCCGCCACTGAGCCTGCACTGAAGGCAACGCAGCAGCAGCCAGGGCTCCACAGCGGGGGAAGCCCCTGGGCCTGCCCACACATCCTCTGCTGAAATCGTCTGCCTGGGCACCCTCCTTTGGCATCTCCAGCCACTGGGGGCCAATCCTTGCTGGCACTCTTGCAGCTTCAGTGCTTTCTGTGCCTGCACTCGCCACAGGGGCTGCGGAAAGTAACGTGAGAATTCAACTCTGGCTCTCAATTAGACTCACACTGGGCTGGGTGGGATTAGATTGTTGTAAAACACACCAAGTTTAAAATTTATAAAACTGTACTTCTCCAGTCAGGCTTAGTTTGCCTTTGCCTTGGGGAAAGAAATTGAAAGTTTATTTTTAAGGGATGTTACAGCACTCAAGGGAGATGAGCTGAACGTCTCAACAGACTGGGAATGGCCCAAAAGATTCCCAAAAGGATAACGATAATCAACAGAACATCAACGCCCATCAGCAAACATCAACCAACAACTACCCCAGACAATGCCCCCGCACAGCTGGAGACACCTGGTCTGGAATAGGCTGAGGAGGAAATCCAGGAGTGTGCACCTAATTAACATCAGAGGCAAAGAAATCCGGGTCCAATAGAAAACCAAATACTTAAGAACTACACAGCTTTGAAGCAATAAACATTAAATAAATTGACTTCTATGGGTTCAGTATGTAGAAAGTTTAGGAAAAATTGGGTAGAACAGATGTGTCAGGCAATGATTTTCTCTGCCCACCCAGGCTATGTGTGGATGAAGAGATTTCTGTTGCACATCCTGGCCAGAATGAAGTAATTCCTTGAATCTCTAACTCTGTAAACGTTTCTGGAGAGTTTTTGTTATTCCTGCAGTTTTGTTAACAAAATTACATAATTAGAATATTTTTTCTTAATAAACCTTATTCAATATTGTCAGTTAGGTTTTTGCAAGGGGTGTCACAATCAATTTTTAGTCTTAGGAGGAGAAGTAGCAAAAATCTTTATTGCTTTGGGGTTTTGTGTGGGGCGGGGGGGGGGGGGGTGGGCTGTTAGTGATGGCAAAATTTTGATGTGGGTTTTTCCATGTTCACATTTACGCTGCATTTTGGAAAACTGGGTTTAAAGGCTTCACTCTTAAACCCTTGAACTCAAAACCTGCCCAGGAAAGAAATTTAGCTCCAGGAAGCCCGTGAAAGAGCTTTAGAAATGCAAATTAATACTACTGGGGCAAAGGGTGCACAATGCACCACGGGCTTCCTGCCTGCGGGAGGAATTGGGCTCATTCCCTCTGTCCCTCACCCCAAGCTCTGCCTGCTCCCACCCACGGAATTTGCACAGCTAAAGGCAGAGCCCACTGTGAGCATTTCTGACTCTGCCACAGAAATTGGTTAAGCTGCAAAGGAAAACAGCAAATGGAGAATGTTTGGAAAACTTCACTAAAACCAGTGGGTGGGAATCATCCCTGTCCCCACTGCAAAATGTGCTGTCACTGTCTATGTTGTATTGCGTGTGTTAGACCTCTGGGGTGGTTTTGCTACCACACCTTCAGGGAAATCAGTTGGGAATCCAAGTTTTGGATGATTTCATCAGAGAAAAGTGGTCAATGGATGCAGCCCTGGATGGAGGAAGTGCCCCGAAAATGGGGAAAAGATGAACGGCCCCAGAACAAATCCTACAACACCATGGACCAGACCCTGGGAACACAAACCAATTCATATCAGGAGCCAGAGAACCCATTTAGAATTGGAATTGCATCATTAGATTGCAAACTGTCCTCAGAATAATAACCAACCAGACAGCTCCAGCTGCTGACCTTCTTGACCACCAATCCACTCAGATGAGGAAGGTGACATTTCCCCATGGGATAGGATCAGATTATCCATCAGCAGAAGGACAAAGAGTTTGGGAGAAAATTAAATGACTTAAACTGCTGTTTGCAAATAGATGACAACTCAAAAGTGGTGAAACAGATACCAAAGGAAATAAGAAAGTAGCTCATGTACTAGTCCAGACGTGTAAGGATGGGAATGGGACACAGTTTTGTGGTTCCCTGGCAGAGCATAAGATAAACGAATGCTGTTTGTCCCCTTATGTGCCACAGCAACTCTCATCATTTTACCATGGGACATGAGGGGACACAGCCATGGGTGGGGACATAGGGGCACATGGACATGGACGGGGACGTGGCCATTGGTGGGGACATGGGGGGACATGGGCATGGATGGAGATGTGGGGGACAATCACAGGGATGGAAACGTGGTGGGGAGAGAGCCATGGGTGAGGACGTGGTGGAACATGGCCAGTGACATGTGGGGACATGGCCATGGCCGGTGCCATGGGGGGAACATGCCTGGGGCTGTGGGGGATGCTGGGTTTGGGGGAGTTGAGGGTTCCTGGGAGGGACGTGGGGGTTGCTGAGGGCTTTGGGAGTCAGAGCAAAAAATCCCTCACTGGGGTTCTCCCTCTCTGCTCTCTCCACTGTGGGGTTCTGGGGGTCCCCCTGTCCTGGATGCTGTGTGTCCTGCAGATATTGGAGGTCCCTCCTCTGCAGGGTCTCTGACTGCTCCAGAATTCCAGGGAATCCCAGGGGTCCCCCCTCTTGGGCCTCCTCACTTTGGGGTTCTGGGAGTCCCCCTTCTCTGGGCTGCTGAGGCTCCCATGGCTCCCCCTCTCTGGAGTTGCACTAAGGGATGCCGAGGGTTTTGGGGTCCCAGGGGTCCCTCCTCCCCTGACTCCCTGCTCCCGGGTGTCGGGAGCCCCAGGGGTGCCCCCTTTCTGGGCTCCCCACTTTGGTGTCCCAGGGCTTCCCCCTCTCCTGGCTCATCCCTTCTCCTCACTGCGCCTTCTCCAGGCTCCCCTCACTCCCGGCTCTCGGGGTTCCCCTCTCCACGCCCCCATTTCAGGCTCCGGTGCTCCCTGAGCTCCTCACTTTTCGCTCTCCCCCCTCTCAAGGCTGCTCCCCTCCCACTCCATCCCCCCGCCGCCGGTACCGGGCGATCGCCACGTGGCTCCGGGGAGCCCCGCACTCCCCTCCCACCGCCAGGGCTCTGCCGGCAGCCGCCACCGGGACATTCCCAAAAAAACACCTCCCGCGGACCCCGCAGTGCCCACCCAAAGGGGATTTCGGGTCAACTTTGGAGTCCTGCAAGATCCAAACATTCCTCCGCCCGCCCCATCGCGAGAAAAATAAACAGGGACCCCAAAGATACTTCGGGGGAGCTCCAAATATCCCTCCCAAAAAACCCCTTCCAGGACCGCCCAAGATATTCGGGGCGAGCTCCCCATTCCTGGTCACCTGCGGAATGCGGGGAAGGGCGATGTTTCCGGAGCAATGGGGCTGCAGATCGAGAGACCGATGGTAGCACCTGGTGCCTCCTCTCAGGCTGCTCTTGCTCCTGCTCCTCCTCTATCCCTCCTCTTTAACCCCTCCACCTCCTCCTTCTCCTCCTCCTCTATCCCTGGGCTGCGGGCGAGGAGCTCTGGGGTGAACGGGGAGGGGACGGGACCCGGTGGGAAAAGGGAGCGTCACCCCCAAACCGAGCTGGGGGGGAGCTGGGGGTTTGGGGGGTGATGGGAATGGGGAGAGAGAGGGCGGATAAGGGGAGTTTGGACAGCGGGAAGGAGGTTCCCAATGAGGGTATCCCATTAACTCCAGGACCCCCAAATCCCCTCTGTGTCCTCCCTAGCCCTCTCGGCGCGGTGGGGGCCGGGCCGTACGCCAGTGCCGGCTCAGGGGGTGCTCCAGGCTGACGTGCTCCACCTGGCAGCTGCAGGTGACCCCGCTCCGGGGGGGCGGTTTCCAGCAGCCCCAGGAGCTGGTAGGTCCAGTCCCCGTTGGGGACAATGTCGGTGGCCCGAGAGCTCCTGCTGGCCCTGGAACCAGCAGAGCGGGATGTCGGCGGGGTAGAAATCCATCAGGGAGCAGAGCAGGCGACAGGGGCCGGGCTGGGAGCTGGAGGGCACCAGCGGGATGGACACGCTGGGATGGGCAGGGGGCTCGGGGACGCCCCCAGTGCAGATCTGCCCCTCCACCTTGCAAGGTGCAGGGAATCGCTGCAGGGATGGAGAGCTGGGGGTACAGGGAAGCACCTTGCTTCTGTCCCAGCCCCACCTTTCCCTCTACTCTCCCCCCTTTCTCATCATTCCCCTAAATCACAGACCCCCCGAAACTCAATTTTGGGGTCCCAGCCCCCACTTTTTCTCCATTCTTCTGTCCCTTCCCAATCGTTCCTCCAATCTCCAACCATCCCCACTGCTTGGTTTTGGGGATTCCAGGCCCCTCCTTCTAAATCTGGAGATTTTGGGTGGGCGACAGAGGGAAGGAGCCCAATTCCTCCCCCAGGCAAGAGGCCCCTGGTGCATTGTCCCCAACAGTGTTAATTTGCATTTCTAAAGCTCTTTCACTGAGTGCCTGGAACCAAAGCTTCTCGTCCTGGGCAGCCCCTCGGGTGACTCACACTTTCCCCCCTCACCTCTCACATCTTATTTGCTATTTTGAACAATATTCTGTTAACTGTTTACAAGGTAAAGGGCTTTTAAACTTCTTCTAGTTTTGCAAAACGCAGCCTAAATGTGAGCATCGATAAACCCACACCAAAATTTTGCCATCACTTGCAGCCACACACACACACAGATAAAACCAAAAAGCAATAATGATTTTTGCTAATTCTTCCTCTAACACTAAAAAGTGATTGTGACACACCTGGCCCAAACCTAACTGACAATATAGAATTAAGATTATTAAGAAAAAGCATTCTGAAGTTGTAATCCTGTAACCAAAACTGCGGGAAGAGCCAAAACTCTTCAAAAACATTTCCAGAGTTAGAGAATCAAGGCATGACATTTTTTCTGGCCAGGATGTGCAACAGAAATCACTTCATCCACACATAGCCCGGGTGAGCAGAGAGAACCATTCCCTGACATATGAATTTTACCCGATTTTTCCTAAATTTTGTACAGTCTGAACCCATAGAAATGCCTTGGTTTAATGTTTATTGCTTCTCCCTTGGGTAGATCATAGTATTTGTTTTTCTATTATACGAGGATTTCTTTGCCTCTGATGTTAATTAGGTGCACACTCCTGGATTTCCTTCTCAGCCTTTTCCAGACCAGGTGTCTCCAGCTGTGCGGGGGCATTGTCTGGGGTAGTTGTTGGTTGATGTTTGCTGATGGGCTTTGATGTTCTGTTGATGGTCGTTATCTTTTTGGGAATCTTTTGGGCCATTCCCAGTCTGTTGAGATGTTCATCTCATCTCCCTTGAGTGCTGTAACATCCCTTAAAAAAACCTTTCAATTTCTTTCCCCAAGGCAAAGGCAAACAAAGCCTGGCTGGAGAAATACAATTTTATGAATTTTAAACTTGGTGTATTTTGCAACAATCTAATCCCACCCAGCCCAGTGAGAGTCTAATTGAGAGCCAGAGTGGAATTCTCACGTTGTTTTCCGCAGCCCCTGTGGCGAGTGCAGGCACAGAAAGCACTGCAGCTCAGAGAGTGCCAGCAAGGATTGGCCCCCAGTGGCTGGAGATGCCAAAGGAGGGTGCCCAGGCAGACGATTTCAGCAGAGGATGTGTGGGCAGGCCCAGGGGCTTCCCCCGCTGTGGAGCCCTGGCTGCTGCTGCGTTGCCTTCAGTGCAGGCTCAGTGGCGGCCTCCCATCCTCCTGCTGCAGCCGGCAAGTCCAAATCTGCGGGGCTTCAGACACCTTGAGGCCAGGCTGAGGGGTCCCCCCGTGTTCAGCTCTGCTGGCGCCTGTTTCTGTGCTCAGGGACACTCGCAATGGGCCATGCCACTTTGCCACCAGTGCTGCTTCTTTGCACTCCTGGAGCACCACCCAAAGTCCTGCTTGCATGTTGTGAGCAGCAAAGTGCCAAGGCAGGCTCTGTGCCAGCCGAGCTTCCTGTGCAAGAGATTTCACAAGAGACAGGATTGTGGCCACAGACTGCTTTAAACAGACATCCCTTATCTCCAGCCCCAAATTAGGTGGAGAATTTCCAGGGTAAGGAATTCCAGACATCAATTGCAAGGGAGATAATTGAATATCTGCCCTGGCTCTGGATCTTATTCTTGCCAGAGCCAATGGCAAAAGCTGTACATGTGACATCTTGGTTTCTATCAGCAGCTTTTAAAGGTGTTTCTTTATTTCCCCATTGTCGTGGGTTGACCCCGGCCAGGGGCCAGGTGCCCACTCAGTCACTCTATCACTCCCTCTCCCACTGGGAGAGGGGAGAGGATAATATTGAAAAAGACTATCAGGGTGAGTAAAGGCAGTTTTATTACAGTGGAGGAAAAAAATAGAACAAGCAAGTTGAAAGTTGCGCGCGCAAGAGCAAGAAGAGAAAACAATCAATCTCTACTTCCCATCAGCAGCGATGTCCGGACACTTTCTGGGAAGCAGGGCTCCAGCACACGTGGTGGTTGCTCGAGGAGGCAAACATGGACGAGTCCTGAATGCCTCCCCCTCCTCCTCTCTTCCTTCCCTTATATATCTGAGCTGATGTCATATGGTATGGAATATCTCTTTGGCTGACTGGGGTCAGCTGGCCTGCTGGTGTCTCCTCCCAGGATCTTGCCCCCCCCATCCCCTTCAGTGGGGGAAGGAATGTCAGAGGGACAGCACAGCTTGGCAGTAGCCAAAACACTGCTCTGTTATCAACACCAGCTACCAAAGCAAAGTACAACAGTGTAAGGCCTGTGAGCTTTACCCCAGTCAGACCCAATACAATTTCCACCCCTTATTCCATACCATTTGCATCATGCTCAGAAATCCTTTTCTACTCACACATGCAGTTTAAGCTACATCCTTAAACCATCCCCATCACATTAATTACTATCTCCTGTCCTCTTGCATCCCTCCACGTGGTCTCCATTTCCAGCAGAGTGGGGGGGTCAGGGCAGGAGGAATAGTAAACTTGATTGTTGAGGACTGGCACCATCCCTGTTCATTGTGGCCTTTTTCTTGCCCCTTGCTGAAATTCGTTCTTCGTCAGCTCATGTCCCTTCTGCTACTTACATCCTGCAACATACAACTTCCAACATGCATTATTCTTACCCCAAGGTTAAGTCACCTTGGGGCACACACTGGGTCTCCCCATCCTCCCGCATTACCCACCAAGTGCACCCAGGTCCTTGGGCAAAGACAATCCCACGAATGGGTTTGCCCTTCCCCATGGGGGACGTAACCCACACTGACTTCCCCAGCCACTTTCCTATGTGTAGTGCAGGAACCTTGTCTCCCTCCACAGTGTCTAAGGGTTTCGTTTGGGCGGGACCAGGGCAGTTAACAGATCCCCTAGTATTGACTAGCCAAGTGGCTTCTGCCAAATTCACACCCCAATGCTTCCATGTCCCATTACCTAGTGCCCGTAGCATAGTTTTTAACAGTCCATTATATCTTTCAATCTTCCCAGAGGCCTGTGGGTGATAAGGAATATGATATATCCACTTAATGCCATGCCTCTTTGCCCAGGAGTTAATAAGATTATTTCGAAAATGAGTCCCATTGTCTGACTCAATTCTATCTGGGGTTCCATGTCGCCACAAAATGTGTCTTTCAAGACCTGAAATTGTGTTCCGAGCCGTGGCGTGGTTTACTGGGTACGTTTCCAGCCAGCCAGTTGTGGCCTCCACCATGGTGAGGATGTAACTCTTGCCTTGGCGTGTTCGTGGCAATGGCCCAATGTAATCAATTTGCCAGGCTTCACCATACTGGAACCCCAGCCACCGCCCTCCACTCCAAAGAGGCTTCACTCGTGTGGCTCGCTTGATGGCAGCGCATGTTTCACACTGATGAATAACCTGTGTGATGGCCTCCATGGTCAGATCCACCCCTCGATCACGAGCCCATCTGTATGTTGCATCCCTTCCAAGATGCCCTGATGTTTCGTGGGCCCATCGGGCTATAAATAGCTCACCCTTTCTCTCCCAATCTAGGTCCACCTGAGCTATTCCAATTTTGGTGGCCTTATCTACCCGTTCATTGTTTTGATGCTCCTCAGTGGCACGACTTCTGGGCACATGGGCATCTACATGGTGTACTTTCACAGTCATGTTCTCTATCCGTGCAGCAATGTCCTGCCATAATGCAGCAGCCCAGATGGGTTTTCCCCTGCGCTGCCAGTTGGTTTTCTTCCACTGCTGCAGCCATCCCCATAGGGCATTAGCCACCATCCAGGAGTCAGTATAGAGATAGAGTATGGGCCACTTTTTTCTCTCAGCAATCTCTAGGGCTAGTTGGATGGCTTTCACCTCTGCAAACTGGCTTGATTCGCCTTCCCCTTCAGCAACCTCAATGACTTGTCGTGTGGGATTCCAGATTCCACACAGCAGCTTTCCACCTCCGATGGTTTCCTGTCACTCGACAGGATCCATCAGTAAATAAAGCATATTTTCTTTTGTTTTCTGATAACTCATTATATGGTGGTGCTTCTTGGGCACGAGTCACCTTCTCAGACAGTGCTCCAAAATCTCTGGCTTCTGGCCAACTCAAAATCTCTTCTAGGATTCCTGGGAAGTTGGGTTTTCCCATTCGGGCTCGTTGTGTAATTAAGGCCACCCACTTACTCCATGTAGCACTGGTTGCATGATGCACAGAGGGAATGTTTCCTTTGAACATCCAGTGTAGGACAGGCAATCGTGGTGCCAAGAGGAGACATGCTTCTGTCCCAACAACTTCTGAGGCTGCTCGAACCCCCTCATAAGCCGCTAGTATTTCTTTTTCAGTTGGAGTATAGTGGGCTTCTGATCCTCGGTAACTCCTGCTCCAGAATCCTAATGGCCGACCTCGGGTTTCTCCTGCGGTCCTCTGCCAGAGGCTCCAGGTGAGGCCCTGCTCCCCAGCTGCAGTGTAGAGTATATTTTGCACATCTGGTCCTGTCCGAACAGGCCCAAGAGCCACCGCACAAGCTATTTCTTGTTTGATTTGCTCAAAGGCCTGTTTCTGCTCAGGGCCCCACTTGAAGTCATTCTTCTTCCGGGTCACTCGATAGAGGGGGCCCACAAGTTGACTATAGCCTGGAATGTGCATTCTCCAGAATCCTACAAGGCCCAAGAAAGCTTGTGTTTCTTTCTTAGTAACTGGTGGAGACATATTGGCAATTTTGTCAACCACCTCTGTAGGCACATGACGGCTCCCATCCTGCCATTTTATTCCTAGAAACTGGATTTCCTGTGCAGGTCCCTTCACCTTACTTTGTTTTATGGCAAGACCAGCTTTCAGAAGAATTTGGATTATTTTCTTCCCTTTTTCAAAAACTTCTCCTGCTGTATCACCCCACACAATGATATCATCAATATATTGCAGGTGTTCCGGAGCTCCACCCTGTTCCAGAGCAGCCTGGATCAGGCCATGGCAGATGGTGGGGCTGTGTCTCCACCCCTGGGGCAGTCGGTTCCAGGTGTACTGGACACCCCTCCAAGTGAAAGCAAATTGTGGCCTGCACTCTGGCCGCCAGAGGGATTGAGAAAAATGCATTAGCTATGTCAATCGTTGCATACCATTTGGCTGCTTTTGACTCTAGCTCATATTGGAGGTCCAACATGTCTGGTACGGCAGCACTGAGAGGTGGTGTGACTTCATTCAGGCCCCGATAGTCCACTGTCAGCTGCCATTCCCCATTTGACTTCTGCACTGGCCATATGGGGCTGTTGAAGGGTGAGCGGGTCCTGCTGATAACTCCTTGGCTCTTCAGTCGACGAATTAGTTCATGGATAGGAGTCACGGAGTCCCGGTTGGTACGATACTGCCTCCGGTGCACTGTCCTGGTAGCAATCGGTACTTGTTGATCTTCCACCTGCAGCAATCCTACGATGAAGGGATCTTCTGAGAGGCCAGGCAGGGTGGATAACTGTTTGATCTTCTCTGTATTCACCGCAGCTATGCCAAAGGCCCATCGATATCCCTTTGGATCCTTAAAATACCCTCTCCTGAGGTAGTCGATGTCAAGGATACAAGGGGCCTCTGGGCCAGTCACGATGGGGTGCCTTTGCCATCTGTCCCGTTAAGCTCACCTCAGCTTTTACTACTGACAACTCTTGGCATCCCCCTGTCACTCCAGAGATCCAGATGGCTTCTGCACTCTTGTGCCTTGATGGCATCAGTGTACACTGTGCACCGGTGTCCACTAAAGCTTTGTACTTCTGTGGATCTGATGTGCCAGGCCATCGAATCCACACCGTCCAGTATACCCGGTCATCCCTTTCCTCCTCCTGGCCGGAGGCAGGGACCCTCTATTCCTGTTCTGGTCAGAGTATTCACTGTCTGACCTTTGTGATGCCAAATCAGAAGTTCCCTCCTCAGGACTGTAGGAAACAGTTTTAGTTTTCTTATATCTGGGAAATCGCTGATTGTCTTCTGGTCTTTCTGTGGTAACTACACTGACAGTCTTCTTGGGTGGCCCCTTCTTAACAGGTCTCTTCCCCCTCAGTTCTCGGACCCGGGCGCTCAGCTTAGAGGTGGGTTCACCATCCCATTTCCTCATGTCCTCTCCATGCTCACGCAGAAAAAACCAGAGCTCGTTACGTGGCCTGTTCTTGGGGGTTCCTTTCCCTCTGACTGGGGTTGGAGAGGAGCGATCTCTTGGGCTGCTTCTAAAAGTTGGGGTGGTGGCTCGCAGGGATGAGGGAGCACCCAGAGTTTCTTCTACATTTCGGAGCCAGGCGGATGCCAACTCTACAGTTGGTGTATCCATTTTTGGGTAATAAAGTGCTGCCAAGCTGCTGGAATATGATGTTGGGGCACCTTGAACCACCTTCCTCCACATGGCAAGTGTACAAGGGATATCCTCTGGATCTATGGTGAATCTATCATCCTTTAGATCACTATAGACAATTTCCAGCACTGCTAATTCTCTCAAGTACTGGATACCTTCATCCACATTGGTCCACTTCCCTGGGGACTTTACAAGATCTTCCTTAAAAGGATATCTTGCCTTCACACTTGAAAGAAGCCATCTCCAGAGACTACAAGTTGCTCCTTTCTTTGCAAGTCCTCTTTCAATTTCCCGATCCCTAGCAAGGGATCCCAGCTGCTGGGCTTCATGACCTTCTAACTGCTGACTATCGGCCCCATTATCCCAGCATCGCAGCAGCCATGCAGGAATCCTCTCACCTGACTGGCGGCTGTAATCCTTTCGCAAGTCTCGAAGTTCGGATGGGGTCAGGGACCGAGTAACTTCGGTCTCCTGTTTAATCTGCCTCACTCCCTTCGATTCCTTTGCTGAGGGACCTGCCTCTTGATCTAGCCCCATCTCTTCTTCCTCTTCCTCTTCTTCTTCTTCTCTTACTAATCGGCCTGAAACTTGCCTTGTCCATTTTTTTTTTTCACTACTGGGGCAATTAATGTAGTTGTTGTGGTTTGGGTTCCTATCTCAGACATAGTTGTTATGGTTTGTATCCCTGCCTCAGCCACAGCTGTAGTTTGTGTCCCTGTCTCAGCTATAGTGTCCTCAGGCACAGTTTGAGTTCCTGCCTCAACCACAGTCTTCTGAGAATATTGAACAGAGGCCCGGTAGGCCCAGGCCAGCCCCCAGTACAGGGCGAGAAGTTGCTCGCATTCCTGCGAGTAAACGAGGCACCCTTCTGTCAGCCGACGGGCCAGTTTGTTAGGGTTATTTACCTCTTCAGGAGTAAACTCCCAGGAAACGGGAGGTGATAACCGCCCTAGGAACCTGCCCAAATCTCTCCATATACCTTTCCACCCAGGAACTGGGTACCTCAGGGCAGATTTTAACAGCTCCTCACCCAAGGGTCGTTTCCTTCTGTACCAGGGAGATGACAATTTCCATGAATTCCATAAGGTAACAGTGTTGGCTAATATTATTAATAATATCAGGAAGCTTATGTAAGGGTTGGCAATAATCACAGGAGCCTGCAGTAAAAGATCATCCATACTCAAATTCACCCAGGGCAGAGAGAAGGAGTTATATTCATTCACAGTCATTGTTTGTTTCAACATGTTCCCAAACATAGCAAAACAAAGATAAGCAGTGTGGCAGCCGAAGGCCGTATGCCACGCAGGAGTTTACTACTTGAGAGCTGCTATTGGTAATTACTAGAGCATGCAATATATGTGTATATATATATAAAACTGCCTTTATCTCGCCGCACGTTGGGCGCCAAAAGAGACTGTCGTGGGTTGACCCCGGCCAGGTGCCAGGTGCCCACTCAGTCACTCTATCACTCCCCCTCCCACTGGGAGAGGGGAGAGAATAATATTGAAAAAGACTATCAGGGTGAGTAAAGGCAGTTTTATTACAGTAGAGGAAAAAAATAGAACAAGCAAGTTGAAAGTTGCGCGCGCAAGAGCAAGAAGAGAAAACAATCAATCTCTACTTCCCATCAGCAGCGATGTCCGGACACTTTCTGGGAAGCAGGGCTCCAGAACACGTGGTGGTTGCTCGAGGAGGCAAACATGGACGAGTCCTGAATGCCTCCCCCTCCTCCTCTCTTCCTTCCCTTATATATCTGAGCTGATGTCATATGGTATGGAATATCTCTTTGGCTGACTGGGGTCAGCTGGCCTGCTGGTGTCCCCTCCCAGGATCTTGCCCCCCCCCATCCCCTTCAGTGGGGGAATGAATGTCAGAGGGACAGCACAGCTTGGCAGTAGCCAAAACACTGCTCTGTTATCAACACCAGCTACCAAAGCAAAGTACAGCAGTGTAAGGCCTGTGAGCTTTACCCCAGTCAGACCCAATACACCCATTCATTCTTTCTACCTGAGCTGAACTCTGGGATTGCCAGGGGTTTTGGAGGTCCCATTGTGTTCCTAAAGCAGCCATAACCCCCTGCAGGATCTTTCCTGTAAAATGAGTTCCCATCTCTGAGACTATTGCTTCCACAATCCCTTATCTTGGAAATCTTGGTTCTAAGAATACGAATACCTGAAGAACTGAACCAGTGGTGGCTGCAGCAGTGGGAAATGCTTATGCCATCGTGTGAGCTGCCACGCTGTTAGCAGAAGATATTGAAGCCTTGGTGCTCAGGGCATTTCAGTGCCAGGCTCTTGCAAGCACACCCAGCTGCGGGGTTTGAGCTGAGCATGGGGGCGGTGACCTGCGCTTTGTGTCATTCCCTTTCCTTAACAACAGCGTGTCTTGGGACTCTTTTCCCTTCTGCTGCACTTGCAGACCCATCCATAAATACATTTTTTCCCTCAGGCCAGGGAATGTCTCCTCAATCTCTCCTATCCCAGGTCTGCAGCTCTGTCACTTGAATGCAGTCATGGGTTTCTTCCCAGCCTCGCTGTCCAGGGCCCTTCACACAGGAGGCTGGGTTCAACCCTTCCCCTCTCCTCACTTCTAAATCCACCTGTTCCATTGAACAAGTTTCATACTGTAATAACCGAGCACTGCTTATCCATTTAGAGGCTCTTTTGGTTCTCAAAGCTTGAACTTGATGTCAGACTTGATCAACAGGAGATCCTTGTGCCTTCAGTTTTGGGCCTCAGTTGCCATTGAAGCCACCCTGGCTGCACAATTGTGAGGACAATGAGGCCACTCTCTGGCCCCTGGGTTAAACATTTTAGCACAAGTATTCCTTTGGCATGGCCCTGTTTAACATCTACATGCCATTCAAATTCTCTTTCCCTGTCTGGGAGAGGCAGGGCAGGAGGCTCAGTTCATGTGCTTTTTAACCCTTGGCAGTTCTGCTTTCCTCCTGGGGTCCATCCATGCAGTTTCTTGCCTGGTAGGACAGGGGTGTTGTAGGGAGAGATGGCAGGCCCCAAAAGCCCTGCCTTTTAGCAGGGACTCAATGCCAGGCTGTGACCCCTTCCTTGCCTGCCTTGGAACAGGGTATTGCTTTTAGACACCACTTGTGCTGGTTGCTTGAAAGTAATTTGGAGAGGCTCCATCTCTAATTTTCCCTATTTCCCTGGAGCTGCCCACACTTCGGGGTTCACTCACAGCAGAGTCCTTGGCAGACAATGACACAGAGATACAACAACATCAGCCTCTGCATCACCTTTTATAATATTAATTTTTATTTCCACATTAGCAAATAAATCCTTACCCAGTAAATTTCAGTCACCATTAGGAACAAACAGAAATTCATGTGTTTCAAATTTCTCCCACATCCACTAATAGTGGATGAATAAAACACACCTGCTCATTTTTCCCCCTTACAGCCTGAATGATCAAAGAACTTCTTGACAATTTCCACCTTTAGGTCTAAGATTCAGAGTGGATCCAGAGGCCCCTGTGTCTATCAGGAAAGGCCTCCTCTCGATCCAGAGCCACCGTGAATGTTCTCAAGGGCTCCAGTGTGGTGAGTTCCTGGTGTAATGGGAGCTCTGACACCCCGAACAATCCATGTCCATCAAGGGGTGGACTTGCTGCTCGTGAGGGTGCTCCTGTCTCTGCTTCCAGTGTCCTTGTGGCGTGCAGATGGAACCCTGATTCCTTGGCAGGGGCTGTTTGGGTGGGCTCTCCCCTGCCGAGGAGGGCAATGCCTCTGCCAGGTGCTTGTGGCCGAGGCCGTCCCCTGGGTGCTGGGGCCCCCTTGGGCCCTGCGGTTCATCCCTCAGGGGCTGTAGAAACTCTGCCACGGCCTTTGCCTTCACCTTGGCCTTTTCCTCCTCCCTTCTTGCATTCACCTGCTGTGCCTTTGTGACCAAGTCCTGCAGGGGCTTATTCTGCCACTCCTGCAGCCCCCCCTCAGTGCCTGTGGGTGCTCATCCTGTGACAGCTGCTGAGCTTTCTGCAAAATCGTTTCTTTCTCCGGTGACCCAGACAAAATCCTTCAAAGAAAATCCTGATCCTTCCACGAATAATCTACTTTTCCCAGCTATTCCTTCCTCCTCCTCCTTGTTCTCCCCCTCCCCTCCACACCCCGTATCCCAGAGCCGGTCCCTGTCCTGCCGCAGTGTCCAAAGGCGGCCCCCCCGGCGGGCAGGGCCGGCAGCTCCACGGGGCCGGGCAGGCGGCCGGGGCGTCCCGCAGCCTCCTGGGGGCCGGGGGCCACTGCCGGCCGTGCCCGGGGGGTGCTGGGATCAGGCAGTGTCCGGCGCTGAGCCCCGCCTGCCCCGCAGCCCCGGCCCGGCCCCACAGCTCCCCACAGGCCCCCAGCCCGTGCTCCCGGTCCCGCACCTCTGTGCCCGATCCTGCCGCTGCCCAGCACAGAGAAACCCCCTGAAATCCTGACCTCCTTCTTTTCCTGTCCTGGAAACTGGTTATGCAAAAGATCTGGATCAGCTGGCAATTTCTAAGGCTAAAAGGATGCTGAAAAAGATCCTAGTCCTCAGTATTTTTCTCTTCCTCCTCTTTTCCATCATCCTTTTTTTTCCCCGATGGATTCCTCCTGCTGCTTCTTGTCGTAACCATATTCTTGTATACTCCTCTTCAACCAATCCTTTCCCAGCACACCAACACCATCCATCCACTGTTGTCTGTCCAGACCCCTTCTTCAGTTCCCTCATTGTCTCCTGGGTGTCAGTGTCCTTAATTACCTCTGGGAGAATGTGCAAACTACCTCAACATTCTCCCCTTTTGTATGGCAAATGATATCCGTGGCTCTGTTCACTCTTTGTTCTTCCTCTCGAAGGTCAGGAATTTAGCAGGACCTTGGCTGAGCAGCAGTCTGTGTCAATTAATAACATTTTCTGACATGGAGGGTTTATCCTGTTACTTCCTTATGTACAAGTCCCTGTCCCTATCTCCAGGCAGACTCACACCATCTGTTTGTACAGACACATTCCTCTTCTTCCTTTCCTGGGCTCCCCCGTTTGCGGGACATCCCCCCTGGAGCGGGGTGTCCGCCCTTGCTGCAGCTCCAGCCCTCAGGCCGGGCTCAGCGAATCCGAGGGCGCGGCGCTGATGACTCCCCAGTTCCCGGGCAGACCCGCAGCCGCCACCGCTTTTCACCTGGGCCCCACCTGCGCCCCCGCCTTTGCCCCCAGCGCCCCCCGCGAGGGGAATTTGGGGAGGTGGGAGGGGCGGAGCACCCAGGCCGGGCCCCCCCGCGCTGTCCTGGCAGGAGGGGCTGCAGTGGGGGCCGAGTGTGAGCGGAAGTGGCCGAGAGCCCAGCGCTGCCCCAGCCCGACCTGTGCCAGTTCCATCCCTGCTCCTCCTGTGGGATGCAACAACTGTAGGGGACGAGGGAGGCAGGGGTGAATGCTGGGCCTGAGGGGAGGAGGGGAAGGGATGTCGGAGCAGGGTTGAAGAACAAAATTAAAAAATGATGCTCGGAGGAGGAGAAGGTGGGATTATGCAAAAGAAGGAGGGATAGCAGGAGCAAGGGAAGTGTTAGGCAGAGTAGGGACACAGGAGGATGAGGAGGAGGATGTGCAGGAAGAGGAGCCATCACAAGGCTCCAGTACTCCCTGTATCTGTGGCCTCCCCCCAACCCCAGGAGCGTTGCCCTCCTGCATCCAGCAGGGGAGGGGGATCCATGATTTTCAGAGGGGTGGGTGTATCTTGGTGTTTCTGAGCTTTATTGGGGTAAATGTTGTTGCTCTGCTTTTTTCCTGGAGGCTGAATCTTTCTATTTTGGAGGTAGTTTTGGGTGAATCTTGATTTTTTGGACCTCTTTCTTGATTGCTTGAGGGACTTTTGGGCAGAATGTTGGTGTTTTGGAGGTTTTCTGGACACAAGATTTCCAGTGACTTCCTGGGATAAAGTTGGGCAGAAAGAACCCCCAACCCAAGTTGCTCAGATTTTGCTTTTCCCCCTGAAACCAGGATTTGTCATTCCCAAGGCGTGGCCCGACGGAGGAGGAGGAAAAGTCCTGGAGATCCCACATGAGGCGGGGCTGCAAACCCAGCCCAGGGAGCTGCCAGCAGGAAAGACCCTCCCTGTGCTGGGAAGGCGGCCAGAGATCCAGGCAGAGCTCAGAGCTGGGGGAGAAGGGATGTGGGGAGAAGCCCCACAAGTGCTTGGAACGTGGGAAGATCTTCAGGTGGAGGTCCAAGATACAGGAACACCAGGGGATTCACATGGGGGAAAAGCCTTATGAGTGTGGGGAATGCAGGAAGAGCTTCAGACGGACCTCTGAGCTGATCAATCACCTGAGAATCCACACTGGGGAAAAGCCCTATGAATGCTTGGAATGTGGGAAGAGCTTCAATGTGAACTCCAGCACCATAAGATCCACACTGGGGAACCGCCCCATGAGTGTGGGGAATGTGGGAAGAGCTTCCAGTGCAGCTCCAACCTGAGGAGACATCAACTCATCCACACTGGGGAGAGGCCCTACGAGTGTCCTGAGTGTGGGAAGAGGTTTCAGACCAGCTCCGATCTCCTCGTGCGTCAGTGGATTCACAGAGAGGAGAGGCCCTTCCGCTGCCCCAACTGCGGGAAGGGACTCAAACGCAACTCCACCCTCATCCGGCACCGGCGCATCCACAGCGGAGGGAGGCCCTACGAGTGTCCCCAGTGTGTGAACAGATTCTCACAGAGCTCAGACTTGACGAAACACCAACGGAGGCACCACTAAGGGAAGCCCTGTGAGTGCCCCAAGTGCAGGAAGAGCTTCGTGCGCTGCTCCAGGTCCATCTGCCATGGGAGGATCCGCATTGGATGATCCCCAGTGACTCCCGTTGGACAGAGCCCTGGTGACCTCCGTTCTGGGTGATCCCCGCTGTGTGTGGGGAAATTGTTGGAGAGATTTCTTTCCCTCGTCCCTGTGCTGCTGTGATTTGCTTGGGAATAAATTCCCTCCCTGTGCCCAGGCTGGGTCTGTGTTGCTCCTGACGGTGCCTGGGGTGGGATCTCAGTAGGGACCAGTCACTCCCAGTCACACCCAGTGTGATCCCATTATGGGCTCAGACTCTCCCTGGATGGTCCAAGTCACTTCCAGTTTGAAGCCGGTGACTCCCAGTCCCTCTCTGTAGGATGCCATTTGCTCCCCACATGGTCCCAATTGCTCCCAGTTACCCAGGATGGTTCCACTCGCTCCCAGTATGATTCCAGTAGGATCCCAGTCATTCTCAGATACTGACAGAATTATTCCAGTACCTTCCTGTATGATCCCTGCCAATTCCTGTCTTTCCTAGTGTATCCCATTCACCTGCAACAAGCTCCCAATCATTCCCAGGATGTTCCCAGTCTCTTTCAGTGCGTCCCCATTGCCCTCAATGCAGTAATGCCAGTTGCTCCCAGTAGATTCCAGCATGATCCCAGTTGGTCCCAGCCACTCCCGGTTACCCCCAGGGTGGTCCCAGTTGGTCCCAGTATGATTGCAGACTCTCCCAGCATATCCCAGTTCCCTCAGCATGCTTGTAGTCATTCCCAGTCACATCCACTTGCCCCAGTAAGGTTCCAGTTGCCTCCAGCATGATCCCAATAACTCCCACTTACTTCCAGTTGTTTCCAGCATGATCCCAGTTGCACCAGTTCTGCTCCCAGTAGCCTTCAGTGGGGTTCCAGTTCCTCCCAGAACAACCAGTTTCTCTAATTTTTCCCCCAGTCACCCCTGCCTTGTCCCAGTATCTTCCAGTTGCTCCCAGTGTATCCCCAGTTGGCTCCCTACATGGTCCCAGTGGCTCCCAGTCGCTCCCTGTATGGCTCCAATCACTCTCAGTGTGATCCTGGTCACTTACAGTCACTGCCAGTATGATTCCGGTATGGTTCCAGTGTCTTGGTTTGAAAGACAGGTGACTGTGAAGGAAGGCAGGAGCCTCCCTTGGAATGGGAAACTGTTACCCCTTTTCCTCCAAATTTTTATAATATTGAGAGCAAGAGGCTCTCAGGCAAAGATTTGGGAATAGGAATAACAGTTCTTTACTAATATCTAAAACAAATCTAACAAATAACAACAGCTATGGCATTAACCCACAAACAGAACCAGAAACCCAGGCAGCTTGGCTTCAGGCACCTTTTCCTTTGGTGCAGTTCCAGTCACAGCCTGCAGGGGGCGCTCCGGGTGCAGTGGTTCCTTCACGGCTGCAGGGGGTGCTCTGGGTGTGATGATTCCCAGCGGCTGCAGGGGGTGCTCTTGGTGTGGTTATTCCCCAGTGGCTGCAGGGGGCGCTCTGGGTGTGATGATTCCCTGGTGGCTGCAGGGGGTGCTCTGGGTGTGATGATTCCCCGGTGGCTGCAGGGGGCGCTCTGGGTGTGATGATTCCCCAGTCGCTGCAGGGGGCGCTCTGGGTGTGGTGATTCCCCGGTGGCTGCAGGGGGCACTCTGGGTGTGATGATTCCCCGGTGGCTGCAGGGGGCACTCTGGCGTGAGCTCAGGTAGCACACAGCAATGGCAGCCACCCGAGGCAGGGAGGGATGGAGGAGAGCCTTTGTTTCAAAGACCCTCAGGGGCTGCTGGTATCTGTGCTGCGGCAGGATCCTCGGACCCAGGGAGCTGGGACGGCAGGAGGCCCCGGCATGCAGGGGGAAACCAGTTACAGTGTAGCAAAAACCCTGAGCTGCACTGAGGAGCGGGGGGAGAGACAGGCTGGTGGCAGGCAGCTCCTGATGGGGCAGAGGCAAAAACTCACAGCAGACAGACCGGCAGCTCCGTGCTGGCTTCTCAGTGGTCGTGGGTTCAGCAAACAGCAGCTCCAACCGTCCGGCTCCGAGGGTCCCAAGCAAGAGAGACAGCCATCCCCTCTGCCCTTGCTTTTTCAGTCTCCAAAATCTCCCGTTTTCAGGCCCTGCTTCCATGAGAGGGATTCTGTCCAGTCCCGCCAAGGGAAAGGCTCTAGGCATGTGTTTTTGTTCTCTTAATACCCAGCCATTAGTCCCAGAGCAACCCATGGGAGAAAAAATTCCTGAAGGGAAACAAAAAAAAAAACCTAGATCCAAACTCCAACACCCAGTCACTTCCACTGTGTTCCCAGTCACTCCCAATCACTTGCAGTAGGATCTCAGCTGCCCCCAACATGGTCCCAGTTGCTTCCAGTCACGCCCAGTATGTTTCCTTTCACTCTGAGTCACTCTCAGTAGGAGTCCAGTATGGTCCCAGTCAATTCCAATATGAACGCAGTCCCTCCCAGTCAGTCCCTCCATGATGACATTTGCTCGCACTGAGATCCCAGTTGCTCCCAGTATGATCCCATTATGTGTCCAGTCACCCTCAATGTGATCCGAGTAATTTCTGCACACTCCCAATTTGAATCCAGTTTGGTCTCTGTCATCCCCGTTATGATCCCAGTCACTGCTAGATACTCCCAATATTATTTTAGTCACTCCAGGTATGACCCTGTCAGTCCCAGTATGATCCCAGTAGGCTCCCGCATTGACCCAGTTGTTCCCATTCACTCCAGCTGCAGTTTTGGTGTCTTCCAATACGACCCCAGTCACTGCCAGTCTCTCCCAGTACATCTCAGTTGCATTCAGCATGCTTCCAGTGTCTCCCAGTAGCCCTCAATGTGGTTGCAAGCAGCCCCGGTATGATCTCTGTTGCCCCAGTTTGGATCCCAGTGTATCTCAGCCTATCCCAGTCTGTCCCATTCCATCCTGGTCCCTTCCTGGCAGCTGCTGCCATTTCCCGGATCCTGCTCCCCCACACCCTATTCCTGGGCACTGGGAACCCCCTGCACCCCTTTATCCTTCACCAATACCCCCTGCACTCCCTTATCTGGGTATCCTCCTCTCCCAGCCCCTGGATTCCCTGTTTCTGTGACCTCAGGGATCCCCAGACCCCCATTCCTGGCCATCCTGGGGCACCTCATCCTGGGAAACCCGAACTGGGCATGGGGCTCTGCAGCCGCTCTGGGATTTATGATCACCCAAAGGAAAGGGAGGGAAGAGAAGAAAGAGAGAGAAGGAGATTGGCAATCAGGGAATCGGAGTCCCAGCACTCTGTCCTGGTCTGCTGGGGGTGGGGAACCACAGAAAAAATTTGATCCGCTGCTCCCAGTGCCACCCCCGGCTTTGGGCTGAACCCAGTGGGTTCCAGGCAGAGTTTGAGCGCAGGGCCCGGGAGTTCAGCAGAGCCCTGTAACGACTGAGGTACAGACCCAGACTGACAGGGAATCTGAATCGTTTATTCCAAGAAACGAGCTGGTTTTATACACTTTTCAAGGCACAGCATTTCCTTACATGGGAATTCTCACTGTTACGTGACCTATCCCATGTTGCCACGTCAGCAACGCCTTCTCCAAGTCCTTCTCTGGGGTGATCACGCGCTGTTCATCCATCTGTCAGCTTCCGGCTGGCCCCTCTCCCACAGGGCTCTGCCCATGACACCTCCTCCCCCAAGGTTGCTGCCTTGTGCTTCTTTGTGCTGCCATGTGCTTCTGCAGGCATGGACCACAGCCCACACCTCAACTCCATCCCATCTCTTCCCACAGCTCCCACTTCTTTGTTTTATACAAACAAGAATCATGAAACAGAACATTTCTAACATTAGAACATGTTTGGCCCAATGCCCAGACCAAACAAGCTTGACTCCTCACAAAACCAGGATTTGAGTAAACAGATAGAACCTTGAGAAACAACTTAAAATTGTCTGAAACCTTTACCATCACCCAGAGGCTGCAATTCTTGGGGAGTCCCATTTCCCAGTGAAGACTTGGAGAACCTTTCCCATGCAAGACTACCAGGTTTATCTTGAAAAGGGGGTCCAGCTTTTATGTCAAAATGACTCGCTCACTCTTTTAAGGCAGAAACACCTGGGTCTGATGGTACAGTCCCCAGTCGGACAGGGCTGGGCTTGGCCAGAGCCTCAAGCCCTGACTGAGGGAGTTTCCCTAGTGAACCTACAAAATTGCCTAAAAACTTTATTAGTATCATTTGAACACGACTTCAGCAGAGTGTGTCTTCCCCACAAGCTGATGATTAAGTACCCAGGGCTGGTCAGACCACTCTTGCAGGTGCCCATCTTGGACCGGAATCTGTGGAAACACAAGCATATCCTCACCCGCAGGTTATTAACAGAAAGGGGCCTTCCCGTTTTCCACTTTCAAGATTGCTAACCAGTACCTGAGGTGTTTCTAAGTGGGCCTGAGATTTCTTAAAGAGTCCTTGGATGAGGCTTTGTCGTTCTGAATGTGATTCCAAACACTGACAATATCAAGGGCTTTCTGCAGTCTTTCGTGGGGGGGTATATCCCATTCCCGCACTCCCTCTTTTTTGTTTTAACAACATGGACTTGAGAGTGCTATGGGCCCATTCAACAATGGCTTGACCTGTAGGGGAATGTAGAATATGGTGACATGGTGCACTCCCCACAAATGAAAAAAGTCAGCTCTCCGTTTGGATGTAGAGGCCGGCCCATTATCAGTCTTTATGGATACAGGTACTCCAAGGGCTGCAAAAGCAGACAAAAAATGACCCTGGGCATCTTCTGCACATTCACCTGGACGTGCGGAGACAAATATACACATTGGAAAGGTATCAATCCTAACATGACCGTATTTCAACTTGCCAAAGTCAGGGCTATGTGTAACATCAGTCTGGCAGATTTCTAGAGCTTGAAGTCCCTGGGGATTAACTCCGAGGGGAGGCAAGGGTGCTGCCTGGTGACAGTTGGCACAGGCTTGCACAATTTGCTGTGCTTGCTCACGTGGAAGCTGAAATTGTTTTTGAAGAGCTGCTGCACTCTGGTGAAAAAACCCATGTGACAGACGGGCCTGAGAAAAAACATCTGGCACAACAAGGGCCCCAGCTAAGTGGTCTGCACGGGCGTTGCCTTAAGAGATGGGGCCAGGAAGGCTGGTATGGGAACGTACATGGAGGATATAATACCTTTTCCTACGCAACTGCCCTGCAAAATGCAAATGTAGCAATAAAGAAAAGAGCAATGGGTTGGTTACCTCTTTGATGTAAGCTCCTTCTATTCTTGTCACTGTACCTGCAACATAAGCAGAGTCAGTAACAATGTTAAGCTCATCTTGAAATGTTTCAAAAGGCCTGACCACAGCTGCTGATTCTACCAATTGTGAAGATCCATGAACTGCTATAGCTCTGGGTGTCAGGGTGCGAGGGGAAATGAGTTCAGGGTCCCCTTTCAATAACTGGAAAAGGGGGTGGAGTTGTTCAGTTGGAATACCCAATAAAGGGTGTACCCAATTAATTCTTCCCAGGAGTTTTTGCAAATGGTGAAGGCTGGACACTCGAGATATCAAATACAGCTGCAAATGATGAACAGTTTGATTGAAAATTTTCCACCCAAGATATTTTCAAGGGGCTTCTTCTTGTACCTTTTCATTTGCTTCTTTTAAACCCTTTTGTTCTACTGCTTAAAACTTACCTGTGGTATCTTTGCTAGGGCTCAGCAGCATTAATGGAAGGCACAAAAATTGCAAATCAAGGGGCATCATGTTCACAAAGTGGTATGGTAAAAAACCAAACTTTTATATCAATTCCTATTACGGTTCAGGATTGCAGCAACATTGCAGGAGACGGTAGCCCTGGCTGTAGGGTTCCCAGAGGCACAAGGATATTATTGATTTTTCTAAGATCATGCAGCAATCCCCATGTTCCTCTCTTTTTCTGAATAACAAAACCAGGAGAATCCCACAGGCCAGATGTGGGAACGACATGGCCAGCTTGCAGCTGTTCTTGTACAAGCTGGTGCAAAAGTTGCAGCTTTTCCTGAGAGAAGGGCCACTGCTGCAGCCACACAGGACGATCTGTGGTCCAGGTTAGGGCCAGGACATGCTGCTCAGCAGTGGCCCCTGGGATGAATTTGTTCCCAACACGAGACCCCATTGGCTAAGGCAGTCTCATCCCCACAAAATAACAGGGAGTGACAGTACATGAGGTTTCACAGTGGCAGTGTCACCTTCAGGGCCCTCTATTGTGACAAAATGGACACTCTGCTTTGCAATAGAGAGGCCTCCAAGCCCAGCCAGACCTTGAGCAGCTTGAGTCAGGGGCAAATGAGTGGGCCATGCTGAGAAAGCTGTAACAGTACAATCAGCACCACTGTCAGGTATACGAGCAATTTGTAGCTCCTCCTTTTGATGCCAAAGAACACATTTGAGAGTGGGTCTGTGACTGGAAAGTGACTGTGCCCAAAAGATCTGTGACTGGCCAGTGAAATCAAAGCCATTGTTGCCTCTAACTCATGGAAAACTACTGGGGGGTTTAACATGGGAATAAACAAGTTGAGCAATTTGTGACCCTTCAGAGATTTGACACGGGGGTACAGGGGTCCAAACCATTATCTGAATCTCCCCAGTAAAATCCCGATCTATGAGTCTGGGCAGAACAAATAAACTCTGTATTGTGGTTGACGCTCGACCAATCACAAGTGCATGGCAGCCCCAGCCCAGTGGTCCCCGGCCATCTGAAAGCAAACAGTGCCCCTCGCTGTCCTGAAGAGTTCCTGTGCCTGCGGTGGCCAGGTCCATGCCGGTGCCGCCGGCTGTCCGGGCTCGCACGGCATTTGCAGGCATGGCTGCAGCAGGGCTTGATTTGCTGCCCACGTGCGGCTGCCCCCACCCTCCGCTGGCGCTTTCCCGCAGGGCCCATGGATGTAGCTGGGAGCGGCTCCCCTTCTTTAGGAAATTTAGATGGGCATTGTTTCACACGGTGCTGTCCCTTGCGGCAACGTGCGCACATGGCAGCATCCCCGGAACAAACTCTCCTGTTCCAGGGGCATTCGCATCTTTTGTGACCCGGCTTCCCGAATGGAAAACAAACACTCGATCCGGAATGAACGCTCATCCCAGCAAGAGCCTCCAAAAGCAAAGTCAGATTATGACCGGCAGTGCCGATTCCCTGACAAGCCTTAAGTCCCCTGTGGGGACTTAGAGGGCCTGTAAAACCTTTTAACAGTCGGGGTTAGTGTTTTCCACTGCAAACTGCTTCCTTAACATTTCTCACATGGTATCATTGTCTATTTGCTTATCTGGAGCGCCTTTTAATTATCTAGAAACGGAATAAAAGGTTCATCAGCTCCCTGTCTTATGGTAACAAACGAGGCTGTAGTGAGACCATTGTCCAGCACTTTACAAAAAGCCCGCAAAGCTTTGAGCTCCTTTGAGTGCCGAAGCGCTTCCACAGGCAGCTGAGCCTGGATTGCTGTCGGCGCGTATCGGCCCTCCCCCATAGGAGCTTCGGGACCAACAGGTGGCAAAACGTGCTCTCCCACAGGGATGAGTACATCTTTATAGGTTTTAGGAAATGAGCATCATTGATAAAAACCCCCCATTAGGAGGACAAGTGGTGATGCAACTCCTCCCCAGGTCAAGCCCCTCTTCTGGAGTGCCCCTCTCGGCACTGGCTGCACTTTGTCCATGAAAATGTACCCTGAAGAGTTGTTCTCAGCCTTGTTTCCCAGGAAGAACCAAGACAGCACAGGGGCCATGTACCCCCAGGGCTTGGAGCTCTGGAATTTGGTTTGTCTTTCTGCCTGAGGAAAGGCTGTGGAAAGTTCCTGGGAAAACCAGCCACTAATACAATAGTCTACAGAGCTACAAATATATGTGTGAAGAATACAGAGAACATAGAAAAGAAAACCAGGCAAAACCCAAATCTTTACATGCACCCAGGAAAGCCTCGCTCTCGGCCCAGGGGCCTGACAGTGAGCCAAGCAGCCCTGGCCATCACTGCTGAGCCTTGCCTCTGCACAGAAGGAAGGCCCTGCCTGGGGGGCAGCTCTTGCAGGCAGCTCCCGCAGCAGCCTTGGCTGGAGACAGGGGGTCGCCAGGATCAGGCACCTCTGGGCAGCCAAGTTGCCTTTGGCCAGCAAGGCTGCAGCTGCCTGCTGAACACACCATGACCTTGTCGCTCTCGGCCAGCATGGCCTCGAAGGCAGCTGCTCCTGCTACGCTGGGCTCAGCAGCTTTGGCCCCAGGCCCATGGCCGGGTTGCTGCAGGGCACACGGCTGGTGGCCACGTGCTGGCTCATGTGTGGCAGCAGTGCCAGAAGCTGCTCCAGGAGGAGCAGGTTGGCAGCAGGCAACTTCTAGGCCACCCTGAGGGAACAGGAAGGCAACGTTCATCAGCAGGCCCGTGCTGCCCACAGCCGCCCCCAGAGCTGGCCCCAGGCAGGGGCAGCCAGCAGCTCTTGCGCAGCTTTGCAGGCGCTCTCAGCCAGCGGCCGGGGCTCCCGTGCTCCTGCAGGAAGGAACTGCAGCGCTGCTGCCCAGCTCCTGATTTGCCCTGAGCCCACGCACAGGAAGGCTCCCCGTGCACTGCCCCGAAATGGGACTGCCCAACAGCAAGAGCGAGCTGCCCAAGGCCACAGCCTTTGAAGGGGACCGGCCCCTTTCAGGCCTGTGCCAGGCTTGTAGCAGTGCCTGCTGCAGAGGTAGAAGCTGCTGCCCACGCTCACGCTTGGAGCT
Organism: Eopsaltria australis; assembly: GCA_034509425.1. Lineage (NCBI taxonomy): Eukaryota > Metazoa > Chordata > Aves > Passeriformes > Petroicidae > Eopsaltria > Eopsaltria australis. The sequence goes on from JAVTVJ010010713.1 coordinate 143,081, forward strand.
GAGAGATCTTGTCCTCCCTGCTGCCCATCTGCATGGCTGCCATCCAGGCCTCCTACAGGTCCATGACAAGGACCTTGCTGGGGAAACTTCTCAGGAAGTCCTACAAGGCCAAGGGCTGCTGCTGAGCCTTGGAGCCCTACGGCCCAGGCAGGAGCCTTTGCATCTACATCTCAGGAGGGCTCACCTTGAGGACAATGGCCAGCAGCAGCGCCAGCTGCCTTGCCATGCCCACAGGCAGGCCATGGTCCAGGGCCTGCCACAGCTCCTGAACCGCCCTGGTGCTCTCTACTTTGTGGACGATGCCTTCAGTTGTGGACCCTTGCTGGTGCAGGACAGCCAGCAGCTCCTGCAGGAGAGGCAGGAGGGCAGGGACGGGTGTGAGGAGCTGCCCTGGTGCAAGAGTAGTGACCAGGGCCAGAGCTCTGCCCCAGCCTGGGCTCCCTGCCTGCTGTCTGCTGCCAAGGGAGTGGGAGCAGAAAGCTGAGGCACGGCTGAAGAGCCCAGTGGCCCATGGCTGGGGCACATGGCCCAGCGGGGACAGGGGCTGTGCAGCAGCCAGACGCAGGCATGGGCAGCCCCTGTGCACGCTGCCTTACCTGCACAGGCCGGGGCAGCTGCCATCCTGTGTGCACACAGCTGCCAGGGGCTGCCCGAAGAGCCCTGCTGCCGCCGGAGCCCTCCTGCCCCTGCGCCCGGGCAGCCCCAGCTGTGCCCCACCACAGAGCAAAGGCCTAGGGCAGCCACCTCCTCCTCGTTCTGCTGCTGCTGACACTGCCACTGCTCCCTCCTGCTGCAAAGGAAAAGAGAACCAAAGCCGCTCACTGGAGACCACCAGGCCAGCGCTGTCACAGCCTGCCCTGCCCCAGCCTGCCCTAACTGCCTTAGGCGTTGTGTGGAGCCATGTGGCACCCCAGGCAGGGAGCCGGCAGCTGCAAGTGTAGCTATGGCTCAGAGTCTCCTGAGAGCTGCCGTGCTGCTGGGACAAGCTGCCCGAGCCCAGGGCCTGCCCTTCTCCAAGTTGTGGGCAGCAGCCCACATTCTCCCTCAGGGTGCCACACCTGCACGGCCACACTCAGGGGACAAGTGAGCACAGCCTGGCCAGAGCAGGAGCTTGCCTTTTCTTCCCAAACTCACCTGGGCAGCAGCCAAGTTGCCCTCCCTCATCTGACGCAGCCACGGCAGGCCCTTGCCTTGAATCAGCCTGCAAGGAGCCAGGTGCGCTCGCTGAGCAGCCCCACAGCACAAAGGGCCAGCGGCCAGCTGCCACCCAGCCCCAGCAGCCCAAGCATGGCACACAGCTGGCAGCCTCTGGCCTGACGGCCTCTCTGGCCCGTGCAGCAGCAGTCCTGCCCCTGGCATCAGCAAGGAGGTGCCGGCGCTGCCGCTGGCTCCCCAATGCCTCTGCTTGCCCGGTGAGCATCGCTTGCCCACGCACAAGGTCACTGCACTAGCCAAGCCTCCCTGTCAGCCCAGCACAGCCAGAGGCCACAGTGGGCAGAAAGGCAGCCCATTGTCCCCTTTGGCAGCTCTTCAATCAGCCGCTCCATCTTCCTGGCGCTCAATGGGCTCCCCTGTGCACGGCAAGCAGTGCAGGAAGGTGAGCAGCCAGGCCTCTGGGGCTCGACACGTGGAGCAGCGCTCAGGCAGAGAGCAGCGGCACAGAGACACTCACTACACGGTGCCCCTTCACCTCCGCAGCCACAGCTTTGATGCTGGACAGCTGGCTCACTCGAGCTCCCTGGCTCCTGTGCAGTGGCAAAAGGGACGCACAGAGAGCAGGCTGAGCCCCCAACCGCCAGTCGTGCCTTGTCAGGCAGCTGTGCAGACAGCTGCGTGCAGCTGCAGGAGCAGCTTTCGCCAGCCTTGGCTGCCTGCTCTGCTCCCTGATGGATTTCTACCCTGTGCAGGTGCACCTGAGGTGGTTCCAGGGCCAGCAGGAGCTCTCAGGGCACGTGGTGGCCACTGATGTGGTCCCCAGCGGGGACTGGACCTACCAGCTCCTGGGGCTGCTGGAAACTCCTCCCGCCCCCCAGTGTGGGGTCACCTTCAACTGCCAGGTGGAGCACGTCAGCCTGGAGCACCCCCTGAGCCAGCACTGGGGTACGGCCCGGCCCCCACAGCACTGAGAGGAGTGGGGGTGGGACTGGGGGTGCTGGGAGTGGGATTGGGCAGTGTTGGGAGTAACTGGGAGGGAGTTTCTGGGAGCCTGGAGGTAACTGGCTGGGTGGTTTGGGGAGCCTGAGAGGACTGAGAAGGGTTTTAAAGGATGATGAGGAAACTGGGATATGGTTATGAGAGTCCTGGTGGACACTGGGAGGGAGTTTGAGGGTGCTGGGTGTAACTGAAAGGGAGACTGGAGTGAGCCTAAAGGGCTGGGTTAGGGTTAGGGTTAGGAAGAAGATTGGGGATGGAAAACAGAGGAAGGGAAGGTGGTCTGGTGTGCTTGGATCAGGAGGGATGGTGTTGGTGCATCCTGGTGGGGCTGGGAAGAGACTGGGAGAGGGTTTGGGGGTCCTCGGGCAGTGGGTGTCAGCTGGGAGGGGGCTGTGGGATCTTGAGAGGGATGAGAGTGGGTTTGGGAGATGCTGGGGGGGACTGTATAGGGGCTGGAACGAGGTTTCAGGGGGTCCTGGCTAAGCTGGGGCTGACTGGGAGGGTGCTTGGATGGTCTTGGGGTGTCTGTTGGAGAGGTTTTTGACGGTCCTGACCCCTGCGGACCCCCCAGAGATGCCGCTGGCAACCACCCGCGGCAAGATGGCAACAGGGATTGGGGACTTCGTGTCGGTCTTTGTCATCCTGGTGCTTGGGCTCAGATTCTACCTGCACAAGAAGGTGAGGGGGAGTCCTGGGGGTCGTGTCCCCCCTCCCTTGGACCTTGTGTGCTCCCCTCAGGGCCCCAGCCCGGTGTCACCCCCCTTTTCTCTGCCCACAGAGCTCCTGAGCTGCTGGTGGCCGCAGACCCTCCCTGTGGCCTTGGGCCCAGCTAGGACCCCCTGCTCTGTCCCTCACCTGATTTTGGGGGGGGTCATGTATCCCCCCAGCCCTACTGCCCCCACCCGGCTGCTCCCAGCATTCCCAGTAAAGCTTCTCAGTAACATCCAGTCCCCTTCACTGGGGGACAGTGGGGAGAGATTTGGGGGTGACGGTGATTGAGGGACCAGAACCAGCTCCAGGATGGATCAGGAATGGGGACCCCTATGTGCTCCCCGTATGTCACCCAACTCTGGGGGTGACAGGGGGCACATCAACCCCAACATGGCACAGAACAAAAAAAAAAAAACCAAACAAAAAAAATCGCCAAATACAAAAAAGAAATGCTAAAACCTCCAGGACCGCAGTGTCATTTCCTTGAAGGCAGCAGCTGGGTAAAATGCATGAACAGGAGCATCTACAACAGAGAGCAACATGGGAAAAGGGGATACCCCAAAATTTTGAGGTGGGATTGAGTTTTTTGGTGGTGCAATTGAGCCATTTCCAGGGCAATGAAGTTGTTTTCAGGCACCATCGATCTCTCCTGGCTTCTGGGGTGCAGAGATGTGAGGGACTGAAATGTTGGGGGTCAAGGGCTCAAAGCAGTGGCCATTGGCAAAAGCAGCAGGGGCTTCGCTGGCCATGGGCACAGGAAGCGTCCAGGGGCACAGGGGGTGAACATCCAGCCCCGCAGGGGACGAGCCGCGCTGGGAGCCAGGGAAGGGCAGAGGCCCAGCACAAGCAGATGCTGCCAGCTGGGACAGGCCTTTGCACCAGGGCAATGCCCTCCCTTACACAACTGCCTCACCTCTGCAAACTCCCCCAAGGAAGGCCCAGGACATTCACACCCAGCCCTGCAGCTTTCCATCCCTTCCCATGGGCCATACCTGGCTCAGCTGTGCTGCTGGCACAGGCAGGGCCACGTCTTACAAGGGGCCATGACCCATCAGAGCCCCAAAAAGTGCCCCGGCATCCACAGTGGGACATCAGACAGTGTAAAACTCCTCCAGGGGAGGTACCTGGGTGTTCACCCAAACCTCAACCTGTATTAATCCACAGAACTTGGAGCTTCCAGGCCCAACCCCTAGGGTTCCAGTCTGGGAGCATCACTTAGACCAAGGAAAGGGACATTGTAATCATCAACACCAAAAGTTTTGTTGCTGGATCCTGGGCTGGTGACTGTGTATCTTTCTACTCTTATACTTTATTTCACTTCTACATTTTCTTAAGTCTTACTTTATGATTTTAATGCTTGTACAGAACCAAAAGGGCTCCAATCCCCCTTTATACAGCAACTGAACTGTTCTAAAAAAAACCCTGCAGAATTATATTTATAAACAGAGACCAATGACTTTCGATTCACTCTAATTTGCCCCAGAGGATCCAGGGGCACCCTGGGTACCCCTTACCTTTGAGACAGAGCAGAACAGGAGCCGGACACAGGGGAAACTACTAGCAGCTGCTGACAAAAGCCACCCCTGGAGGCCCCTGATAGGAAAACCTGGCCACGCAAACCCAATACACTGGATCCAAAGATGGATCACCCAGAATGGGGGTCACCAGGACTGTGCCCAAGATGGGTCACTGGTGATCAGCCAACGCAGATCCTCCCATGGCAGATGGACCTGGAGCAGCACACTAAGTTCTTCTTGCACTCGGGGCACTCACAGGGCTTCCCTTACTGGTGCCTCCGACGGTGTTGGGTCAAGGTAGAGCTCCTGGAGAATCTCTTCCCACACTGGGGACACTCGTAGGGCCTCTCCCCACTGTGGATGCGCCGGTGCACAATGAGGGTGGAGTTGTGTTTGAAGCCCTTCCCACAGTCGGGGCAGCGGAAGGGCCTCTCCTCTCTGTGAATCCGCTGACGCACGAGGAGATCGGAGCTGGTCTGAAACCTCTTCCCACACTCAGGACACTCATAGGGCCTCTCCCCAGTGTGGATGCGCTGATGTACCCTCAGGTCAGAGATGAGCTGGAAGCTCTTCCCACATTCCCCACACTCATGGGGCCGTTCCCCAGTGTGAGTCATTTGGTGCTGGAGCTGGCTGGAGCTCTGGCGGAAGCTCTTCCTACATTCCAAGCACTTGTAGGACTTTTCCCCAGTGTGAATTCTCATGTGCTCCATCAGGCCAGAGCTGTCTCTGACGCTCTTCCCACATTCCCCACACTCAAAGGGCTTTTCCCCAGTGTGAATTCTGAGATGCCGGGTAAGTTCAGACCTGTGGCTGAAGCTCTTCCCACATTCCAGACACTTGTGGGGTTTTTCCCTGACCTGAGGCTTCTCCACCAGCTCTGGGCTCTGCCCAGATCTCCGGCCACCTTCCTTCTGGCACAGGGAGGGTCTTTCCTCCTCACAGGTCCCCGAGCTGGGTTACAGCCCCTCCTCGTGCAGGATCTCCGGGGCTCTTCCTCCTCCCCCTCACGGACACGGTTTGGGAATGACATATCCTGGTTTGGGGGTAAAAACAAGAGGTGAGCACCTTTGGTTGAGACTTCCAGATGCCCAGGTCCAGTTCTAGAAATCTCTGGGTATTTTGTGTCCACAAAAACACCAAACCACAATGATTCAGCCCAAGAAAACCCTCCCAGGGGTTCACCCTCTCTCATCTCTCAACTTGTGGGTTCTGGGGGATCTCCCTCCCCTGAGCTGATCAGAGTCCTGTGGCTCCAGGGGTTCCCCCTCTCCAGGGATCTGCTTAGGGGTGATCTGGGGGTTTTGGGGGTCCCAGGGGTCCCTTCTCCCCTCACTCCTTGATCTGGACTTCCAGGGATCCCAGGGGTCCCTCTTTATCCAGGCTCCCGCACAGCTCCAAGCTGACAGGGACCTCCCAGCATGGAGATCACCCCTCTCCCCTCACCCCAGACCAGGGCTCCCAGCGTCCCCCTCCACCGCTCTTCTGGGGGGCCCCAAGACCAACGTCACCCTCCCACCCCGGTACCAGAAGACCACAAAATGGAGACCAAAAAATATCCCCCAAACAGGCTCAGCTTTGGGGTCCTGCAGGATCCAAACATCTCCCACCCCTAAATGAAACCCTCCCAGGGACCCTTAATGAGATTTGGGGCTAAAACCCGGAAGCTGCGAGCTCCATAAACTCCCAGAAAAAAACACTGCACGGGGACTCCCCAAGAGATTTGGGGCGAGCTCCCTCTCCCTGCTCACCTGCGGATCTACAGCACAATGAGGGCAGCAACCCTTGTGTATCTTCTGCTGCTCCTTTTTCCTGCTCCTCCCCTTCCTCTCTCCCCCATCTTCCTCCCGCTTCTCCTCCCCCGGCTTCTCCTCCATTGCTCCTTCTCCTTCCTAATTCCACCTCTATCCACTCTCTGACTCTTCTCCTACTCCTCGTCCTCCTCCTCCTCCTCCTCCCCTATCCCTCCTCCTGCACCCCCCGGGCCCAGCGCCCACCCTTGGTCTTGCCTTTTCCCAAGGCCATCGTATCCCGAGGGAGGAGCTGGGATGGAGCCGGGGCAGGTCGGGCTGGGGCAGCGCTGGGCTCTTGGCCGGACCTGGGTGCCCCCCACGGACCCCGTCCCCAGATTCCCCTGGCAAAACAGGGGGTTCTGGTGCCTTTTGGGGTTTCCTGGGTGCCGTGCTCGGGTTCAGCTGCCTCCCAAGGCCCCCCAGAGTGGTGTGACTCGGGGGGGACACACGGGGGTCCCCATTCCCGATCCATCCTGGGGCTGGTTCTGCCCCCCCAACAATCACGGCCCTGGACAGGGGGGCTGGGAAGAAACCCATGACTGCATTCAAGTGACAGAGCTGCAGACCTGGGACGGGAGAGATTGAGGAGACATTCCCTGGCCTGAGGGAAAAAATGTATTTATGGATGGGTCTGCAAGTGCAGCAGAAGGGAAAAGAGTCCCAAGACACGCTGTTGTTAAGGAAAGGGAATGACACAAAGCACAGGTCACCACTCCCATGCTCAGCTCAAACCCCGCAGCTGGGTGTGCTTGCAAGAGCCTGGCACTGAAATGCCCTGAGCACCAAGGCTTCAATATCTTCTGCTAACAGCGTGGCAGCTCACAGGCTGGCACAAGCATTTCCCACTGCTGCAGCCACCACTGGTTCAGTTCTTCAGGTATTCTTAGAACCAAGATTTCCAAGATAAGGGATTATGGAAGCAATAGTCTCAGAGAGGGGAACACATTTTACAGGAAAGATCCTGCAGGGGGTTATGGCTGCCTTAGGAATACCATGGGATCTCCAAACCCCTGGTAGCCCAAGAGTTCAGGTCAGGTAGAAAGAATGAATGGGGAAATAAAGAAACACCTTTAGAAGCTGCTGATAGAAACCAAGATGCCATGGGTACGGCTTTTGCCATTGCCCCTGGCAAGAATAAGAGCCAGACCCACGGCAGATATTCAATTATCTCCCTTGCAATTGGTGTTGGGAATTCCTTATCCTGGCAATTCTCCACCTAATTTGGGGCTGGAGATAAGGGATGTCTGTTTCAAGCAGTGTGTGGCCAGAATCCTGTCTCTTGTGAAATCTCTTGCACAGGAAGCTCGGCTGGCACAGAGCCTGCCTTGGCACTTTGCTGCTCACAACATGCAAGCAGGACTTTGGGTGGTGCTCCAGGAGTGCAAAGAAGCAGCAGTGGTGGCCAAGTGGCGTGGCCCATTGCAAGTGTCCCTGAGCACAGAAACAGGCACCAGCAGAGCTGAACACGGGGGGACTCCTCAGCCTGGCCTCAAGGTGTCTGAAGCCTCGCAGATTTGGACTTGCCGGCTGCAGCAGGAGGATGGGAGGCCGCCACTGAGCCTGCACTGAAGGCAGCGCAGCAGCAGCCAGGGCTCCACAGCGGGGGAAGCCCCTGGGCCTGCCCACACATCCTCTGCTGAAATCGTCTGCCTGGGCACCCTCCTTTGGCATCTCCAGCCACTGGGGGCCAATCCTTGCTGGCACTCTCTGAGCTGCAGTGCTTTCTGTGCCTGCACTCGCCACAGGGGCTGCGGAAAACAACGTGAGAATTCCACTCTGGCTCTCAATTAGACTCACACTAGGCTGGGTGGTATTAGATTGTTGCAAAATACACCAAGTTTAAAATTCATAAAATTGTATTTCTCCAGCCAGGCTTGGTTTGCCTTTCCCTTGGGCAAAGAAATTGAAAGGTTTTTTTTTTTAAGGGATGTTACAGCACTCAAGGGAGATGAGATGAACATCTCAACAGACTGGGAATGGCCCAAAAGATTCCCAAAAAGATAACGACCATCAACAGAACATCAACGCCCATCAGCAAACATCAACCAACAACTACCCCAGACAATGCCCCCCGCACAGCTGGAGACACCTGGTCTGGAAAAGGCTGAGAAGGAAATCCAGGAGTGTGCACCTAATTAACATCAGAGGCAAAGAAATCCGGGTCCAATAGAAAACCAAATACTAAGGTCTACCCAAGGGGGAAGCAATAAACATTAAACCAAGGGATTTATATGGGTTCAGACTGTAGAAAATTTAGGAAACATGGGGTAAAACTCATGTGTCCTGGAATGAATTTCTCTGCACACCCGGGCTATGTGTGGATGAAGTGATTTCTGCTGCACATTCTGCCTAGAAAAAAAAGTCATGCCTTCATTCTCTAACTCCAGAAATGCTTTTAAAGAGTTTTGGTTATTATCTCAGTTTTGGTGATAAGATTACAGAATTAGAATGTTTTTTCTTAATAATCCTAATTCTATATTGTCAGTTAGCTTTGGGCCAGGGGTCTAAAAACCAACTATTAGTCTTAGGGAAAGAAGTAGCAAAAATCTTTATTGCTTTCCAGGTGAATGTGTATGTGTTTGCATGGCTGTCAGTGATGCCAAAATTTTGGTCTGGATCTTTCGATGCTCACATTTAGGCTGCATTTTCCAAAACTAGAAGTTAAAACGCGACCCCTTAACTCCTACATAGTTCATAGAATATTATTTTAGAAAAACCAAAAAAGTAGCCAGAGGTGAGGGAGGAAGGTGTGAGTCACCCGAGGGCTGCCCTGGAAGAGAAGCTTCCCTCCAGGCACTCAGTGAAAGAGCTTTAGAAATGCAAATTAACACTGCTGGGGCAAAGTGGGGACAATGAACCAAGGGCTTCCTGCCTGCGGGAGGAATTGGGCTCATTCCCTCTGTCCCTCACCCCAAGCTCTGCCTGCTCCCACACACGGAATTGCATCATTAGATTACAAGCTGTCCTCAAAATAATAACCAAGCAGAGAGCTCCAGCTCTTGATGTTTTTCCCACCAATCCACTCAGATGAGGAATACGACATTTCCCCATAGGATGGGGTCAGATTATCCATCAGCAGAAGGAGGAGGAGTTTGTGGAAAATTAAATGACTCAAATTGCTGTTTACAAATAAATGACAACTCAAAAGTGGTGAAATAGATAACAAAGGGAATAAGAAAGTAGATCATGTACCGGTCCAGACATGGAAAGGATGGGAATGGGACCTGTTTTCGTGGTTCCCTGGCAAAGCATGGGTTAAAAGAATGCTGTTTGTCCTCTTATGTGCCACAGCAACTCTCATCTTTTTACCATGGGACATGGGGGGACACAGCCACGGGTGGGGACATGGGGGGACACGGGCATGGATGGAGATGTGGGGGACAATGACAGGGATGGAAACGTGGTGGGGAGACAGCCATGGGTGAGGAAGTGGTGGGACATGGCCAGTGACATGTGGGGACGTGGCCATGGCCGGTGCTATGGGGGGAACTTGCAGGGGCTGTGGGGGATGCTGGGTTTGAGGGAGTTGAGGGTTCCTGGGAGGGACTTGGGGGTTGCTGAAGGCTTTGGGAGTCTGAGGAAAAAATCCCTCACTGTGGTTCCCCCTCTCTGCTCTCTCCACTATGGGGTTATAGGGGTCCCCCTGTCCTGGATGCTGTGGGTCCTGAAGATATTGGAGGTCCCTCCTCTGCAGGGTCTCTGCCTGCTCCAGAATTCCAGGGAATCCCAGGGGTCCCCCCTCTTTGTTCTCGCCACTTTGGGGTTCTGGGAGTCCCCCTTCTCTGGGCTGCTGAGGCTCCCTTGGCTCCCCCTCTCCGGGGTTGCACCAAGGGATGCCGAGGGTTTGGGGGTCCCAGTGGTCCCTCCTGTCCCCTGACTCTCTGCTCCGGGGTGCCGGGGCTACCAGGGGTGCCCCCTCTCTGGGCTCCCCACTTTGGTGTCCCAGGGCTTCTCCCTCTCCAGGCTCATCCCTTCTCCTCACTGCGCCTTCTCCAGGCTCCCCTCACTCCCGGCTCTCGGGGTTCCCCCGCTCCACGCCCCCATTTCAGGCTCCGAGGCTCCCTGAGCTCCCCACTTTTCACTCTCCCCCCTCTCAAGGCTGCTCCCCTCCCACTCCATCCCCACCCACCCCCGCCGGTACCGGGCGATCGCCACGTGGCTTCGGGAACCCCGCACTCCCCTCCCACCGCCGGGGCTCTGCCGGCAGCCGCCACCGGGACATTCCCAAAAAAACATTTCCCAGGGACCCCGCAGTGCCTACCCAAAGGGGATTTCGGGTCAGCTTTGGAGTCCTGCAAGATCCAAACATCGCTCTGCACATCCCGTCCCGAGAAAAATAAACAGGGACCCCAAAGATACTTCGGCTGAGCTCCAAATATCCCTCCAAAAAAGCCCCTTCCAGGACTGCCCAAGATACTCGGGGCGAGCTCCCCATTCCCCGTCACCTGTGAAATGCAGGAAAGGGCGATGCTCCCGGAGCGAAGGGGCTGCAGATCCCGAGAGCGATGGATGCACCTGGTGCCTCCCCTCAGACTGCTCTTCCAGCTCCTACTGCGCCTCTAGCCCTCCTCTTCCTCCCCCTCCTCCTTTTCCTCCCTCCCTCGGCTGCTTTGTTTCCTTCCACTGCTCCTTGTGCCTCGTGCTTTTCCCTGCTGAACCCAGTTTTGGTTTCCTTATGGAGGAAAATCCAGCAGAAAAATCAGAACTGTTTAGGTTGGAAAAGACTTCCAAAATCATAAAACCCAAGCACTGATTACGAAGTTTAATTCCTGCCTCTAGGAAAAATCCCACCAATCTTTGAACCCCGAGAGCAACCGGGCTCTGATCTGCTTCTGGGGACAAAACAGCCCAAATCTGCAGAGTTCTGGCTCCTTGTGTGCCGTACTGGGTGGTGTCCTGTCACCTCTGTCCCCCGCAGCTCCGGGCTGTCCTCGGTGTCACCGCGTGGCGCTCGGGGCCAGCTGGAGCGGGAATCTCCTGCTCGGAGTGGCCGTGGTGGCGCTGGGCTGCTCATGTGAGTGCGGCCGTGGGGACACGGGGACAACCCCGAGAGCGGAGAGGGGTCCCGGGGGGCTTTTGCGGGGGGAAAATCTCTCGCCTATGGCTTGTCACCCCCAGCATCCCCAAACTACCCCGGGCAGGCGGGAGGGAGACCACAATGTGAGCGGGGTCTTGGAGAGGCCCCCAGAGGGGCAGGGCTGAGGGAAACCATCCAAAACAAACTGCTGTGAGCTGTCCCTGTGGCTGGCAGGGGGTACTGAGCAGCCCTCACCCGGGGTCGGGCCCCTCTGGCCTGCAGGAGGGGGGGCAGAGGCTCCGGGGCTCTCTGCGATGTCACCCGAGACACGGTGACACCTCGGAGTGGCCACATCCTGTCACCGACACAAAGCCATGATGGGGGGGGGGGGGGAGGGGCAGTTCCGGCCTCGGGGGGAGCTCACGGGTGCAGAGCTCGGCCCCCAAAAGGAGAGGGGCTGGGCAAGGTCCTGTCCCCTGCTCATCCTTCCTTCCCCTGCAGTTCTCCACCTGCAGACAGACTCCGGGAAGCAGCAAAATCGGGAATGGGAATATTGAAGACATCAACAGCACCCGGAAGAACTAGCTTTTGGAGCTCAGAGAAGTTCTCCGAGAGCTGAGGGAAGTTCTCTGCCTGTCACAGTCACCAGGTAACAGCCCCGAGGCATCTCCGCTCCAAAAGCTTCTCCAAAATCTCGTGGTACGCCCAGGTCGGAGCCCCAAGCGCAGATCCGGGTGCTTTCCTCAGCCCGGGCTCTCGGTGATTTCTCGATGGTTTAACCCAGCTCTGATCTCGGTTTCCAGGGGCTCAGGGATGCAGGATCTGCCCTCAGGGCTGGACGATGAACGGGACTGAGTGCTACTGGGTCTCTACTGAACACGGATCTTGGAGCAAGAGCCGGGAGGACTGCGGGGATCGGGGGGCCACACTGCTGCTGCCGCGGGATTGGGATGAGCTGGTGAAGGGAATGATGGAGTCGGGAATGTGGGGAGGACACGGGGCTGCACCTGGGGGATGGAGGTTGGACCCAGGAAGGGTGGGGGGGTTCCCAGAATCCCGGGATCAGCCCCCACCCTGTGTCCAAGCCCCCCGGGTGCCTCTGGGGGACATGGGTGGGGCTCGGTCCTGGGATCGACGGCCCGTCAGGGTCACTGCTTCTCCTTCCCCCGGGACAGAAACTCCTGGATGAAACTCTGCAGAAATCCGGGCGCAACTTCTGGATTGGGCTCTGGGTGCCCGCGGCTGGGACGGGCTGGACGTGGGTGAACGGCTCCCGCCTGGACGGAGACCGGTGAGCGCCGGGGGCAGCGCTGGGGGCCGGGAGTGGCCGAAGGACCCCGGGGGTGACCCATACTCCTTTCTGCACCCACAGCATCCAGATGGACCATATGGAGAAACCTGGAACATGTGGGGCGATCACGGGCAACAGAATCATCCCTCAGGAGTGCGGTGTGGAATGGCAGTGGATCTGCCAGAGAGAAGCCATCGAACTCTGACCTGGGACCCGGCAGAGACGCTTGGGCGGGATGTGGGAGCCAGGTGGGGGATGCGGGAGCCGGGTAGGGGATGCGGGAGCCGGTGCAGCCGGCACAACAACCACCCGTACCAATGGACGGTGACATTTCCTGACTCTGCTCTCTGCTGTGTTCAAAGCACGGCATGAACTGAGAGCAAAATCCCCACAATTTGTGTTCTCCCGGCTAAATATTTCAGCGATGTTCGTGCCTTACATAAACGTTTCTTATATTCTTACATGAACCAGTCCTGCTGAGTCCTTTCACTCGAATCGGCCCCAAGGCAGCAATCACAGGACCCTCAGTCACCACCTCAGAGCGGGACTGGAGCAGGAAATTGCCATCCCAGACGGGATTCCTCGGCTGTTGTGACCGGTGTGTTCCAGAGTGTAGTGGTTTTAGTTTGTCTATTTAGGCTTGTGGTTAAATGCTAGCACACTTACTCAAATTTACTTGATTGTTTGTTGTGAGATGAGGATAAGGAGTAGGTAAAGTAGGTTTAAACTTTATAAAGAAACTTTATTAATATACTTAAGACAAAGGGAAAAAGAAAAAAAAGCTAAGAAAAACTAGAATAAACTCTTCAGACTACTTCTTTTTCCCCTACTTCTCTATTTTATTCTTTCTGACTACAGACAAAAGACAACACTTTGACCTCCAGTCAGTTTACTACTTCAGAAATAGTTCTTGTTCTAGTTCATTTAGGGAGAGAAGTTTTTTTGTTTACATTATGGATTTTCTGTAAGAAAAATACAGTTTTTATGGGTTTTCTGCCTCACCATTAGCTGCCGCCTGGAGCAAAGTTTAGCTTAATGGTGGATCCCTCCCACACCAGGAGCTTTCCCACAGCCACTACGGTGGGTTATGAACAGTCTACAGGGTACCTGTTTTAAGGATGCACAGTTCAATTGTAGCAACAAAGAAAATTCTTTCTTCTGTGCTTGGTAACACAGGTTCTCCTGACAATTTAGGTTCTCTAGCATTCTCCCCAGGACCAGGGCTCTGGGTCACAGCCTCTCCTCTCTCCTGGTTCTAGTTTTTCATCAGGCTGTATTTTTTTAACACATACTTGTCTTTATCTAGGTATTTCAGTTTATTGGCTGCAATAAGAACCTCACATCCCACTTTTGGATTATATTTTCATATATTACAGGGAATTTATTAGCTCAGTCTCTAACTATGGTTTTCTAAAAGAGTTTTCAGCTTCACTCTTGAAGCACTTCTTATGCACCTCCCTGTAGGTGTGAGTTTTGCTTTCCTCACTGACTGTAAAGTCTTTATGTTGCATTTGTGTAGATGTCTTCACTTGTTTCTCCTTCTGCAAGGAAGGATGGGTGTCTGTAAGTTTAGTCTAGGCATGAACAGAGTTAATCTCTGTCTCTCTCTCTCTCTGGCAGTGTGAGGATCACATGCTCTCTGCTGGGCTGTTTGAACAGGTCCGAGCTGGATGGCAGAAGCTCTCAGAGTCTCTGTGCCTGGCTCTGCGGAGCTGGCTCGGCCTGCTGGGGCCATCTGGGCCCAGGGTGACAGGGCAGGGCCTGGCCCGAGCTGGATGGAGCCCAGCCCGGTCCTTGCCTGGCCCGGAGCAGGGGCCTGGCCCTGTCCTGTGTAGCTGACACACCGGCTGAGCTGGATCTACTGAAAATTCCAGCCGGTTTCCTCCCCCATTCCCGGCTGCAGTGGCACGGCTGCCGTAAAACCTCCCTTCCCCCCCACCCCCCTCCCTCCTTTGGGAGGAGGGGGAGGGGGAGGGGCTGGGGCTTTACCAGCGAGAGAAGCAGGAGATGCTCCTCTCTACACAGCTGCAGGCCAAAACAAGAAGAGCCTCAGAGGGTCTCTGCTTATACATGTTTTTTTCCTGAAAGGCGGATGAACTTTTTTATTGGTTCACCTACATATCAATCCTTAAAACTACCTGATTATTGGATCTCTCTCCCAGGAAGGAAGTTACGTGCCTTCCTGCAGCATAGGTCACTTCCTAGATTTTGACCCCTTCTGACCAGCCCAGGGCACCCGGAGCTGGAGGCAGCTCTGCAGGTGGGAGCTGATGGAATCACGGAATCATTGAGGCTGGAAAAGCCCTTGGAGATCCATCCCAACCATTGCCAGCACTGCCAGGGCCACCCCTGATCCAGGTCCCACCAAATCCACATGGATTTGAAATCCCTTCAGGAATGGGGACTCCACCACTGCCCTGGGATGCAAAACCCTTTCCAGACACCAATTGTTCCCAATATCCAAGCTGACCCTCTCCTGGCACAGCTGAAGGCCTGTGCAGGGCTGTCAGTTCTTGGCTCTGGAGCCCTCTGCACTCCCTTGGAGAAAAGCCTGAGGGCAAGACGACTCTGAGATAAGAAACCTACCTCTGGGCCATGGTGACCAGCAAGCCACCGCCAGCATGCCTTGCTCCCCCATGGTCATACCCTGTAGCCCGCTGGCTAACTGGTTCTTAGCCCTCCCCCTGGCTTCCCCATAAAAAGAGCCCTGTCCCAGCCTTTACTCAGGGAGCAGCTGTCCCTGGCTTCCCTTCACAGGAGCTTCTGGACAATAAAGCTGCCTTGTGGTACTGCCCTACAGCTCCCTCGTCTCTCTGTCCCTGAGAGTCTGCCTTGGGCGATGTCGCAGAGAGCTGAATCCCAAGAGCTGATATCACTTGTAGCAGAGAAGCTGCTACACTTGCTGAGACCACCCTTCGCTTAGGGGGTTGCTAAGGCCCCTGGAGAAGCCATTCTCTGATGGGACTCTTCCTCCAGGAAGGCAGCAACAGACTGCATCTCCCCCAGTACCCCTAGAAAGTGACAGCTGGAGGCCCTTTCCTCTCATGCCATCCCTCGTTCCCTGGGAGCAGAGCCCGATCTCAGCTGGCTCCCACCTTTCTGGGTTCCAGCCAGGAACTCTCCTGCAGGCCCTGGGGCTGAGCAGTCGCTGTTCCCAGGTCACTCCCTGGGACTGAAGTGGAAAATCCATCAATGGCTCGGAGAGAGGAGAAAGGAAATCTGGAGACTCTGCTGTTGTGCATCACAAATTTTATTGGAAAATATAAATTATTTTCTAATTTTATTTGTTTACTAGATTTTATCTTCATTTATGGAATTCTAAATTATTCTTCACACTCTCCTTATTCCTACTGTACTGCTTCTACTTTTCCTCTTCTATGTATTTTCACATTCTGCTTATTATTCTTCTTCTCCTATGGATTTTAAAATTCTTATTCTTATCACTATTCTTATACTATGGATTCTAAATGTCTTATTCTTATTACTATTCTTCTATAGAATTTAAAATTCTTCTTCCTCTTCTTCTATGGACACTAATCTTCTTATTCCTCTTCTTCTATCTATTCCTAAATTCTCCTTCCTATCACTACTCTTATTTTCCTATGTATCTTTAAATCATTCTTCTTCCTCTTCTTCTTTGTTTCTGTCGTCTTTATCATCGCTTTCACCTTCTTATCTACGTCTTCATACTCATCTTTGTTGTCGTTGTCACTGCCTGCCTCGTCTTCATCATCGTCATCTTCATCCTTGACTTTGTCTTTGTCTTCACAATCTCTTTGTCATCTCCATCTTCTCCGTGCTCCTGTCCCTGTGGGATCCCGGATCCCGTTGGTTTGGAGCCCCGTGGGTGCCACAGCTGCGCAGGGAGGGCGGCTCTGGAGCAATGGCTGCTGTGGGTGCCGTGTCCGTGCTACTCCTGGGGTGGTGCTGCCATGCCGCAGAAGCGGAACAGCCCCCGCAGCGCCCGCAGCACCCGCCTGAAGCGGAAGGGACGTTTCCTGGGGGTGGCCGGCTGTCCAGGCGAGGCACAGAGCGGCCCTGGGCTGCACGGCTCTGGTGCCCGCTCCTCAAGCCAGGGCTCACGAGGGACAAGCACCGGGAGCCCGTCTGCCACAAAACCTCTCCTTTTCTGCCCAATGTCTTCCTCCGGGGGCAGCTCCAGGACGCTCACGGTGTCCTGCTCGTCCTCCTGTGGGGCCAAGGGCATCATCCAGGTGCCAGAGCCACTATCGCCATCACAGGGGTCCTGCCCGAGCTCTCAGCCGCTGTTATCTTCCCAACTGGAGCACGCGGAGGGTCCCTGGCTGTTCCCTCGCGACGCTTCCTTCTGGGAAAGGGCTTGGCCAAGGTGTTCTTCCCAGTCGGAAACGTCTTCCCGGCTGTTGATGTCTCCCTGGGACAGCTCCTGCTCTCTGTATTCATCCCAGTCTGAGAATTCCTGGAGCAGCTCTTTCTCCAAGTATTCTTCCCAGTCTGAGTGCTTCTGGGAGCTGTTGGCTTCTCTATGGGACATTTCTTCCTCCATGTCCTCTTCCCAGTCTGACACTTGCTGGGACAGCTCCTGCTCCATGCATTCTTCCTCCTGGGACATCTCTGCCTCGTCCTCACCTTCCTGCTGGGAAAGCTCTTCCTCCATGTGGGATTTCCCAGGCACGGGGCTCTGCTCCCTTTGGGCTGGAGCTCTTCCTGCTGCTCCTGCAGTCCGGCACTGCTCCAGGGCCTCCTGTTCCTCCAGCTGCTGTAGCTGGGCCTGGAGCTGCAGCAGGGCCTGGCTCAGGAGCTGCTCAGAGCTGCTCTGCTCCCTGCACAGCAAGTCCAGGTCGCTGTCCAGGCTGTTGTAGGAGACACTGGGTGAGCTCTGTGTCCCCGGGGATGGCAGCTCCCGGCTGTTCACGGGTGGCTCTGGTGCCCTTTCCTCCTGCTCCTGGGCAGCCAGAGGCTCAGGGGGCAGGCCCTGCCCAGCAGCTGCCACCTTGGGCTCTGTGGGACTCTGCGGGCCAGGAGAGGCGCTGGGCAGGGCAGGCGCTGCCTCTGCTGCCACCGCTGTGCCCACGGGGCTGGGGGAGCCGGGCCCTGCTGGGGAACAAGGCTGGGGCTCTTCCTCCTCATCCTCCTCTATCACTGGGCTCAAGCGTTTTTTCCCAGTGCTGATGGTCACGTCCTCCTCCCATGGGGGCACCTCTTGGTCTATGTACTCTCCCTCGAGGGACGAGTCCGTGTCCGAGTCATATTCCCCCTGGGACAGGTCTGGGTCACTGGAGGAGTCCCAAGGAATGTCCCAGTCCCAGGCCTCCTCGTCACCTCCTTGCTCTGCCCACACTGACCACTCCGCTGGCCCCTCCTGCTGCTCACTGAGGGCTCCGAGCAGGGCGGCCCAGGACCTGAGGGGCGTCTGTGGGGCCGGCAGCGGGCTCTGCTCCCTTTGCCATGTGGCTGCTTCTTCCCTTTCCACATCCGTGGTTTCCTGCAGGTGCCGCTGTCGCTGCGGCTGCCGCCCGGATCCCTGGCTCTCCAGCAGGCCCCGCCTCACGATCTCAGAGCTGAGGCGCCGGGCCAAGTCCCGCAGAGCTGGGCTGGAGCCTGAGGGGCTCTGAGGGGCAGGGACCGGGCTCTGTGTCCCTGCTTTTGGCAGCTCCTGGCTGGGCACCGGAGACTCCGGTGCTCTTTCCTCCTGCTCCCGGGCAGCCAGAGACTCGGGGGGCTCCTCCTGCCCAGCAGCTCCGGCCGAGGCAGCAGCTGCCATCTGGGGCTCTGTGGAACTCTGCGGGCCAGGAGAGGCGCTGGGCAGGGCAGGCGCTGCCTCTGCTTCCACCGCTGTGCCCACGGGGCTGGGGGAGGCGGGCCCTGCCGGGGAACAAGGCTGGGGCTCCTCCTCACTCACTGCGCCCAAGAGTTCGTCCCCAGTGCTGGCGGTGACATCCTCTTCGTCCCATGCATACTCCTGCTGCCCTCTCACGGCTTCCTCCCACTGGGACAGCTCTTCCAATGCCATTTGTTGTTCCCATTCCCGAACTTCTTGGAAGGTTTCTCCATCCTCTTCCCACTTGCACACCTCCTGGACTCCCACGGTTGCTTCCCGCTGCTGCAGCTCTGGCTGTGTTCCCTCCTCGCACTGGGACAATTCCTGGGCAGTCACGAGCACCAGCCATGGGTGACGCACTCGGCATATCCTGGATCCCCACGGGGAAACCTCTTCAAATGCAAAAACCACTTCCTCCCAGTCGGACATGTCTTCCTCTGTCTCAGCTTCCCACTGGGAAAGGTCTCGGTCCATGTCAGCCAAAGTCCCAGCCAAAGTCCCCTCGTCCTCCTCGCTGTGTGACAGTGACAGGCTGGACCTGCCCCTGCTCTCGCCCACTGCCTGCTGAGGGCCTGGGTGTGTGGCCAGCTGGGCACAGGGCCAAGGCACCAGGACTTGGGGGTGGCTTTGGTGTCTTTGGCGTCGTCTGTCGCTCTGGGCCTGTGGCGCAGACGGATCCCGGGAGTTGCTTCCTCCTGCTGGAGTGGCTCTCCTGGGACTGGGCACCCCGGGCCCTGCGGTGCCCCTAGAAACCCTCAGCCAGGCCGGGGCTCTCTGATGTCACAAGGCTCTCTGGCCAACGCCATGGCCCGTGTCACAAAGGGCCCTGACACAGAGCGCCCGTGTCACCACGGGCCAATTCCCAATGGGAGTAATATCCCATTCATTACATCTTTGATCCCCTGAGGCATTAAACCATTATATCATACATTTATATTGGTGTAGATTTGTGTAGAATTGTCTCACATCTGATACATTAAACAAGAATACACGGAATATTGAAACCCACTGAAGAAGAACCCTGGACTAAGAAGCAGGAATGGAAGTGGAAAGAGTTGCTGACCATTCACAGAACTCCTCCATGTCCTACAAGCAAGAAGCTGCCTCCAGGAATTCCTTGTTCCTGCTTTGCATTGCATCATCCTATGACCTTAAGACTCAGGGGCTGGGGAACAACCTGTCCTGCATGGACTGAAAACAACCCAAATAAAAATGACTTCTTGGATTGTACTCAACTACCATGAATTTAATGCCGTGTCTTGTAATCTCTTTGTTTATCCCTAATAATTTTTTTATTCTAAATATGTGTTCCACAAGCTGAAACAACAGCAGGTGCTCCTTATCAATATAATATAATATCAATATCAATTTCAATACCAATATCATGATCAATATCAATAATATATGCAATATTTTTTTAAAAAGATTGTGCACCTTAGGAAAATAATGTTTTCCTCAAAGCATCTCCATGACCCCCTCTGGAATTGCTCCAGCAGCTCCACAGTGTGACAGCGAACCCGGTTGTAGTGGTTTTCAGTTCGCCTATTTGAGTTTCTGGCCAAATGCCAGCACACTTACCAAAATTTACCTGATGTTTGCTGTGAGATGAGGATTAGGAGTAGGCAAAGCAGGCTCAAACTTTACAAAGTATAAAGAAAGTTTATTAATATACCTAAGACAGAGGAAAAAAACAAGGAAAAAACCAGAACAAACTCCTGAGACCACCCCTCCTTTCCCCACCTCTCCATTTCTTTCTCCCTGACACTACACAAAAGACAACACTTCGACCTCCAGTCAGTTTACCATCTCAGAAACAGCTCTCATTTCAGTTCATTTAGGGAGAGAAGTCTCCTTTGTTTACACCATGGATTTTCTGTAGGAAAAATACAATTTTTTAATGGGTCTTCTGCCTCACCATCAGCCGCTGCCGGAAGAAAGATCAGCTGGTGGTGGATTTCCCCTCCCACCCCAGTAGCCTTCCCACAGCCACTGTGGTGGGTTATGAACAGTCCATGGGGTACCTTTTCAAGGATGAACAGTTCAATTGCAGCAACAAAGAAAATCCCTTCTTCTGTGCTGAGCAACACAGGCTCTCCTGATAACTCCGGTTCTCGGCATTCCCCCCGGGACCAGGGCTCTGGGTCACAGCCTCTCCTCTCTCTTGGATCCAGTTTCTCATCAGGCTGTACTTTTTCAACACCTGCTTGTCTTTACCCAGGAATTTCAGTTCACTGGCTGTCACGATCCGCTAGCAGGAGCGGGGGTCGTGATGGCTCATTACTTTGAATCTCAGAGTGCAAAAGAAAACAGGGACAAGTATTTTTGCTTTAATCAAAATCAAAAGCACCTTTATTGAGTGCCAACAACACAATTATGCGATAGAGGAGAGAAAGAGAGCGAGTGTAGGGTTGAGAGAGGGGGGGAAGAAAGGGGTTAATAGCTACCACGGCACAACGAAGTCCTCATCCGAAGTCTGGATCCGATGGATTCCATCTCGTCCGTAGGGAGATCTCGTAGGGGCACTTTTTGAGAATGTCTTTATAGTCTTTTTGAAAGCGAGGGGCCGGTAACCAAGAGATGAGGCAATCCCTCCAGAGGCGAGGGGCAGATGGCCAGCACGTGGGGGAGTAGGGCCCATTGTTTCAGGGTGCAGGTGCAGGTGTACAAAACATATAGTCCTTGTGCAGTCCTTTCCGCCCCGTTAGCCGAGCGGCACGGTTCCACAGGCATGTGTCAGCACAGCTCTGCAGCACACCTGGGTGCCTGGCAGGCACCCCACCAGGATCTGGCCAGACTTCATTGTGCAAAAGTCCTTTTCCCCTCTTAGGGTCTCTGGGTTTTCAGCCTCTGCTTCTGTAGATGGTCATGAGGGACATAAGGGATTTCCGTCCAGACTCTTACAGGGCCAATGGCTCAAAGCAGTGGCCATTGGCAAAAGCAGCGGGGGCTTTGCTGGCCATGGGCACAGGAAGCGCCCAGGGCCACAGGGGGTGAACACCCAGCCCCGCAGGGGACGAGCCGCGCTGGCAGCCAGGGAAGGGCAGAGGCCCAGCACAAGCAGATGCTGCCAGCTGGGACAGGCCTTTGCACCAGGGCAATGCCCTCCCTTACACAACTGCCTCACCTCTGCAAACTCCCCCGCCCAAGGCCCGGGACATTCGCACCCAGCCCTGCAGCTTTCCATCCCTTCCCATGGGCCATACCTGGCTCAGCTGTGCTGCTGGCACAGGCAGGGCCACGTCTTACAAGGGGCCATGACCCATCAGAGCCCCAAAAAGTGCCCCGGAATCCACAGTGGGACATCAGACAGTGTAAAACTCCCCCGGGGGAGGTACCTGGGTGTTCACCCAAACCTCAACCTGTATTAACCCACAGAACTTGGAGCTTCCAGGGCTTCCCCAACCCCCAGGGATCCAGCCCTGGGATCCATTGTAAAAATCAACACCAAAAGTTTTGTTGCTGGATCCAGGGCTGGTGACTGTGTATCTTTCTACTCTTACACTTTCTTTCTTTTCACTTCTACATTTTCCTAAGTGTTGCTTCTATGATTTCAATATGACTGGAGATGGGAACCAAAAGGGCTCCAAACCCCCTTTAAAAAGCAACCAAATGGTTCTACAATAAAGCCTACAGAGTTATATTTATAAGCACAGATCAATCACTGTTGATTCACTCTAATCTGTCCCAGGGGATCCATTAACAACAACCTGAGCTGCCCTCGACTTCAGGGGCAGGACAGAACAGGAGCCGGACACAGGGGAAGCTTCTGGAAGCTCCTGACAAAAGCCACCCCTGGAGGTCCCTGATATCAAAACCTGGCCACAGAAACCCAATACACTGGATCCAAACATG
The DNA here is from genome assembly GCA_034509425.1 of Eopsaltria australis. NCBI lineage: Eukaryota > Metazoa > Chordata > Aves > Passeriformes > Petroicidae > Eopsaltria > Eopsaltria australis. Next base: position 165,216 of record JAVTVJ010010713.1, read on the forward strand.
GATCACCCAGAACGGGGATCTCCAGGACTCTGCCCAAGATGGGTCACTGGGGATCATCCAACGCGGATCCTCCCATGGGGAATGGAGCTGGAGCAGCACATGAAGCTCTTCCTGCACTCGGGGCACTCGCAGGGATTCCCTTAGTGGTGCCTCTGTTGGTGTTTGGTCAAGTCTGAGCTCTGGGAGAATCTCTTCCCACACTGGGGACACTCGTAGGGCCTCTCCCCACTGTGGATGCGCCGGTGCTCGACAAGGTTGGAGTTGTACTTGAAGCCCTTCCCGCAGTTGGGGCAGCGGAAGGGCCTCTCCTCTCTGTGAATCCGCTGATGCATGAGGAGAGTGGAGCTGGTCTGAAACCTCTTCCCACACTCTGGACACTCGTAGGGCCTCTCCTCGGTGTGGATGCGCTGATGTTTTTGCAGGCTGGAGCTCCACTTGAAGCTCTTCCCACATTCCCCGCACTCATGGGGATGTTCCCCAGTGTGGATCACCCGGTGGTGGGTCAGACTGGATCTCTGGCGGAAGCTCTTCCCACATTCCAAGCACTCGTAGGGCTTTTCTCCAGTGTGGATTCTCATGTGCTGCATCAGGTGGGAGCTGATTCTGAACCTCTGCCCACATTCCCCACACTCGTAGGGCCGTTCCCCAGTGTGGATCCTCTGGTGCTTGATCAGGTGGGAGTTCAGGCGGAAGCGCTTCCCACATTCCCCACACTCATGGGGCCGTTCCCCAGTGTGGATCACCTGGTGCCCGATCAGGCTGTAGTTCTGGCTGAAGCTCTTTCCACATTCCAAGCATTCGTAGGGCTTTTCCCCAGTGTGGACTCTCAGGTGATGCATCACTTTGGAGCTGTCTCTGATGCTCTTCCCACATTCCCCACACTCATAGGGCCGTTCTCCAGTTTGGATCATCCTGTGCCGGATCAGGTGGGAGCTCCACCTGAAGCTCTTCCCACATTCCAAGCACTTGTGGGGTTTTTCCCTGACCTGAGGCTTCTCCACCAGCTCTGGACTCTGCCTGGATCTCCGGCCACCTTCCTGGCACAGGGAGGGTCTTTCCTCCTTGCAGGACCCAGGGCTGGGTTTGCAGCCCCTCCTCGTGTGGCATCTCTGGGGCTTTTCCTCCTCTTCCATCTGGCCAAGGCTTGGGAATGACAAATTCTGTTTGGGGGAAAAACAAGGGATGAGTGCTTTGTCTTGAGAGTTCCAGATGCCCAGGTCCAGCTCTAGAAGTCTCTGGGGATTTTGTGTCCATAAAAACACCAAACCACAAGGATTCAGCCAAAGAAAACCCTCTCAGGGGTTCCCTCTCTCTGATCTCTCCACTTCTGCTTTATGGGGGGTCTCCCTTCCCTGAGCTGATTGGGATCCTGTGGCTCCTGGGGTTCCTCCTCTCCAGGGTCCTGCTTAGGGGTGATCCAGGGGGTTTTGGGGGTCCCAGGGGTCCTTTCTTCCCTCACTCTTTGATCTGGACTTCCAGGGATCCCTGGGGTCCTTCTTTATCCAGGCTCCCGCACAGCTCCAAGCTGACAGGGATCTCCCAGCTCTGAGATCGCCCCTCTCCCCACACCCCAGACCAGGGCTCCCAATGTCCCCCTCCACCACTCTTCCAGAGGGATCCCAGACCAACATCACCCTCCCACCCCGGTACCAGAAGATCACAACACGGAGCCCTCAAAATATCCCCCAAAGGAGCATTTGCGGCTCATCTTTGGGGTCCCACATGATCCAAACAACCCCTACTCCAAAATGAAACCCTCACAGGGGCCCTTAATGATAGTTGGGCTCAAATCCAGAAACTGTGAGCTCAAACAACCCCCAGGAAAAATCGCTGCTCGGGGACCCCCCGAGAGATTTGGGGCGAGCACCCCCTCCCCACTCACCTAGAGTATATGGTGAGTCCCCAGATCCGCGGCGGACAAAGCAGACAGCGACCCTCGTGCGTCTGCCCTGCTCCTCCTTTTTCCCGCTCCTCCCCTTCCTCTCTCCCTCCTGTTCCTCCCACTTCTCCTCCCCCAGTTCCTCCTCCATCGCTCCTTCTCTTTCCTAATTCCGCCTCTGTCTACTCTCCAGATTCCCCTACTCTTCCTCCTCCTCCTCCTCCATCCCTTCTGCTCCCCCCGGGCCCAGCGCCCACCCTTGGTCCCACCTTTTCCCAAGGCCCGGGGGAGGAGCCGGGGGAGCCGGGGCAGAGCTGGGCTCCTGGCCTGGCCTGGGCACCCCCCACGTGCCCCCTCCCCAAATTCCCCTGGTTAAACAGGGGGTCCAAGCGCCTTTTGGGGTTTGCTGGGGACGTTCTGGGGTTCAGGTGCCTCCCAAAGCCCCCCCCACAGAGCGGGTGACTCGGGGGGGACACACGGGGGTCCCCATTCCCGATCCATCCCGGGGCCGGTTCTGCCCCCCCGCCAATCACGACCCTGGACAGGGGGGCTGGGAAGAAACCCATGACTGCATTCAAGTGACAGAGCTGCAGACCCGGGATAGGAGAGATTGAGGAGACATTCCCTGGCCTGAGGGAGAAAATGTGTTTATGGAAGGCTCTTCAAGGGCAGCAGAAGGGAAAAGAGTCCCAAGACACGCTGTTGTTAAGGAAAGGGAATGACACAAAGCGCAGGTCACCGCCCCCATGCTCAGCTCAAACCCCGCAGCTGGGTGTGCTTGCAAGAGCCTGGCACTGAAATGCCCTGAGCACCAAGGCCTCAATATCTTCTGCTAACAGCGTGGCAGCTCACGGGCTGGCACAAGCCTTTCCCACTGCTGCAGCCATCACTGGATCAGTTATTAAGGCATTTTTAGAACCAAGAATTCCAAGATAAGGGATTGTGGATGCAATAGAGTCAGAGAGGGGAAATCATTTTACAGGAGACATCCTGCAGGTGGTTATGGATGCTTTAGGAATACAATGGGAACTCCAAAATCCCCGGCACCCCCAGAGCTCAGGTCAGGTAGAAAAAAAGAATGAAACCAAGACGTTATGCGTACAGCTTTTGCCATTGGCCCTGGCAAGAATAATAGCCAGACCCAGGGCAGAGATTCAATTATCTCCCTTGCAATTGATGTTGGGAATTCCTTACCCTGGAAATTCTCCACCTAATTTGGGGCTGGAGATAAGGGATGTCTGTTTCAAGCAGTGTGTGGCCAGAATCCTGTCTCTTGTGAAATCTCTTGCACAGGAAGTTCGGCTGGCACAGAACCTGCCTTGGCACTTTGCTGCTCACAACATGCAAGCAGGACTTTGGGTGGTGCTCCAGGAGTGCAAAGAAGCAGCAGTGGTGGCCAAGTGGCGTGGCCCATTGCAAGTGTCCCTGAGCACAGAAACAGGCGCCAGCAGAGCTGAACACGGGGGGACCCCTCAGCCTGGCCTCAAGGTGTCTGAAGCCTCGCAGATTTGGACTTGCCGGCTGCAGCAGGAGGATGGGAGGCCGCCACTGAGCCTGCACTGAAGGCAACGCAGCAGCAGCCAGGGATCCACAGTGGGGGAAGCCCCTGGGCCTGCCCACACATCCTCTGCTGAAATCGTCTGCCTGGGCACCCTCCTTTGGCATCTCCAGCCACTGGGGGCCAATCCTTGCTGGCACTCTCTAAGCTGCAGTGCTTTCTGTGCCTGCACTCGCCACAGGGGCTGCGGAAAACATAGTGAGAATTCGACTCTGGCTCTCAATTAGACTCACACTAGGCTGGGTGGCATTAGATTGTTGTAAAATATACCAAGTTTAAAATTTATAAAATTGTATTTCTTCAGTCAGACTTGGTTTGCCTTTCCCTTGGGCAAAGAAATTGAAAGGTTTCTTTTAAGGGATGTTACAGCACTCAAGGGAGATGAGCTGAACATCTCAACAGACTGGGAATGGCCCAAAAGATTCCCAAAAAGATAACGACCATCAACAGAACATCAACGCCCATCAGCAAACATCAACCAACATCTACCCCAGACAATGCCCCCGCAAGCCTGGAGACACCTGGTCTGGAAAAGGCTGAGAAGGAAATCCAGGAGTGTGCACCTAATTAACATCAGAGGCAAAGAAATCCGGTTCTAATTGTAAACCAAATTCTAAGATCTATACAAGGTGGAAGCAATGAAAATTAAACCAAGGCATTTCTATGTGTTCCGGCTCTATAAAGTTTAGAAAAAATCGGGTAAAACCCATGTATCAGGGAATGATTCTCTTTGCCCACCCGGGATATGCGTGGATGAAGTGATTTCTATTGTACATCCTGCCCAAAAAGAAGTCATGCCTCGATTCTCGAACCCTGAAAATGTTTCTGGAGAGTTTTGGTTATTCCCGCAGTTTTGTTGAGAAGATTACACCTTAAGAATGTTTTTTCTTAATTATCTTAATTATATATTGTAAGTTGGGTTTGGGTCAGGTGTGTCACAATCAATTGTTAGTGTTGGAGGAACAATTAGCAGAAATCTTTATTTCTTTGAGGTTTTGTGTGTCTGTGTGTGTGTGTGTGGCTGTCAGTGATGCCAAAATTTTGGTGTGGGTTTATCGATGCTCACATTTAGGCTGCATTTTGAAAAACCAAAAGAAGTTTAAAAGCCCTTTTACTTGTAAGCAGTTAACAGAATATTGTTTAAAATGGCAAATAAGCAGGGAGAGGTGAGGGGGGAAGGTGTGAGGCACCCGAGGGCTGCCCTGGAAGAGAAGGTTCCCTCCAGGCACTCTGTGGAAGAGCTTTAGAAATACAAATTAACACTGATGGGGCAAAGGGTGCACAATGCACCAGGGGCCTCCTGCCTGCGGGGAGGAATTGGGCTCATTCCCTCTGTCCCTTACCCCAAGCTCTGCCTGCTCCCACCCACGGAATTTGCTCAGCTAAAGGCAGAGCCCACTGTGAGCATTTCTGACTCTGCCACAGAAATTGGTTAAGCTGCAAAGGAAAACAGCAAACGGAGAATGTTGGGAAAACTCCACTAAAACAAGTGAGGGGGATTCATCCCTGTCCCCACTGCAACTTGTGCTGTCACTATGTTACACAAGGTGTGTTAGACCTCTGGGGTGGTTTTGCTGCCACACCTTCAGGGAAATCAGTTGGGAATCCAAGTATTTGATGATTTCATCAGAGAAAAGTGGTCAATGGATGAAGCCCTGGCTGGAGGGAGCGCCCAAAAACCGGGGAGAAGATGAACGGCCCCAGAACAAATCCTACAACACCATGGACCAAACCCTGGGAACCCAAACAAATTCATATCAGGAGCCAGAAAACCCATTTAGAATTGAAATTGCATCATTCCATTACAAACTGTACTCAAAATAACAACCAAGCAGACAGCTCCAGCTCCTGACCTTCTTGCCCACCAATCCACTCAGATGAGGAATGCAATATTTCCCCATGGGATGGGATCAGATTATCCATCAGCAGAAGGAGGAGGAGTTTGTGGAAAATTAAATGACTCAAAGTGCTGTTTGCAAATTGATGACAACGGAAAAGTGGTGAAGCCAATAACAAAGGGAATAAGAAAGTAGCTCATGTACCGGTCCAGACGTGGAAAGGATGGAAATGGAAGACGTTTTTGTGGTTCTCTGGCAGAGCATGGGTTAAATGAATGCTGTTTCTCCTCTTATGTGCCACAGCAACTCTCATCTTTTTACCATGGGACATGGGGGGACACAGCCACGGGTGGGGACATGGGGGGACACAGGGACATGGATGGAGACGTGGCCATTTGTGGGGACATGGGGGGACACAGGCATGGATGGAGATGTGGGGGACAATGACAGGGATGGAAAGGTGGTGGGGAGAGAGCCATGGGTGAGGACGTGGTGGGACATGGGCAGTGACATGTGGGGACATGGCCATGGCCGGTGCTATGGGAGGACCTTGCAGGGAGTCTGGAGGATGCTGGGTTTGAGGGAGTTGAGGGTTCCTGGGAGGGACTTGGGGGTTGCTGAAGGCTTTGGGAGTCTGAGGAAAAAATCCCTCACTGTGGTTCCCCCTCTCTGCTCTCTCCACTATGGGGTTATGGGGGTCCCCCTGTCCTGGATGCTGTGGGCCCTGCAGATATTGGAGATCCCTCCTCTGCAGGGTCTCTGCCTGCTCCAGAATTCCAGGGAATCCCAGGGGTCCCCCCTCTTTGTTCTCGCCACTTTGGGGTTCTGGGAGTCCCCCTTCTCTGGGCTGTTGAGGCTCCCTTGGCTCCCCCTCTCTGGGGTTGCACTAAGGGATGCCGAGGGTTTGGGGGTGCAAGGGGTCCCTCCTCCCCTGACTCTCTGCTCCGGGGTGCCGGGGCTCCCAGGGGTGCCCCCTCTCTGGGCTCCCCACTTTGGTGTCCCAGGGCTTCTCCCTCTCCAGGCTCATCCCTTCTCCGGGCTGCGCCTTCTCCAGGCTCCCCTCACTCCCGGCTCTCGGGGTCCCCCCGCTCCACGCCCCCATTTCAGGCTCCGAGGCTCCCTGAGCTCCCCCCTTTTCGCTCTCCCCCCTCTCAAGGCTGCTCCCCTCCCACTGCATCCCCACCCACCCCCGCCGGTACCGGGCGATCGCCACGTGGCTCCGGGAGCCCCGCACTCTCCTCCCACCGCCGGGGCTCTGCTGGAAAACGCCACCGGGACATTCCCAAAAAAACACCTCCCGCGGACCCCGCAGTGCCCGCCCAAAGGGGATTTCGGGTCAGCTTTGGAGTCCTGCAAGATCCAAACATCGCTCCGCCTACTCCATCTCGAGAAAAAGAAACAGGGACCCCAAAGATACTTCGGGTGAGCTCCAAATATCCCTCCAAAAAAGCCCCTTCCAGGACCGCCCAAGATACTCGGGGCGAGCTCTCCATTCCCGGTCACCTGCGGAATGCGGGGAAGGGCGATGTTTCCGGAGCAATGGGGCTGCAGAGCCAGAGAGCGATGGATGCACCTGGTGCCTCCTCTCAGGCTGCTCGTGATGCTTCTGCTCCTCCTCTATCCCTCCTCTTTAACCCCTCCCCCTCCTCCTCCTCCTCCTTCTCCATCCCTGGGCTGCGGGCGAGGAGCTCCCGGGTGAGCGGGGAGGGGACGGGACCCGGTGGGAAAAGGGAGCGTCACCCCCAAACCGGGGGGAGCTGGGGTTTGGGGGGTGATGGGAAAGGGATGAGAGAGGGGGGATAAGGGGAGGTGGGACAGCGGGAAGGGGGTTCCTAATGAGGGTCTCCCATTAACCCCAGGACCCCCAAGTCCCCTCCCTGTCCTCCCAAGCCCTCCCGGCGCTGTGGGGGCCGGGCCGTACCCCAGTGCCGGCTCAGGGGGTGCTCCAGGCTGACGTGCTCCACCTGGCAGCTGCAGGTGACCCCGCTTGGGGGCGGAGGGAGGTTTTCAGCAGCCCCAGGAGCTGGTAGGTCCAGTCCCCGTTGGGGACAATGTCGGTGGCCACCACGTGGCCCGAGAGCTCCTGCTGGCCCTGGAACCAGCTCATCTGGATGTCGGCAGGGTAGAAATCCATCAGGGAGCAGAGCAGGCGGCCGGGGCCGGGCTGGGAGCTCGAGGGCACCAGCGAGATGGACACGCTGGGATGGGCAGGGGGCTTGGGGCTGCCCCCAGTGCAGATCTGCCCCTCCACCTCTCAAGGTGCAGGGAATCGCTGCAGGGATGGAGTGCTGGGGGAGAAGGAAGCACCCTGCTTCCATCCCAACCCCACCTTCCCTCTCCTCCCCCCCCTTTCTCATTGTTCCCCCAAATCACAGACCTCCGAACTCAATTTGGGGGTCCCAGCCCGCTCTTTTTCCCTGGTGTTCTGTCCCTTCCCAATTGTCCCTCCAATCCCCAACCAACCCCACTGCTTTGTTTTGGGGATTCCAGGCCCCTCCTTCTAAATCTGGTGTCCCATCCACCCTTTCACTCAAACCAGGCAGCTCCTGGCAGCCTTTTTCTGGGAGGAATCCCTGAGTATGAGATTTTTGGGGTGTAGTTTGAAGGGGGACAGCTTTGTCTGGCTTTCCCCTTCCCGTTGTGGCCTCTCACCTGCTCTCAACACTCTGGGGATGCTGGGATTTCCTTCCTGGGGACAAGGACCTTCATTCCCTTCCAGGACCCAATGCCAGGCTGGGGGTCCAGGTCAGGGGGTCGTTGAGGAGCTGACCCAGAAGCTCCGCCAGGGTCTCCCAGCACAGCCAGAGCTGCTCAGCCTGGGGTTCCCAAAGCCCTCAGCAGCCCCCAAGTCCCTCCCAGGAACCCTCAACTCCCTCAAACCCAGCATCCCCCACAGCCGCTGCAAGTTCCCCCCATGGCACCGGCCATGGCCATGTCCCCACATGTCACTGGCCATGTCCCACCACGTCCTCACCCATGGCTGTCTCCCCACCACCTTTCCATCCCTGTCATTGTCCCCCACGTCTCCATCCATGCCTGTGTCCCCCCATGTCCCCACCCATGGCCATGTCCCTGTCCATGTCCGTGTGTCCCCGTGTCACTCTCCATGTCCATGTCCCCCCCATGTCCCCACCCATGGCTGTGTCCCCCCATGTCTCGTGGTAAAAAGATGAGAGTTGCTGTGGCACATAAGAGGACAAACAGCATTCTTTTAACCCATGCTCTTCCAGAGAACTACAAAAATGTGTCCCATTTCCATCCTTTCTACATCTGGACCGGTACATGAGCTACTTTCTTATTCCCTTTGTTATTGGTTTCACCACTTTTCCGTTGTCATCAATTTGCAAACAGCACTTTGAGTCATTTAATTTTCCACAAACTCCTCCAAACTCCTTCTGCTGATGGATAATCTGATCCCATCCCATGGGGAAATGTCGCGTTCCTCATCTGAGTGGACTGGTGGGCAAGAAGGTCAGGAGCTGGAGCTGTCTACCTAGTTGTTATTTTGAGTACAGTTTGTAATGGAATGATGCAATTTCAATTCTAAATGGGTTTTCTGGCTCCTGATATGAATTTGTTTGGGTTCCCAGGGTTTGGTCCATGGTGTTGTAGGATTTGTTCTGGGGCCGTTCATCTTCTCCCCGGTTTTTGGGCGCTCCCTCCAGCCAGGGCTGCATCCATTGACCACTTTTCTCTGATGAAATCATCAAATACTTGGATTCCCAACTGATTTCCCTGAAGGTGTGGCAGCAAAACCACCCCAGAGGTCTAACACACCTTGTGTAACATAGTGACAGCACAAGTTGCAGTGGGGACAGGGATGAATCCCCCTCACTTGTTTTAGTGGAGTTTTCCCAACATTCTCCGTTTGCTGTTTTCCTTTGCAGCTTAACCAATTTCTGTGGCAGAGTCAGAAATGCTCACAGTGGGCTCTGCCTTTAGCTGAGCAAATTCCGTGGGTGGGAGCAGGCAGAGCTTGGCGTAAGGGACAGAGGGAATGAGCCCAATTCCTCCCCGCAGGCAGGAAGCCCCTGGTGCATTATGCACCCTTTGCCCCATCAGTGTTAGTTTGTATTTCTAAAGCTCTTTCACTGAGTGCCTGGAACCAAAGCTTCTCTTCCAGGGCAGCCCTCGGGTGACTCACATGTTCCCTCCTCACCCCTCCCTGCTTTTTTGGTTTTTTTTTAAAAATATTCTATGAACTCTTTAAGAGTTAAACGGTCACTTTTAATTAAACTTCTAGTTTTGCAAAATGCAGCCTAAAGGTGAACATCGAAATTTCCAGACCAAAATTTTGCCTTCAAAACAGCCACACACACAAAACCTCAAAGAAATAAAGATTTTTGCTACTTCTCCTCCTAAGACAAAAATTTATTTTGGAACCTGAGGTCCAAAATATAACTGACAATATAGAATTAGGATTATTTAGAAAAAACATTCTAATTATGTAGTCTTATCACCAAAACTGTGGGAGGAACCAAAGCTCTCCAAAAACATTTTTTGTGTTAGAGAATCAAGGCATGACTTTTTAACTTCTTTACTGGCAACAGAAATCACTTCATCCACACATAGACCAGGGGTGCAGAGAAAATCATTCCGTGAGACATGAGTTTTACCTGATTTTTCCTTAACTGTCTCCAGTCTGAACCCTTAGAAATGCCTTGGTTTGACGTTTATTGCTTCCCCCTTGGGTAGATCTTAGTATTTGGTTTTCTATTGGACCCGGATTTCTTTGCCTCTGATGTTAATTAGGTGCACACTCCTGGATTTCCTTCTCAGCCTTTTCCAGACCAGGTGTCTCCAGCTGTGCGGGGGCATTGTCTGGGGTAGTTGTTGGTTGATGTTTGCTGATGGGTGTTGATGTTCTGTTGATGGTCGTTATCTTTTTGGGAATCTTTTGGGCCATTCTCAGTCCATTGAGATGTTGAGCTCACCTCCCTTTAGTGGCATAACATCCCTTAAAAAAAAACCTTTAAAACTCTTTTCCCCAAGGCAAAGGCAAAGCAAGCCTGACTGAAGAAATACAATTTTATAAATTTTAAACTCAGTATATTCTGCAACAATCTAATACCACGCAGGCCAGTGTGTGAGTCTAATTGAGAGCCAGAGTCGAATTCTCACGTTGTTTTCCGAAGCCCCTGTGGCGAGTGCAGGCACAGAAAGCACTGCAGCTTAGAGAGTGCCAGCAAGGATTGGCCCCCAGTGGCTGGAGATGCCAAAGGAGGGTGCCCAGGCAGACGATTTCAGCAGAGGATGTGTGGGCAGGCCCAGGGGCTTCCCCTGCTCTGGAGCCCTGGCTACTGCTGCGTTGCCTTCAGTGCAGGCTCAGTGGCGGCCTCCCATCCTCCTGCTGCAGCCGGCAAGTCCAAATCTGAGAGGCTTCAGAGACCTTGAGGCCAGGCTGAGGAGTCCCCCCGTGTTCAGCTCTGCTGGCGCCTGTTTCTGTGCTCAGTGTGGTAGATAGGGACAGGCGGACGGAAGATCTCGCGATGTGATGGAAAGCAAGAACAGCATGGAATCTCCCTCCCTTCGTTCCTGCATGATAAGAGATCACCCGAAGTATGCAACCCCTCCTAACCCCAGTAGTTTTCCACTCCTTACTAACCCTAGCTATTCCACCGTCCCCTTTCTGACGTAGTGAAGCCCCCTAGACTATTTAACCTCATGAGATAAGATAATAAACGCCATTTGACCATCCACCACATTGGTGTCTATGTGTCTGTGGCCCGAGTGGCTCGGGTGAGGCCGGGCTGCCATACTGTCTTCCTTGAACCAGGTCGCCTGCCTTCATAGCAGAGGGCAACATAGTGGTGCTGAAACCCGGGAAGAAGAAGAAAGGAGAAAAAGAGCTCGGGCAATGGGATTCACCTGGACAAGAGACAGCGGCCGGAGCAGCCAAGCTGACTTCAGGCAGGGGAGATGTCCCCAAACGACCCGCGGTCACTATGGAGACCGTCGCAAAGGTCGTGAGTTTACTTATAAGCAGTGGGGAATTAAGTGTAAGCTCAAGGATTTTTATACTGCTATTGCAAAACTCCTGGAGCTTGGGGCGATTGTGTGTCCAATAGAAATATTACACCCGGAGGTGTGGGAGAAATGTACCAATGTTTTAGCAGAGGATACTAAATCCTCGGGCAGCGGCAAAAGTCTCAAAGTGTGGGGGAAAGTAGAAACGGCTTTACGCCAAGAGCTGGAACAACAAGAGACTTGGAAAGCTGCACGTGCATGTTTATTAGCTACTCCTAAGCTAGGGGTAGGAGCAATAACACAGACTGACCCCGAGAGTGGTCTATCTGAGAGCGGGGGTTCGCGGGGACTGGGCGCACTTCCCTCCTCCCCGGACCTGAATCCAAACGCCCCGGGGCCCCCAGAAAACTTCCCGACCCTTCCGCCGAGCCCGCCAGATCCACCCCCTGCCACAGAAACTTCCCAAACGTCCGCAGTTTCCCCATCCGTCCCTCCGCCGCCGGTTCACGATCCAACGCTGGAAGCACAGCAATACACGCGATCTTTTTGGGAGGGATTTACAACCGAAGCCAGAGAAACCGAGAAGGCAGCTAGAGAGGGAGCGCGGGTGAACCCTCCTCCCCCGCCCTATGCAGTTCAAAATGGCGCGGGCGACCAAGGAGATGGGCGGGGCCAGGGTTTCAGCGGCGGGAACGAACAACGATTGCGGGTGTTCGCTGCTGCGCATGCGCGGGAAGAGGGAGCTGCAAACGCGCGGGCACGGGAGAGCGGCAGAGAGCGCATGCCCAGTCAAGAGCCGTGCTCAATGCCGTTACCATTTAAGGGAGAGCCCTCCCCTTGCGAGAGGCAGGGCAAGCCCAGGGGGCGAGACCGGCACCACCCCCGGGGGGAGGAGCGGGGCCGGAGCTGTAAGAAAAGGCACGGAATCCCGGAAGTGCTCTGGCAGTCGACTTCCGGCTGTGAGTCCGACAACAGCTCCGCTAGCTCTGCTGAGTTATCGGAAACTGACTGGGACACAGAGTCGGAAGAAGAAGAGCTATCACAATTTGAAACAAAAACGAATAAAGTTTTAAATTACGCCAGAAAGCAATCACAATACAAATTCACCGACTGGGGAAAGATAAAAATGGCTTGTGCAGAATGGGTGCCCTCAGCTGCAATCCATGCTTTCCCGGTGAGAACCACTGGGCAAAACGGAAACCAGCAACAAATTTATATCCCGATAAACCCCAAAGATATACAAACGATTGTCAAAACAATCTCAGAAAAGGGGATGGATTCTTATAGCTGTTTGGTTTTTCTGTCCAGCCCGGCGTTGCCACGACAGATTGGGGTGGGCTCACGCTACTAGGTATTGCTGAGGCTGGGAGATGCGCGGGAACCACTGCTTTGGCAGCAGCGGCGTTAATTGGAGCCGGGGCTGTGAACGGCGGGAGTCCATGTGCGCCCGCCCCTAGGGGCGGGACGGAGGCAGGCTGGACAGAGTTTACTGTGGTTGCTAGAAAACCGCCTGGGGAGTATGTTGGGGGTGTGGTGGGCGTGGCCGTCGGGAAGAGCGGCAGCTGCGGCGGCAGCGGCAGCAGCGGGGGCGGCGGGGCCGGGGCCGGGGCAGGGGCAGGGGCAGGGGCTGGAGCAGGGGTTGGAGCAGGGGCAGGGGCATGGGCGGCCGGGGTAGGGGCTGGGGCAGCCCCAGCCGGCTGCAGGCACCCGGGCCACGGTGAGGCGGGGGGCGGCGTTGGGGCAGGGGCCAGCTGGGGCGGCGGCGGTGCCGTTCCCTCTGGCGGCGCCGCTCCGAGTCTTGGCCAGGCAAGCAGCGCTGGCGGTGCTTGTACCGGGGCTTGTGCCGGGGTCAGCCAGGGCCACACGGGCGGAAGCAGCCCGGCTAGCTCAGTCGGTAGAGCATGGGACTCTTAATCCCAGGGTCGTGGGTTCGTGCCCCACATTGGGCGCCACTTATAGCTGTTTGGTTTTTCTGTCCAGCCCGGCGTTGCCACGACAGATTCCAGTTAGCTATATTTCCAGGAGTGCCCCTATCTCAAGGCACTCTGGCAGCGTCTCGGAGACACTTAGCCAGAGAAACTGCGGCCTGCGGTGTGGTGCAGGAACGAGCCAGTTTAGCTATCAGCTGAAGAGAATAACGAGAGGGCCCTTGGAATGCCTTTAATTCTGAGTGGATTTATTGCAAGGTCTTCACACAGAGGAGAGGCAGGGTCCAAGAGAGCGAGGGGCCCTCAGACACGGCCTTAAGAGTTACCATGTATCACCAATCACCAGGGGGTTTGGGGGAGTATAGGGAAGGCCTAAGGGTATTTGGTCCTATGGGATAGGGAAGGAATGGGGCTCAGTAGATAACAGGGAATAGAACAAAGGCTCTTAGGGGGAGGGAGGAGATGATGGACACTAGCAGTGGCTACTTGGGTTTGTCCTGGGTTAAACCATGGTCACTTCACTTTCCAGGGGTTTCCCTATCTCTTTGGAACTTTCTCCACCAGTTATCTTTCTCCTTTTCTAAGTCTTCTCCCCCTGGAGTCTCTAAGGACACATCCACAGCAGCTGCAGATTCTATCATTGTTTCTACTCTGATAGATGGTCTTTTTTGCAATGATAACCTGCTCCCCTTTGACATTATACAAATAGGTCGCATGATTTTTGATGGGGCAGGAATGATTGTTTTTAAACAGGAATGGAGAGACAATTGTACGAACCTATTAGCCCAGTCTTCTGGGGCGGGGCAACCACTGCATGGCTCGAGCTTGTCCATGCTGACAGGGAAACATGATGAGATGATTACATCTCAGCAGCAAGCTGCACAATTGCGAGCTGAGGAAGTCAGGGCCACAACCCGAGCTGCCAGAGAAGCCATTCGTGCCGCATCTCGTGTGGTAGCTAAGCCTTCACCGTGGTCCACCATAAAGCAAACAGAGAGTGAAAGCTTCACAAAGTTTGTAGACCGCCTACAGGCAGCAGTAGACGCCTCTACCCTGCCTGCGGCGGCAAAAGGACCCGTTGTAGCAGACTGCTTGCGGCAACAAAGCAACACTATTGCCAAAGAAATCTTGCGCTCCGTTCCAATCGGAGCCAGCCTGGCTGATATGATCAAACATGTAGTTAGGGAAGAACAGCTAACCCCTTTTCAGGCAGTCGTACGTGATCTAACTAGTGCAATGGCATGCTTCAAATGTGGACAGGCAGGCCACATCGCAACAGGCTGTCCCCATAAATCCCAGCCTCCCCCGGCGGGGCCTCCATCTCAAGCGCGCATGAGAGGGCCCTGCTGGGGCTGCGGGAAGAAGGGACACCTCGCTAAGGAATGCAGATCCCGACCCCGGGGAAACGGGAGGGGGAGGGGTCATGTGGGCTGCACCCAGCCTCCTCCCGCTGCGAATGCAAGGCGGCCCATCTATGCCAACCCCCAGTGGGGTGGGGGGCCCTCATTCCCTATGCCCCCGCAGGAGACAGCCAGTCTTGCACCCACACAAACGGTGCAAATGCAGAGTTTCACAGCACCGCCAGCAGCACCATTGCACCCACTACAGCCACAAGCCGCACTTGTGCCACAGGGCCAGCAGGGGGCGCCCCAGAGCGGAACCCCTGGGTGGCCCTGGCCATGAAAGTAGGGAAAGAGCCCCTGATAGTGTGGGGGACATGCCGCCTCTATGGCAGTCAGGATCCCCACGTCATAGGGCTTCAGTTTTGGGCAGACACGGGTTCAGACTGTACAATTATTCCCCAAGCACATTGGCCACAACATTGGCAATTTAAAGAAGTCCCCCCAGTGAATGGTGTGGGAGGGCCATCTCGGGCGTGGAAAAGCACCCAGTTGGTAGCTATAACACTTCACACAAAAAAGGGACCAGAACAGACAGTGGCAATCTACGCCTACATTCTACAGAACTCTCCACCTTTGATAGGAAGGGACATCCTTGCTATGTTAGGAGTCAGGATGACAAATTTACCATGAGGGCCACTGCAATTCATCCACCGCTGCCAATTAAATTGACTTGGAAATCATCAAAAATTGTATACGTGGAGCAGTGGCCCCTGTCAGAGCCTCGAATGGCAGCCTTGCTGGAACTGGTTGACCGTGAACTACAAAAGGGTCATATAGAACCCTCCATCAGCCCGTGGAACACCCCTGTATTTGTAATCCCCAAAAAGTCTGGAGAAAGTTACCACCTCATCCATGACCTGAGAGAAGTAAATAAGACAGCCAGACCCATGGGTCCAGTTCAGACACTGCTGCCCATGAACTCAGCTATCCCCGAAGGCCAGCCATGTGCAGTGCTGGACATTAAAGACTGTTTCTTTTTGATACCTCTGCACCCTGAAGACAAAGAACGTTTTGCTTTTTCTGTCATGTTCCCAAATGGCAATAGACTCAACCTTCACTTTCAATGGAAAGTATTACCTCAAGGGTTCGTGGACAGTGCCTCCATATGCCAGATCACCGTGGACAAAGCACTGATGCCAGTCCGACACTCCTATCCCGCTGCAACCATCATCCAATACATGGATGACATCCTCGTCGCTGCACCATCAGCAAGCCAAGTGGATCACTTAGTGTCCACAATCACGGAGACTCTCCAAGCGAACGGCTTCGAGATCATGAGCGCGAAGATCAAGAAAGGACCCTGCGTGACCTTCCTGGGAGTAGGAATCACAAGCTCCTACGTGACATCCCCCAAGGTGAAGGTCCGCCGAGACATCAAGACGCTCCATGACGTGCAGCGCCTTGTGGGATCCCTGCGGTGGCTCCATAACATCGCCCTGATTCCTCCTGAGGTCATGGACCCCTTATATGAGCTCCTGAAAGGCAAGCACCCTTGGGAACCCAAACAACTAATGCCGCAAGCAGCGAGCTCCCTTGACTTCATCGAGCATCAGATGTCCACCAGCACACTTGCCAGGTGGAACCCAAGCATGCCGCTTGATTTATACGTCCACTTTACACCGAGGGGAGGAGTGGGAGCACTAGCCCAAGGGCCTTCAGAGAGTACCACGACACAGGAGTACCTAGCCCTTGCTCTCACAGGCTTCGCAGGAGAAATCTCCTACTCCGCCAAACCACCTTCGACTCAGCTACTGACCATTGTGGACATAGACGTGCCACCAAAGGTCGCGGACCGACCGCTGCCAGGACCGACAGTCTTCACAGACGCTTCCTCCACAACTTCTACCGCAGCGGCGGTGTGGCAGACAGAAGAACAGTGGCATTGCATCAAAGCATGTGACCCCACACTGTCAGTGCAACAGCTGGAGGCAACAGCAGTGGTCTTGGCGTGTGGACTCTTCCAAGAAGAACACCTCAACATTGTAACAGACTCTATATTCGTGGCAAGGCTCTGCCTAGCCATGTCAGGACCAGGTGTGTCAACATCTGCAGCAGCTCTAATGCTGGAAGAAGCACTCTCCTCGCGACAGGGCACCGTGTCTGTCATCCACATCAACAGCCACAACCCAGTTAAAGGTTATTTCCAGACCGGCAACGACAAGGCAGACGCCGCAGCAAAGGGAGTGTGGACACTGCAAAAAGCTCGTCAATTACATGAGTCACTCCACATCGGAGCCAAAGCACTGGCCAAGAGATGCGGGATCTCGACAGCAGACGCAAAACATGTAGTGGCCACCTGCCCTCATTGCCAGAAGTCACCCCTATGGTCCAGTGGGGTCAACCCAAGAGGTCTCAAGCCCTCAGAAATCTGGCAGTCAGACTTCACTTTATGTCAACTGCTGAAGCCTCGGGCATGGCTTGCAGTGACAGTGGACACTTACAGCGGAGTGATTGTGGCCACGCAGCACCCCAAAACTAACTCTAGAGCCACAATTCAGCACTGGCTGACAGCCACGGCGTGGCTTGGCATCCCCAAACAGATTAAAACTGACAACGGTTCCAATTTTATCTCCAAACCAGTGCAAGAATTCGCCTCGAAATGGGGCATCACTCTAGTGCAAGGTATCCCATATAACTGCACTGGGCAGGCCATTGTTGAGCGAGCAAATCAGACCCTGAAAGCCAAGTTAGAGGTACTAGCAAAAGCAGAAGGCTTTGAAAATTCCATTCCCTCAGGGGACCAAGCACGTATACTAGCAACCGCTTTGCTAGCACTGAACCAATTCTCTAGGGGGGATGAAACAAACTGTCCCGCTCAAAAACACTGGGCCGCCCGAGCATTAGAGGAGGGCCCGCAGGTCATAATTAAAAATGAACTAGGCGAATGGGAACGGGGCTGGAGACTGGTACTCACAGGGCGAGGGTACGCAGCTGTCAAAAAGGAAGGCAAAATCAAGTGGTGTCCACTGAGGTCAGTAAAGCCAGACCTTCAGAATGAGCAGAATGAGACTAATGAAAACTGTGAGTTTCTGTTTGCAGGACATGCTTGTGGGACACCCCCGTAATGCGTACACCCCTGTTCCAGAGGAAAATGACAGACCTCCAAGCCGTCAAGCAGCACCCAAGAGTTCTGTACCGGCGAAACCCAAACGTCAACAGTGTTTTTGTGTGATTTTGCTGTTGGGGCTTGTTACCAGAGGACAAGCCAGTCCAAACCATTACTCTCATCAGCCATTCAGGTGGGTCATGCAACACCTGTCAAATGACAAGGTGCTCAAAGAAACCACCACACTGAATGCCCCATCCTTTGTGATCCGCATTTCCGATCTGTTCCCTGGAAAACCAAAAATAAACCCCTATTCCCCTCATGTTACACGTATGCATCTATCCTATTGGTGCCCAGTCTCAAACCCAGGGAAGAAGTACTGCAATTATCCGGGGTGGGGATATTGTGGGTACTGGGGCTGTGAAACCATTGTTACAAATGCCGGGTCATCAAGACCTGGGTGGGAACCTCAAAAGCCCGATGAATTTTTACAGTTCACCTGGGCACCAACCGGTTGTAAACAACCTGTCATCCTTCAGGAAAAATACTATCGAAACTATCATAAAATCCCTAAATCTCAGAGGTGCACTGACTATAACATGACCGTTTTGCAGCCAAATCACCCTAGTTGGGCCACAGGCAGGACGTGGACAGTAGTCATTCAAGGGTCAAAAGAGTGGGTGAATGTGCGAATTATCAAGCTCCAACCCCCTGCATCCCGGGCGATTGGGCCAAACAAAGTTATTAAAGATGTACTAAAAGGGAAAAACACAACCCACTCCAAAGCCTTGCCCACAAAAGTCACTGATACCCTGATCGGTCATGCAGATGCCTCCCAGATAAGTAGTTTAGCCGAGTCTGACTCTGACCCAGTCTTTCGTATGTTAGAAGCTACTTTTCTTTCCCTGAACGAATCCAACCCGAACCTAACTGATTCCTGCTGGCTTTGCTATGATGTTAAACCCCCCTTCTACGAAGGAGTTGCTTTAAATATCCCCTTCAGTTACTCCACAGCCGACTCCCCTCACCAGTGCAGGTGGGATACTCCCCGCAGAGGAATCACCCTGAGTCAAGTCACGGGTCGGGGCAGATGTTTTGGCAATGCAACCTTAGCAAAGAAAGGCAACATCTGCACCAAAGTTGTCAAGCCCAACAGAAAAAATAAGTGGGTGGTTCCATCCGCATCTGGGATGTGGGTTTGTCAGCGATCTGGAGTGAGTCCTTGTGTGTCTCTTGCCAAATTCAATGATTCCACTGACTTCTGTGTCCAAGTTCTAATTGTTCCTAGGGTCCTGTACCATATAGACAAAGAGATGTACCACCTTTTTGAGAAACCCGACCGGCTCCACAAAAGGGCACTGATAACAGGTGTAACTATTGCAATGCTGCTCGGCCTGGGAGCAGCCGGAACGGCCACGGGTGTCTCAGCTCTTGCGACCCGACACCAAGGACTGTCTCAGCTACAAATGACCATCGATGAGGACTTGCAGAGGATCGAGAAATCCATCTCCTTTCTAGAGAAATCAGTTTCTCACTCTCAGAAGTGGTCTTGCAGAACAGGCGAGGATTGGACCTCTTGTTCATGCAACAAGGAGGCTTGTGTGCCGCCTAGAAAGAGGAATGCTGCTTTTATGCAGACCACACAGGAGTAGTCAGAGACTCCATGGCAGAGCTCCAAGATAGGCTAGCTCAGAGACAGAAAGACAGGGAAGCCCAGCAGAGCTGGTTTGAGTCCTGGTTCAATCAATCACCATGGCTCACCACACTAATTTCCACCTTGATAGGTCCATTGGCAATGTTGCTTTTAGTTTTTACCTTTGGACCATGCCTGCTGAAAAACTAGTCTCTTTTATCCAGACCCGTCTGGAGCGGGCCAACATTCTGTTTTTAGAACATCAACAAATGCTGTAATCCAAACTGTAAACACTGCCAATCGCAAGACTTTTCTAATTTGCCTTGCGAAATCTACTCAGGTATACCAAACCCCTTTTTCCCTTGTCAAGTTACTACCTCGTACCTCACTTCAGTGCATATATCTATGACTACCTCATTCATTTGTGAAAAAAGGGGGGGGAAGTGTGGTAGATAGGGACAGGCGGACGGAAGATCTCGCGATGTGATGGAAAGCAAGAACAGCATGGAATCTCCCTCCCTTCATTCCTGCATGATAAGAGATCACCTGAAGTATGCAACCCCTCCTAACCCCAGTAGTTTTCCACTCCTTACTAACCCTAGCTATTCCACCGTCCCCTTTCTGACGTAGTGAAGCCCCCTAGACTATTTAACCTCATGAGATAAGATAATAAACGCCATTTGACCATCCACCACATTGGTGTCTGTGTGTCCGTGGCCTGAGTGGCTCAGGTGAGGCCGGGCTGCCATACTGTCTTCCTTGAACCGGGTCGCCTGCCTTCATAGCAGAGGGCAACAGCTCAAGGACACTTGCAATGGGCCACGCCACTTGGCCACCACTGCTGCTTCTTTGCACTCCTGCAGCACCACCCAAAGTCCTGCTTGCATGTTGTGAGCAGCAAAGTGCCAAGGCAGGCTCTGTGCCAGCCGAACCTCCTGTGCAAGAGATTTCACAAGAGACAAGATTCTGGCCACACACTGCTTGAAACAGACATCCCTTATCTCCAGCCCCAAATTAGGTGGAGAACTTCCAGGGAAAGGAATTCCCAATATAAATTGCAAGGGAGATAATTGAATATCTGCCGTGGGTCTGGCTATTATTCTTCCTGTGCAAGAGATTTCACAAGAGACAGGATTCTGGCCACACACTGCTTGAAACAGACATCCCTTATCTCCAGCCCCACACCAGGTGGAGAATAACCAGGGAAAGGAATTCCAAACACCAATTGCAAGGGAGATAATTGAATATCTGCCGTGGGCCTGGCTCTTATTCTTGCCAAAGCCAATGGCAAAAGCCTTACCCATGGCATCTTGGTTTCTACCAGCAGCTTCAAAAGGAGTTTCACCATTCATTCTTTATACCCAACCCAAACTCTGGGGTTGCCAGGGGTTTTGGAGGTCCCATTGTGTTTTTAAAGCAGCTTTAAGCCCCTGAAGGATCTTTCCTGAAAAAATACTTCTGCTGTCTGAGTCTAGTGCTTCCACAATCCCTTATCTTGGAATTATTTGTTCCAAAAAATACCTTAGTAACTGATGCAGCAGTTACTCAAGCTGTTGGAAATGCTTCTGTTAGGTGACATGCTATTACCAGAAGATATTGAAGCCTTCCCACTTGGGGCATTTCAGTAAAATCCACCGGGGATTGTTGGAAAGTACGTACAGGCCAAGGCCTCCCTGCCCTGGCAAGTTTCTTTCTGACCTGGTGTATTGGGTCTGACTGGGGTACAGCTCACAGCCCTTACAGTGCTGTGCTTTGCTTTGGTAGCTGATGTTGATAACAGAGCAGTGTTTTGGCTACTGCCAAGCTGTGCTGTCCCTGTGACATTCCTTCCCCCACTGAAGGGGATGGGGGGGGCAAGATCCTGGGAGGAGACACCAGCAGGCCAGCTGACCCCAGTCAGCCAAAGAGATATTCCATAGCATATGACATCAGCTCAGATATATAAGGGAAGGAAGAGAGGAGGAGAAGGAGGCACTCAGGGCTGGTCCATGTTTCCCTCCTTGAACAACCGTCACATGTGCTGAAGCCCTGCTTCCCAGAAAGTGTCCGGACATCGCTACTGATGGGAAGTAGAGATTGATTGTTTTTCTACTCTGCTCTTGCACGCGCAACTCTCAGCTTGCTTGTTCTATTTTTTCCCTGTTGCAATAAAACTGCCTTTTCTTACCCTGATAGTCTTTTTCAATATTATCTTCTCGCCTCTCCAAGTGGGAGAGGGAGCGATAGAGTGACTGAGTGGGCACCTGGAACCCAGCTGGGGTCAACCCACAACACCCTGGAAAGTAACGATTCATTTCTTTCTTTTTTATCCTTTGGGCAGCACCCATTTTTATCATCAGCTGAGCCTCTCTTCAGCCTGACCCCTCTGATCGCTGCAGCCAAGCAACTGAGGGAGCAGCGGAGGAGATGAAGAACTTGAGAAGAGATTTTTGTTACAGTAGTCAGGACACTCTGTTAGTAATGGTAGTTAGGATAACTAGTTAGTTATGGTAGTTAGCACTACTAGTTGGTTATGGGAGTAAGGACACCCTGTTTGTTCTGGTCGCTTTTTGAATAAAAACTCTGTTAAAGCTCAATTCCCTTGAGTGTCCCTTCCCTCTACCCCTGTGACTCAGCTGCCTGGAGCAATGCAAGGGGAGTTCGGGCCCTGCCTTGCCCTGAGCTGAGCCCCAGCAGAGCCCTGGCAGAGCCCAGAGCAGCCTCAGCATCTGCAAAGTCAGCCTGGAAGGAGGCGCCTGGAGCCTTCTCGGCTGCACCCGACTCTTGGTTACAAACCGGGTGTGCTGGAAAATGCCACCGGTTCTGCAGGAGGGCACAAGGGGCCCAGGGAAGGCCCAAGCACTCCATGCAAGGGAAAACCCTGCCCAGTGGTGGAGGAAAACCTCACCTTTATCCCCTCCCACAGCGGACAAAAAATTGAATCCTAAACCAAGTCAAAGAGGGGCAGGGGAGGAGCCCCAGCCCTTCCACCCCTGCAAACCAAAGCGTCCCTTGACCGGTTCCAAGCCCCCGGCGCTGGTGGCCCCGCGGGTGTTGGTTTCTGTTGAGCTCGCTGCCACCAGCCCAGGCCCAGCCCGGGACAGGGCGGGTGCTGGAGGCTGTGGGTGGGGAGATTCCAGCCCAGACACACATTTGGTGGCAGCTGCGAGGGCCACCAGGGGAGGGGCTCCAGCAGTGCTGGGTGAGAGAAATGAGATGAATGTGACTTTACAAACAAACCACAGGAATCTGCTTTAGACAGGGCCAGTGACTTCTGGGATAGGAAGCAACGAAAGAAACCATCACTTCCAGAAAATGGTACTAATTGACATGGTCTGCTGCTCAGCCAAGGCCGTGTTAAATTCCTGAAGTTAGAGAAAAAGAAGAATGACTTAACAGAATTAAGGATATTGGTTGGTTTTACTAATAAAAAAAAAAACTCGGGCGTATGTGCATATTGCAGGGGGACATGTAGCAGGCTGATAGGGGAGTCAGAACCTTCCAAGAACATTCCTGACGACAGGGCAGCAAGCAGGGTCATTGGGGATCATCCAACACAAATTCTCCCATGGGGGATGGAGCTGGAGCAGCACACGAAGCTCCTTCCGCACTCGGGGCACTCACAGGGATTCCCTTAGTGGTGCCTCCGTTGGTGTTTGGTGAAGTGAGAGCTCTGGGAGAATCTCTTCCCACACTGGGGACACTCGTAGGGCCTCTCCCCGCTGTGGATGCGCTGGTGCTCAAGGAGGGTGGAGTTGCATTTGAATCCCTTCCCACAGTCGGTGCAGCGGAAGGGCCTCTCCTCTCTGTGAATCCGCTGATGTCTGAGAAGAGTGGAGGTCCGCTGAAACCTCTTCCTGCACTCAAGACACTCATAGGGCCTCTCCCCAGTGTGGATGCGCTGATGTGCCCTCAGGTTAGAACGGTACTGGAAGCTCTTCCCACATTTCCCACACTCATAGGGCCGTTCCCCAGTGTGGATGACCTGGTGCTGGATCAGGTTGGAGCTGTACCTGAAGCTCTTCCCACATTCAGGACACTCGTAGGGCTTTTCCTCAGTGTGGATTCTCAGGTGCTTGATCAGGTCAGAGATCTGTCTGACGCTCTTCCCACATTCCCCACACTCATAGGGCCGTTCTCCAGTGTGGATCATCTGGTGCTGGTTTAGATTGGAGCTGCAGCTGAAGCTCTTCCCACATTCCAAGCACTCGTAGGGCTTTTCCCCTGTGTGGATCCTCTGGTGTACCATAAGTTGGGAGATCCACCTGAAGCTTTTCCCACATTCCAAGCACTTGTGGGGCTTCTCCCCATCCTGGGGCTTCTCCACCTGCTCTGAGCTCTGCCTGGATCTCTGGCTGTCTTCCCAGCACAGGGAGGATCTTTCCTCCTTGCAGCTCCCTGGGCTGGGTTTGCAGCCACTCCTCGTGCGGGATCTCTTGGGTTTTTCCTTTTCCTCCATCCGGCCACGGCTTGGGAATGACAAATCCTGATTAGGGGAGGGAAAAAGAAGGTGTGAGCAACTTGGGGTGAAGGTTCTTCCTGCCCAAATCCATCTCAGGAAATCACTGGAAATCTTGTGTCCCTAAAACCTCCAAAACACCAAGGTTCAGGCCAAAACTCCCCCAAACATCAAGACAGAGGCCCAAAACTCACGGAACATCAAGATTCACCCCAAAACTACCTCCAAAATAGAAAGATTCAGCATCCCAAAAAACCTAAAGAAAGAACGTTTACCCTAAGAAAGCTCACAAACACCAAGATTCACCACCTAAAAATCACGGATCCCCCTCCCCCGCTGGATGTAGGAGGGCAACGCTCCTGGGGTTGGTGGGAGGCTGCAGATACAGGGACTGCTGGAACCTTGTGATGGCTTCTCTTCCTGCACCTACTCCTCTTCCTGTATCCCTACTCTGCCTAACAGTTCTCTTGCTCCTGCTATTCCTCCTTCTCCTGCATAATCCCACCTTCTCCTTCCCCGAGAACTGTTTGGCGATTTTGTTCTTCCACCCTGCTCCGCCATCCCTTCCCCTCCTCCCCTCAGGCCCAGCATTCACCCCTGCCTCCCTCGTCCCCCCAAAGCTGTCGCATCCCACAGGAGGAGCAGGGATGGAACTGGCACAGGTCAGGCTGGGGCAGTGCTGGGCTCTCGGCCGCTTCCGCTCACACTCGGCCCCCACTGCAGCCGCTCCTGCCAGGACAGTGCAGGGGGGCCCGGCCTGGGCGCTCCGCCCCTCCCACCTCCCCAAATTCCCCTCGCGGGGGGCGCTGGGGGCGAGAGGAACGCTCAGGTGGGGCCCAGATGGTGAACGCGGGGTGCTGCGGGTCTGCCTGGGAACTGGGGAGTCATCAGCGCCGAACCCTTGGATTGGCTGAGCCCGGCCTGAGGGCTGGGGCTGCAGCAGGGGCGGACACCCCGCTCCAGGGGGGATGTCCCGCAAATGGGGGACCCCAGGAAAGGAAGAAGAGGAATGTGTCTGTACAAACAGATGGTGTGAGTCTGCCTGGAGATAGGGACAGGGACTTGTACATAAGGAAGTAGAAGGATAAACCCTCCATGTCAGAAAATGTTATTAATTGACACAGACTGCTGCTCAGCCAAGGTCCTGCTAAATTCCTGACCTTCGAGAGGAAGAACAAAGACTCAACAGAGACATGGATTTCCTATGTTATACAAAAGGGGACAATGTTGAGGTATTTTGCAGATTCCCCCAGAGGTAATTAAGGACATGGATATCCAGGGGACAGTGAGGGAACTCGAGAAGGGGTCTCAACAGACAATAAGGGATGGATGGTGTTGGTGTGCTGCGAAAGGATTGGTTGAAGAGGAGTATAAAAGAATATGGTTACGGCAAGAAGCAGCAGGAGGAATCCATGGGGGAAGAAAAAGGATGATGGAAAAGAGGAGGAAGAGAAAAATAGTAAGGATTGGGATGTTTTTCAGAATCCTTTTAGCCTCAAAAATAGCCAGCTGATCCAGACCTTTTGCATCCCCGGTTTCCAGAGCAGAGAAAGAAGGAGGTAAGGATTTCAGGGGGTTTCTCTGTGCTGGGCAGCGGCAGGACCGGGCACAGAGGTGCGGGACCGGGAGCACGGGCTGGGGGCCTGTGCGGACCTGCGGGGCCGGGCCGGGGCTGTGGGGCAGGCGGGCCTCAGCGCCGGGCACTGCCTGACCCCAGCACCCCCCGGGCACGGCCAGCAGTGGCCCCCGGCCCCCAGGAGTCTGCGGGACGCCCCGTGGAGCTGCCGGCCCTGCCCGCCGGGGGGGCCGCCTTTGGACACTGCGGCAGGACAGGGACCGGCTCTGGGATACGGGGTGTGGAGGGGAGCGGGAGCACAAGGAGGAGGAAGGAATATCTGGGAAATGTGGATTATTCATGGAAGGATCAGTATTTTTTTTTAAGGATCTTGTCTGGGTCACTGGAGAAAGGAACGATTTTGCAGAAAGCTCAGCAGCTGTCACAGGATGAGCACCCACAGGCACTGAGGCAGGGCTGCAGGAGTGGCAGAATAAGCCCCTGCAGGACTTGGTCACAAAGGCACAGCAGGTGAATGCAAGAAGGGAGGAGGAAAAGGCCAAGGTGAAGGCAAAGGCCGTGGCAGAGTTTCTACAGCCCCTGAGGGATTAACCACGGGGCCCAAGGGGGCCCCAGGACCCAGGGGACAGCTTCGGCCACAAGCACCTGGCAGAGGCATTGCCCTCCTCGGCAGGGGAGAGCCCACCCAAACAGCCCCTGCCAAGGAATCAGGGTTCCATCTGCACACCACAAGGACACTGGAAGCAGAGACAGGAGCACCCTCACGAGCAGCAAGTCCACCCCTTGATGGACATGGATTGTTCGGGGTGTCAAGAGCTCCCATTACACCAGGAACCCACCACACTGGAGCCCTTGAGAACATTCAGGGTGGGTCAGGATCGAGAGGAGCCGTTTCTGATAGACACAGGGGCCTCTGGATCCACTCTGAATCTTAGACCTAAGGGGGGAAATTGTCAAGAAGTTCTTTGATCATTCAGGCTGTAAGGGGGAAAAATGGGCAGGTGTGTTTTATTCATCCACTATTAGCAGATGTGGGAGCCAGATTTGAAACACATGAATTTCTGTTTGCTCCTAATGGTGACTGTAATTTACTGGGTAAGGATTGGATTTCTAATGTGGAAATAGGAATTAATATTGTAAAAGGTGATACAGAGGCTGATGCTGTTGTATCTCTGTGTCATTGTCTGCCAAGGCCTCTGCTGAAGTGAACCCAGAAGTGTGGGCAGCTCCAGGGAAATAGGGAAAATTAGAGATGGAGCCTCTCCAAATTACTTTCAAGCAACCAGCACAAGTGGTGTCTAAAAGCAATACCCTGTTCCAAGGCAGGCAAGGAAGGGGTCACAGCCTGGCATTGAGTCCCTACTAAAGGCAGGGCTTTTGGAGCCTGCCATCTCTCCCTACAACACTCCTGTCCTGCCAGGCAAGAAACTGCATGGATGGACACCAGGAGGAAAGCAGAACTGCCAAGGGTTAAAAAGCACATGAACTGAGCCTCCTGCCCTGCCTCTCCCAGACAGGGAAAGAGAATTTGAATTGTGTGTGGATGTTAAACAGGGCCATGCCAAAGGAATTCTTGTGCTAAAATGTTTAAACCAGGGGTCAGAGAGTGGCCTCATTGTCTGCACAATTGTGCAGCCAGGGTGGCTTCAATGGCAACTGAGGCCCAAAACTGAAGGCACAAGGATCTCCTGTTGTTCAAGTCTGGCATCAGGTTCAAGCTTTGAGAACCGAAAGAGCCTCTAAATGGATGAGCAGTGATGGGTTATTACAGTATGAAACTTGTTCAATGGAACAGGAGGATTTAGAAGTGAGGAGAGGGGAAGGGTTGAACCCAGCGTCCTGTGTGAAGGGCCCTGGACAGGGGGGCTGGGAAGAAACCCATGACTGCATTCAAGTGACAGAGCTGCAGACCTGGGATTCGAGAGATTGAGGAGACAATCTCCTGAGGGAGAAAATGTGTTTATGGAAGGCTCTTCAAGGGCAGCAGAAAGGAAATGGGTCCCAGGATATGCTGCTATTAAGGGAAGGGAATTAGAGGAAAGGGGGAGGTTACAGGCTCAGCTCAGACACAGGAGCTCTGTGCACTTGTGAGAGCCTGGCAATTATATCAGGGAAACAGTTCACATTTTTACTGATGCTAAGTACACACATGGCGTGGTCCATGGGTTGGGAAAACTGTGGGAGGAAAGAGATTTGCTAACCTGCACAGGAAAACCCTTCACTCATGGAAGGTGAATTACTCATCTATTGGAGCTGGTGAATTTACCAAGAGGGGAGGCAATGATCCATGTGCGGGGACACCAGGCAGGGTGCTCAGGGGAGCCAATTGGTCACGGACTGGCAGAGGAAGAGGCTCAGAAAGCAGCACTTTTGCCAGGAGTCTCTAAGATTCTGCCTTTAATCCCAGTGGCTCAACTGCCAGAGAAACTTTCTTTTCTTCCACAGGAGTTGGAGATCATGAAAAAGAGTGGGGCAAAGGAGAGAGGCAAGAATTGGATTCCAAAGGACAGTAAACAAAGGATACCAGATGCTTTGGCCCTACAAAAGGTAAAACAACTCCATAAAAGGGAGTCATTGGGGCTCTCAGGATTGGGTGAATCCTTCCTCAAGATGTCCTGCCTTGGCTCTTTCTCTTCTGCCCAAATGAGCTGTTGAAGGTTGCTTGATTTGTGTCAAAGCAAATAAGCAGGTCAGAAAGAAACTTGCCAGGGCAGGGGGGCCTTGGCCTGTACATACTTTCCAACAATCCCCGGTGGATTTTACTGAAATGGCCCAAGTGGGAAGGCTTCATTATCTTCTGGTAATAGCATGTCACCTGACAGAAGCATTTCCAACAGCTTGAGTAACTGCTGCATCAGTTACTAAGGTATTTTTTGGAACAAATAACTCCAAGATAAGGGATTGTGGAAGCAATAGACTCAGATAGCAGAAGTATTTTTTCAGGAAAGATCCTTCAGGGGCTTAAAGCTGCTTTAAAAACACAATGGGACCTCCAAAACCCCTGGCAACCCCAGAGTTTGGGTTGGGTATAAAGAATGAATGGTGAAACTCCTTTTGAAGCTGCTGGTAGAAACCAAGATGCCATGGGTAAGGCTTTTGCCATTGGCTTTGGCAAGAATAAGAGCCAGACACAGGGCAGATATTCAATTATCTCCCTTGCAATTGGTGTTTGGAATTCCTTTCCCTGGTTATTCTCCACCTGGTGTGGGGCTGGAGATAAGGGATGTCTGTTTCAAGCAGTGTGTGGCCAGAATCCTGTCTCTTGTGAAATCTCTTGCACAGGAAGCTCGGCTGGCACAGAGCCTGCCTTGGCACTTTGCTGCTCACAACATGCAAGCAGGACTTTGGGTGGTGCTCCAGGAGTGCAAAGAAGCAGCAGTGGTGGCCAAGTGGTGTGGCCCATTGCAAGTGTCCCTGAGCACAGAAACAGGCGCCAGCAGAGCTGAACATGGGGGGACCCCTCAGCCTGGCCTCAAGGTGTCTGAAGCCCTGCAGATTTGGACTTGCCGGCTGCAGCAGGAGGATGGGAGGCCGCCACTGAGCCTGCACTGAAGGCAACGCAGCAGCAGCCAGGGCTCCACATCGGGGGAAGCCCCTGCGCCTGCCCACACATCCTCTGCTGAAATCATCTGCCTGGGCACCCTCCTTTGGCATCTCCAGCCACTGGGGGCCAATCCTTGCTGGCACTCTCTGAGCTGCAGTGCTTTCTGTGCCTGCACTCGCCACAGGGGCTGTGGAAAACAACGTGAGAATTCGACTCTGGCTCTCAATTAGACTCACACTAGGCTGGGTGGGATTAGATTGTTGTAAAATATACCAAGTTTAAAATTTATAAAATTGTATTCCTCCAGTCAGACTTGGTTTGCCTTTGCCTTGGGGAAAGAAATTGAAAGGGTTTTTTTTTAAGGGATGTTACAGCACTCAAGGGAGATGAGATGAACATCTCAACAGACTGGGAATGGCCCAAAAGATTCCCAAAAAGATAACGACCATCAACAGAACATCAACGCCCATCAGCAAACATCAACCAACAACTACCCCAGACAATGCCCCCGCACAGCTGGAGACACCTGGTCTGGAAAAGGCTGAGAAGGAAATCCAGGAGTGTGCACCTAATTAACATCAGAGGCAAAGAAATCCGGGTCCAACAGGAAACCATACACTAAGGTCTACCCAAGGGAGAAGCAATAAACATTAAACCAAGGCATTTCTCTGTGTTCGGGTTCTATAAAGTTTAGAAAAAATCGGGTAAAACTCATGTATCAGGGTATGATTCTCTGCCCACCTGGGCTATGTGTGGATGAAGTGATTTCTGTTGCACATCCTGCCCAGAAAGAAGTCATGCCTTGATTCTCTAACTCTGGAAATGTTTCTGAAGGTTTTTGGTTCTTCCTGCAGTTTTGATTACAAGATTACACCTTCAGAATGTGTTTTCTTTAGAATCTTAATTCTATATTGTCATTTAGGTTTGGGCCAGGTGTGTCATAATCAATTTTTAGTGTTAGGGGAAGAATTAGCAAAAATAATTATTTCTTTGGTGTTTTGTGTGTATGTATGTGTGTGTGGCTGTCAGTGATGCCAAAATTTTGGTGTGGGTTTTTTGATGCTCACATTTAGAATGCATTTTGAAAAACCAAAAGAAGTTTAAAAGCCCTTTTACTTGTAAGCAGTTAACAGAATATTGTTTAAAATAGCAAATAAGCAGGGAGAGGTGAGGGGGAAGGTGTGAGGCACCCGAGGGCTGCCCTGGAAGGGAAGCTTTGCTCCAGGCACTCAGTGAAAGAGCTTTAGAAATGCAAATTAACACTGATGGGGCACAGTGTGCACAATGTAGCAGGGGCCTCTTGCCTGCGGGAGGAATTGGGCTCATTCCCTCTATCCCTCATCCCAAATATCCAGATTTAGAAGGAGGGGACTGGAATTCCCAAAACCAAGCCGTGGGGATGGTTGGAGATTGGAGGGACAATTGGGAAGGGACAGAAGAATGGAGAAAAAGAGGGGGCTGGGACCCCGAAACTGAGTTGGGGGGGGTCTGTGATTTGGGGGAATGATGAGAAAGGGAGAGTAGAGGGAAAGGTGGGGCTGGGACAGAAGCAGAGTGCTTCCCTCTCCCCCAGCACTCCATCCCTGCAGCGATTCCCTGCAGCTTGGGGGATGGAGGGGGAGATCTGCACTGGGGGCGTCCCCGAGCCCCATGCCCATCCCAGCGTGTCCATCTCGCTGGTGCCCTCGAGCTCCCAGCCCGGCCCCGGCCGCCTGCTCTGCTCCCTGATGGATTTCTACCCTGCCGACATCCCGCTGAGCTGGTTCCAGGGCCAGCAGGAGCTCTCGGGGCACGTGGTGGCCACCGACATTGCCCCCAACGGGGACTGGACCTACCAGCTCCTGCTGCTGCTGGAAACGCCCGGCGTGGGGTCACCTGCAGCTGCCAGGTGGAGCACGTCAGCCTGGAGCACCCCCTGAGCCGGCACTGGGGTACGGCCCGGCCCCCACAGCGCCGGGAGGGCTTGGGAGGACAGGAAGGGGACTTGGGGGTCCTGGGGTTAATGGGAGACCCTCATTGGGAACCCCTTTCCCGCTGCCCCACTTCCCCTTATTCCCCCTCTCCCTCCCCTTTCCCATCGCCTCCCCAAACCCCAGCTCCCCCCCGGTTTGGGGGTGACGCTCCCTTTTCCCACCGGGTCCCGTCCCCCCCCGCTCACCCGAGAGCTCCGCGCCTGCAGTGGATGGGGGTGGGAGTATAAGGAGGAGGAGGAAAAGGGCGGAAGAGGAGGAGTAGAGAAGGAGCAGAGACAGCAAGAGCGGTCTGAGAGGAGGCTTCGGGTGCATCCGTCGCTCTCTGGATCTGCAGCCCCTTCGCTCCGGGAGCATCGCCCTTCCCCGCATTCCACAGGTGACGAGAAGGGGGAGCTCGCCCCGAATATCTTGGGCGGTCCTGGCAGGGTTTCTTAGGAAGGATATTTGGATCTCACCCGAAGTATCTTTGGGGTCCCTGTTTCTTTTTGTCGAGATGGGGCGGGCGGAGGAATGTTTGGATCTTGCAGGACTCCAAAGCTGACCCGAAATCCCCTTTTGGTGGACATTGCGGGGTCCCCGGGAGGTGTTTTTTTTGGGAATGTCCCGGTGGCGTTTTCCAGCAGAGCCCCGGCGGTGGGAGGGGAGTGCGGGGTCCCCGGAGCCACGTGGCGATCGCCCGGTACCGGCGGGGGGAGGGGAGCAGCCTTGAGAGGGAGGAGAGAGAAAAGGGGGGAGCTCAGGGAGCCCCGGAGCCTGAAATGGGGGCGTGGAGAGAGCGGACCCCGAGAGCCGGGAGTGAGGGGAGCCTGGAGAAGGCGCAGCCCGGAGAAGGGATGAGCCTAGAGAAGGGATGAGTCTGGAGAGGGGAACAGAACACAGAAGGAAAGCATCGAGGGTCTGGATAAGAGCACAGAGAATTCAGTCACTGCTCACAGGCACAACGCACCTGACCTGGGGAAATTAATTCAATTTATTATCAAACAAAGCAGAGCAAGAGAATGACGAGTTAAATAAATCCTACAAAACCCCATTACCCCCACCTCTCCCTCCTTCCCAGACTTCTCCTTTATCCCCTCTCCCCTCCCTGCTCCCCAGCCAGAGGCGCAGGGGATGGGGTCACACTCAGCTCATGGCACTGCCTCCCCCTCAGGGACAGCAATCCTTGTGCTGCTCCAGCCCGGGGTCCCTGCCACGGGACACAGTCCCTCAGGAACAGGCTGCTCCAGGTCAGGCCGAGTTGGCGGCGGTTCAGGGCAGCAGCGGCTCCTTGGCCTCGTGCCCGGGCCGGGCCCTGCCCAAGGCTGGAAGCACCAAGGGCCTGAGAGAGCCGCGGGCCTTGTGCGGGGGATGGGGCTGTGCTGGGCCAGCGCGGGCCTGGCTGCCATTGTGTGATTGTGCCGATGTCACTCGTGCTTGTGGCGCTTGCAGTGGGCAGAGCGGGGCCAAGGCCGACCCCTGGGCGGCCCCGGTGGCGCAGCAGAGGCGGCATGGGCGGAGCGTCTGTGCGGGCCCGGCAGCGGCGGCAGCGGCCGGGGCCCGGGGAGGCGGCATCGGCGGAGCTCGGAGGCGGCGGCAGCGCAGGTGGGAGCCGCGCTCGCTTCTGCCGGGGCTCGGGGCTCGCTGCGGGCCGAGGGGGCGGCAGCAGGGGGCTCTGGCGGCTTCCTTGTGCCGTGTCCGGCCCGTGTTGCCGCTGGGCTGAGGCCGCTGCGGGAGCGGCTGCCCGCGCTCTCCTTGCCGCTGCTGCCTGGGCAGGAGGCGCTGCCGGAGCAGCGCTGCCTCGTCCCGCTTGCTGTCGGTGGCACAGAGGTGGCTGCCGTGTCCCCGGGAAAATTGGCGTGGCCAGAGGTTTGTGTCCCGAAAGGAGAGCGAGGAGTCCTGTAAAAGGAACTTGATTGGTGACCAAAGGGAGAGGCCACGGGGCATTTCCCATGGCGTCTCTAAAACGCAGTCTCCTTTTTTAGCGTAATATTCCCGTCCGCGTCTCCTTCTCCCTTTGCCCACAGACTGAGGTACTTGGTAGATGCAGACTTCCCTATCCACCTTCTGCGTGTCCCCCTTAATGTGCACCCCCCTTTTGTATAACATGCGATATTCATGGCTCTTGTAAGTGTTTGTTCTCTTCCCCGAAGTTCAGGAATGTAGGAGGACCTTGGCTAAGCAGCAGTCCGTGTCAGTTTGTGATATTTTCTGAAATTGATGTTTTCTCCTGTTGCTTCCTTCTCTACAAGTCCCTGTCCCTTTCTCCAAGCAGATTCACACCATCTCTTTCTCAAGACACATTCATTTTACTCCTTTCAACCCCTCCTGTGCTTATTTGCTCAGTAATTCTCTTTGTAAAATTTTAATTACTGTTTACTCAATCTCTTATTCCTTGGCCTTCTTTGGTTTTGGGATTATTCTCAGTGACCTCATTCTGTGTCCTTTTGTGGCCATTTCTGGATCAGGAGGCCTGGCTGCCACCTGCATGCCCTTGCTCAGCTGCTGAATGAGCTGCTGTAGTGGTTTTAGTTCGCTTATTCAGGTTTGTGGCTAAATGCTAGTACACTTACTTAAATTTACTTGATTGTTTGTTGTGAGATGAGGATTAGGAGTAGGAAAAGCAGACTCAAACTTTATAAAGTACAAAGAAACTTTATTAATATACCTAAGAGAAAGGGAAAGAGAAAAAAAAAAGAAAAGAAACTAAAACAAACTCTTCAGACCACCTCTACTTCCCCCACTTCTCTATTTCATTCTCTCTGACAACATACAAAAGACAACACTTCGACCTCCAGTCAGTTTACCACTTCAGAAACAGCTTTTGGTTTAGTTCATTTAGGGAGAGAAGTCTCTTTTGCTTACACTATGGATTTTCTGTAAGAATAATACAGTTTTTATGGGTCTTCTGCCTCACTATTAGCCGCCACCTGGAGCAAAGTTTAGCTTAATGGTGGATCCCTCCCACACCAGTAGCCTTTCTACAGCCACTATGGTGGGTTATGAACAGTCCACAGGGTAGCTGTTTTAAGGATGCACAGTTAAATTGTAGCAACAAAGAAAATTCTTTCTTCTGTGCTTGGTAACACAGGTTCTCTTGACAACTCAGGTTGTCTAGCATTCTCCCCAGGACCAGGGCTCTGGGTCACAGCCTCTCCTCTCTCTTGGTTCTAGTTTCTCATTAGGCTGTACTTTTTCAACACCTACTTGTCTTTATCTAAGTGTTTCAGTTCATTGGCTGCAATTAGAACTTCACATCCCCTTTTGGACTATATCTTTATATATTACAGAGAATTTATTAGCTCAGTCCCCAACCATGGTTCTCTAAAAGAGTTTTTAGCTTCACTTTTAAAGCACTTCTCATGCACCTCCCTGTAGGTATCAGTTCTGCTTTCTTCACTGACTGTAAGGTCTTTATGTTACATTTTTGTAGATGTCCTCACTCGTTCCTCTCTCTGCAAGGAAGGATGGGTGTCTGTGAGTTTAGTCCAGGCATGGACAGAGTTAATCTCTGTCTCTCTCTCTCTCTCTCTGGCAGTGTGACGATCACATTCTCCCTGCCGATCACATGCTCCATGCCGGGCTGTTTAAACAGGTCCGAGCTGGATGTCAGAAGCTCTCAGAGTCTCTGTGCCTGGCTCTGCGGAGCTGGCTCGGCCTGGTAGGGCCATCTGGGCCCGGGGTGACAGGGCAGGGCCTGGCCCGAGCTGGATGGAGCCCAGCCCGGTCCTTGCCTGGCCCGGAGCAGGGGCCTGGCCCTGTCTGGTGTAGCTGACACACCGGCTGAGCTGGATCTGCTGAAAATTCCAACTGTTTCCTCCCCCATTCCCGGCTGCAGCGGCACCGCTGCTATAAAACCTCCCTTCCCCCCCCCCCTTGCCTCGTTTGGGGGGGGGGGGGGGGGAGGGGCTGGGGCTTTACCAGCGAGAGAAGCAGGAGATGCTCCTCTCTACACAGCAGCCGGTCTAAAAAGAGGAAGAGCCTCAGAGGGTCTCTGCTTATATATGGTTTTTTCCCTAAAGGCAGTTCAACTTTTTAATTGGTTCACTTACATATCAATCTTTAAAATGACTTGATTATTAGTTCTCTCTCCCAGGAAAGAAGTTATATTCTTTCTTGCAGCATAAATCACTTCTTAGATTTTAACCCCTCCGGCCTAACCCAAGACAGCTGCATTCAGCGAGTTGTTGTGCATGGTAAAATATGAGGGTTGCTGTGGCACAGAAGAGGACAAACAGCATTTGTTTAACCCATGCTTTGCCATTGAAAGACAAAAATGTGTCCCATTCCCATCCTTTCCATGTTTGGATCAGTAGATGAGCTTCTTTTTTTATTTCCTTTGTTATCTATTTCACCAGTTTTGAGTTGTCCTCTTTGCCAACAGCAGTTTCAGTAGTTTTATTTTCCCCAAACTCCCCCATGTTCTGCTTTTTCTAATTCTCTTTCCTTAACAATAGCGTGTCTTGTGACACTTTTCCCTTTCTGCTGCTCTTGCAGACCCGTCCATAAACACATTTTCTCCCTCAGGCCAGGGAATGTCTCCTTAGTCTCTCCTAGCCCGGGTCTGCAGCTCTGTCACTTGAATGCAGTCATGGGTTTTGGTGCCCGAAAGATAGGCTGGAAATAAATCCCCGTAGACTGATGTCTGTAGAGCAGGGATTTGTTGATTGCAGCACTGCTGGTGAGGGGGATTCCTCCTCCTGACTCACCCTCCCTTGTCAAGTGCTGTGGTACATTTATACAGGAAATTATGCTTAATGTTGCTTTTGTCATTGCAGCGTCACTGCGTACGTGCTGGGAATCATTTACATGGGACGATCTCATGGGTATTAGATAACTTTTTGTACTGCACTTGCTCTTCCCCAATTCGGGGTGTTTGGGGTTCTTCGATGAAGGCTTCTTAAGTCTTCTTTGCACTTGAACTTCTCAACTTTGTCTTTGACGCATGCGTAGTTATGGTGCTCCTTGGTCCATCTGGTCTTAACCGGTTTGAATTCTTTGTT
The DNA here is from genome assembly GCA_034509425.1 of Eopsaltria australis. Lineage (NCBI taxonomy): Eukaryota > Metazoa > Chordata > Aves > Passeriformes > Petroicidae > Eopsaltria > Eopsaltria australis. The sequence continues at coordinate 200,978 of JAVTVJ010010713.1, forward strand.
TTGTTGCTAATTGACTTGTTCTTGTAAACTTCTCATTAATGCTACACGTATCTATCTCTGAAACCATACACCTGGTGAGGTTTTTCTCTCCTTTTGTCTATTCAGCATTTAAGCAACTGGTTAACCATATACTGGCCACTACATTGTATAAAAAACCTTATTCATATCAGGTTACATATAGGTATGAAAAGTTATGATCCAGGCTACATAAGTGAAAACTATGATTCTGGCTATATAAGTATAAAAAGTTATGCTTCAGGTTATATTGATACGAAACCATATTGATGACGATGTTAGATTACATAGATATGCAGTGATAATATTGATGTTAGGTTACATAGATATCTTACATCTCAAGCTAGATAAGCACCTTGTAACTGTAATCTCGGCTACATAGGCATCACTACGTTGATCAAAGTCAAAAAGCAGCACAAAACCAGGTGTAATTTCAGTGCTGCATTTGCACAACAGGCAAATAAAGGAGGCCGAAGTCCAGAAATTCCTTGGCTGACAGCCAAAAATCCTGCAGGATAAGGCAGCCACGTTTTGGTTCCACAACGAGAGATCAGTCTACCAGGTATTAAATCAGAACATGGTACGAGAGATTGCCAGGTAATTGAGGTGTTAGATTCCAGATTTCACCCCAGGGATGAGCAGCCACCCCCACGGGACTGGTGACAGTTCCTGAGGTGATTATGAGAGAAAGAGTGAACAGAGAGCAGAAAAACAGTTAAAACACTTCAGAAAGACAGGAAATAGTTCAACGATTACTAAAATTGAACCTTCAAAGACTCAAAAGTGTGGCACATGTCAAAGAAGTAACCCCAATATTGTGAATAAAGTGGAGACAGGGGCTCTCCAATCTGGAGCTCCCCAGGTCATTGCTGGCAAATTGAGACTGCAGACCTTCCCTGAATGGAGAGCTAGAAATGTCTTTCAGTGGGTGCATTTTGCAGGTGGTCTGAAGTGTTTCCCTGCAAAAGGATTAGTGGAAATAGTGTTAAATTAAATAATTCCACGCTTTGGAGCTCCTGCAGCAATGTCATCAGCCAGAGGATCCCATTTCATAGCAGGAACAGTGGGACCAGCAAGGCCTTGGGAATCCAGTGGGACTTGCACATTCCACACCAGCCACAAGGAAAGGGAGAATTTACAACTGAGTAAAATCTGTCAGGAAACCTCACTGGCTTGGGTACAAGTGCTCCCAATTGTTTGTTGAGAATCAGGGTCCAGCTCAGGGACAGGGGAATAATTAAACCCCTGGGAGCTGATTTAAGGTGGGCCCTGTGAAACCCCACAGAGCCCAGGGGATGTGCAGGTTAAAGGTGGGGCAGAGCTCAGGAGCTCCCTCCTATCTTGGGGTAAAACATTCAGGGTTTACTGTGGGCAGTTGTCCAGAGGGACGGGACTGGACAGAGGCGGGCAGGAATTGCAGTAAGGACACCAGGGGCACCTCAAGGGCCGAGGCCCGGCCCCTCTCCAGCTGCAGGGGGAAGGAGCTCGCTGAGTGTTGTCACCCACAGACACCTGGTGAAGCTGGGCAGCGTTTCATGGGGGTTTTGTGCTGGAATTTAAAAGGCTCGGGGTTGGTGGATAATGGAATTATTGACCCCACATCCAATGAGATGGAGAAGAATAAATAACGCTGTAACTGAAGTTGGATACAGAGTGACTAAGGCTGATTACAGAAGCTGTGTAAATTCCACCTGGCACGGCAGCCAGTCTGCTCTGGGTGTGTCATGATCCCATGCCAGCGTCCTTGTGACACTTCATTCCTGGAAATGGAGTGCTGATGCTGCTCTAAAAACAGACATAATCTCCAAAAAAAGGAGAACTCAATCAAGAGCAGAAATTTTCAGTTCCCCGTAGGTATGGAGTGGAGTTTAAAGACTGGCAAAAAAAGATAAGAGGATTTACAGGGGTGTACACAGGATGATAAACGTGGATGGAAGCAGGGCAGAAAGACATAAAGGGAACTACAGTGAGGGTTTTGGCAAGATATGGACTGAGCAGCAAGTTTGAGGAAAGGTCACCTGTAACATCGGGGCACTCAGTGAGTGCGACCACCACAGACCCCTCCAGGGGACCCTCCAGGAGCACAAAAGGACTCCAAGCAGGAGGTGGATGGGTGGTAATGAGTCCCAGAAAAGGTGATGTGTATGGAGTATCTAACTTCAGCTACAGTGTTATTTATTTTTCTCCCTCCATCTCATTGGATGTGGGGTCAATAATTCAATCATCCACCGACCATGAGCCTTTTACATTCCAGCACAAAACCCCCATGAAATGCTGCCCAGCCTCACCAGGTGTCTGTGGGTGACAACACTCAGCAAGCTCCTTCCCCCTGCATCTGGAGAGGGGCCGGGCCCCAGCTTTGGCGTATTCCCTTTCCTTAACAATAGCGTGTCTTGTGACAGTTTTCCCTTCTGCTGCCCTTGCAGACCCTTCCATAAACACATTTTCTCTCTGAGGCCAGGGAATATCTCCTCAATCTCTCCCATCCCGGGTCTGCAGCTCTGTCACTTGAATGCAGTCATGGGTTTCTTCCCAGCCCCCCTGTCCAGGGCCCTTCACACAGGACGCTGGGTTCAACCCCTCCCCTCTCCTCACTTCTAAATCCTCCTGTTCCATTGAACAAGTTTCATACTGTAATAACCCATCACTGCTCATCCATTTAGAGGCTCTTTCGGTTCTCAAAGCTTGAACCTGATGCCAGACTTGAACAACAGGAGATCCTTGTGCCTTCAGTTTTGGGCCTCAGTTGCCATTGAAGCCACCCTGGCTGCACAATTGTGCAGACAATGAGGCCACTCTCTGGCCACTGGGTTAAACATTTTAGCACAAGAATTCCTTTGGCATGGCCCTGTTTAACATCCACACACAATTCAAATTCTCTTTCCCTATGTGGGAGAGGCAGGGCAGGAGACTGAGTTAATCTGCTTTTTAACCCTTGGCAGTTCTGCTTTCCTCCTGGTGTCCATCCATGCAGTTTCTTGCCTGGCAGGACAGGAGTGTTGTAGGGAGAGATGGCAGGCTCCAAAAGCCCTGCCTTTAGCAGGGACTCAATGCCAGGCTGTGACCCCTTCCTTGCCTGCCTTGGAACAGGGTATTGCTTTTAGACACTGATATGCGGAAAGACTCCACAACTCAATGAAGTTGTAAAGTAGGTATATTTTGCCAGCGCTGTGACATATGGGAGAATAATTTCTTCAAATCCATGCATGCTGTTAGTGGCACTCAACTAGGTATATATCTGGTTACAAGTTACATATGCATTAGATCACACAATGCGCCTATACATATTCATTGTCTCTCCCCGCTTCTTATTATAATTAGCCCAAAAGTCATTAGCATTGCACCACGTAGTGCACTGCCACTTAGTGATGAAGTAAAGTTCTTCCTCAGATGAAGTAAAGGTCTTCTTCAGATGAACTTTTTACCTCTCTTCTTTGCGCATGCTCTCTAAGTTCCTAGTCCAAGTCCAGAGCCCAGAGCTGGTTTGGGCTGGTTTCAGGACTCAAATACAGGACCTTATGGTTCCGGTTTTCCTTCCTTATCAATGGCCATATATCCTTTCTCTTTGTTTTAAATGGCCATACATCATTTCCCTTCTGCTTGGCAAGCATAATAAGTGTTGAGCAAGCGGTATACATTGTCTAGTAAGCAGCTGCAAAATTTAACAGTACCAGTAGTACCCACAATCAGTAATTAACCCTTAAGACCTAAACTTTCTGTATCAGCCCTGCGTCTTGCGTGCCTCCAGCTCAGCAGGAAGCCCTGCAGCCTCACTTCTCCTACCCCAAATTAGGAGCATCAGTGCAGCGCTTGGATTTCCCCCAGAAAGGGAAATCTGCCCCAAGACCCTTGGGCTGAGAGGAAGAGGGGTGAGGTTTCTGGCAGAAAGCTCCAAAAATCCTTTTTTCCCAGGCTGGGAAGAACAAGCCAAACCAAAGTGCAGTGAGGACCCCCCAGCAGCGCCTCTCTGCCGTCGCAGCTGAAGCCCTCGCTGGCCGCTCCAGGCTGGATGGGCAGACTGGGAGCACTGGGAAGGGGCCCTGGCTCGGGGCGCAGCCCCCGGGGCAGCCCCACGGCCCCCACGGCAGCTCCAAGGCTCCTCCAGCCGGGATGGAACGTGGCAGGGGGAGCAGGGCAAGGGACGGGGCTGCCGGCACCAAGGGAACACCAGGGACACTGGGGCCACTTCACAAGCATTTCATGCAAAAGATAAAATCATAAGGAAGACAAAAGCAGCAGCAACAGTGGCTCCATAGCACAAGGCCACACAAGGACATGTCCCATTGCACTGGGGTGACGCTGGCCCGATGCCAGGCACCCACCAAAGCCGCTCTCTGCCTGCCCTCCACAGCCGCACAGGGGAGAGAAAATCTAACCAAGGGTTCACGAGTTAAGGACCAGGAGAGATCCCTCATCAATCACCATCACAGGTAAAACAGGCTCGAATTTGGAGATAATAATTGAATTTACTGCTAAGGAACTCAGAGGAAGATTAGGAGAAATAAAATAAATCCTTAAATACATCTTCCCCCTCCCCTCCCTCCTTCCTCACAAACCTCCGAGAAGGGGACAAAGGCTGCGGAGGGGCAAAAGGAGAATAATCTCTAGGTAACAGGAAAAAACATTTAAAACTTTACAAAATAATTAAGGATAAAGATACATTGAAAAAACCAAAAGGTGTAAAACCAAGTAAGATAAAATAACATAAAATAACAATGAAAAAGAAAATAATGGCAGAGCCTTTTCCCCTGGGACTTTGGGTTTCTTGTCCAAACTCTGAGCTGCGTCTGAGTCAGAAACCACTGGATTGGAGAGACTTTGCCGCTGAAGGGCTTCATATTGCCAAAATTAGAGTGTCGAGTATCAAGGAATAATTTGAGGTTACAGAAGTCCCAGCGCCCACGTTAGATTCCCTCGTTTGAAGCTGAAAGCGGAGCTCTGCTTGTGTCTCTGCTTTGTAAGGATGAATGTCAAAATTCCCCGCAATGCCCGGTTCCCTCCCTCCTCTGCCCAGCGCTGCAGGGGGAAGGGATGGGAGTTACGGTCGGTTCGTGCCGCTGCTTCGGCGCCAGGGACGGGAATCCTTGCCCTGCTCCGGCGCGGGGTCCCTCGCATGGGGTCAGTCCTTGCCCCGTCCAGCGGGGGTCCCTCCCCAGCCGTGCGGTCACTCCTCGGCCCGGCCCTGAGGCGCGGGGCAGTGGCGGGGCAGCCGCGCTCCGGCCCCGGCAGCGGCACGGCCGCTTCGTGCCGGGCAGGAGCGGCAGAAGAAGCCGGGCGGCGGCGGGGGCTGAATCCCGTCCGGAGCAAGAAGAACAAGAAGGGGCCGGGGCCGCCTGCGGTGTCCGATCCCCGGCAGCAGCCGCGGGGAGGCCTCGGGGAGCGGCGGCGGCCGGGGCCCTGTTGGAGCCGCCCCGAGGGGTTTGTGCCGCCCCTGAAGGGTCCATGAAGGAGCCGCTGCGCGGGGCCGGCGAGGTGGGAAAGACAGAAAATGCAGAGAAGAGAATAAAATGCAATCAAAGAGCCTCACCACGGACGTCTCCCCTGCCCGCATCTGCAGGAGCTGCCCCGAGGGACGGGCGGGAGGTGAATAAAATAAAATACGGTGAATAGATTAAAAGGGAATAAAACAATGCACATGAAGGTTCCTGGCGCCCCGGATCACTGAAGAGCCGCACTGCGGGACGGGCGCTGTCGGGTGGGGCCAGAGGGACAGCATCGAGGTGTGTAGGAGGTGTGTATTATAAAAACAAATACAGATAATAGAATAAAACACAAGAAAGGAGCCTCACCAGGGATCTCCGCAGTCCCTCGTCACTGAAGAGCTGCACGGAGAGCAGCGAGAGGCGGAGGAGTTGAAAGAGCCGCACCGGAGGGGCGTGGGATGGGAGGTGGGAACACAATAAGCTCTAGAGAATTGAATAAAAACTAACAAAAAGCCCGCACGGGGAATGGTCGCTGCCCGACACTAAAAGAGCCTCACCGAGGCACCGTCGGGGCAGCACCGGGGAGTCTCGGCCGCCCCGCGTCACTGGAGGAGCCGCAGCGAGGGACGGGCGGGGCGCGGCCCGGATCGAGCCCCTCCGGCTGCGCCACGAGCGGCGGGACCGCGCCGGGGCCGAGCGGCGGCGGCAGCCGGAGCCGGGGAAGCGGCTTCGAGCGGCGGAGACGAGCGGGGTGTTCGCAGCCAGCTCCGCTCAGCCCTCAGGCACCGGAGGGGTTCCAGGGATTGTTCCCAGCCAGCTCCGCTCAGCCCTCACGCACCGCGCTGGAGCCGCCGCGCATTTTTAAACCCCGCGTCGGCCCCACGGCCCGGGCCCTGCGGCTCCCTCTGCCACAGCCTCGGCTCCGCGGAGTCCAAAAACCCCGGAAAATTGATCCCTGGCACTAAAAAACCTTTCGTCCTCAGCGAGGGCCGCGGGGGGTGTTCCTTATGATGTCCTCTCCCCCAGTCCCTCCCGGGCACCGCCGGGCAGTAGCGCAGCTCCCGGGGCTGTGTCCCGGCACCGGCTGCTGCCACAGGGCACGGGGCTGCCGCACTTGGGTATTAAACCCGACACATTTGGGGAGGGGGGACAGCCCCAGAAACCAGGACTTTGCCCTCGGGAGCTTGGAGCTGTACGAGGGGCATAAAGGATCCCCTGCAGCCACCAATGCACCCAGCAGCGGCTCTGCCCCCCTAAGAACGGGGCTGTGTTTGGGACAGGTCGGATGGCTGGGATGGGTCTGCAATGAGACAGCCACGTGTTGGGATGAAGAGTTTGGGGGAATCCCGTTACTGAGGAGGTTTTGGGGCACCCTCCAACCCTGAGGGAAGAGTTATTGGGAGAGGAGGGACACATCTGGCTCTGACACTGGATTGGGGCCTCACAGAGAAAGACGTGGAGAGTCCGCATTAGATAAGATCCTGAAGCTTTCCTAGTTTTGGGAGGTTATAAACGGCTTTGGGGGATTTCCCGGTCATTTTAGGGGATGGAGGTGGCCCCTGTTTTGGGAGGATCCTGATACTTTCCACCAGTTTGGGGGGCTCTAAAAGGCTCGTAGTGGACCCACTTTAGTGGGTTCTGAGGCCACCCAGCACGCTTTAAACTGGTCCAGACTGGTGCTCCCAGTGCCGCGAGGGGCGGGGCCGCGGCGACCCCCCCAGAGCACAGCGCGGCTGCTTTGGGGCTGGCGGCACCTGCCCGGCGCTGGGGATGGGGCGTGTGGGGGGAGCTGGGGCCGTACTGGTGCTGGGAGCTCACCTGTCTGGGGGCCAGCGGGACTCGGGTGAACCTGGGCGTCTGAGGGGTGTGGTGGGGACGATAGGAAAATAATGAGAGACGGCAAAAAAGGGAGGAAGAGAGCAGGAAATCGGAGCTGGAATTCCTAGAGTAGGAGTCCAGCCCAGGAGTCTCCAGCCGGACTCCCCCTCAGCAAGTGGCTCCCACAACCCCTCAGCCTGCCCTCAAAATCCTGTGGGATCCCCCATCCATCTCTGCATTCCCTCCTTCAAGATCTCCAGGCTCCTGAGGTGAGACCAAAGGGCTCCAAGTCCCCAGCTAGAGTGACCACGACCCCCACATTTTTTTTCTCCACACAATAATTTTCCCTCTTTTTCCCTTCCCTCGTCCCCCACAGTGGATGGGAGTAGCCAAGAGCCCAGTGCTGCCCCAGCCCGAGCGGCCCCAGCTCCATCCCTGCTCCTCCCGCGGGATGCGATGCGTTTGGGGGGGAGGGGGACCGAGGGTGTGCGCTGGACGTGGGGGGAGGAGGAGCAGGGATGTGGGAGGAAGAGGGATGAAGGAGGAGGGTGAGAATGGGCAGAAGCAGGAAAAGGAGGAAGTGGAAGGGAAGCGGAAGGGAAGCAGAAGGAAGAGGAGGGATAGAGGAGGGGCGGGAGCAGGAACAGGAGGAGGAAGAGGAGGCCCCACGTGCGTCCACCTTTCCCTGTATCTGCAGTCCCCCCGCCCCGGGAGCATCGCCCCAAGCCCGCATTCCGCAGGTGACCGGGGACGGGGAGCTCGCCCCAAATATCTTGGGCGGTCCCTGGGAGGGTTTTTTGGGGGTATTCCCGCTGGCGGGTCCCGGCAGAGCCCCGGCCGTGGGTGGGGGATGCGGGGTCTCCCCCCGCATGAGGGTTGGTCTCCCTGGGTCAGGCTCAGGATCCACGTGGCGATCGCCCGGTGCCGGTGGGGTCTGAGGGGGACACCGGTTTTGGGGAACCCCCTGGAGAGCCGGGATTGGGGGTAGACCGACAGCCAGGGATTGGGAAGAGCGGGAAGGGGCAATCCTGGAGCTGGGGGAGCCCCGGCAGGCTGAAGGGAGGGGGAGGATGGAGAGCGGGGGAAGCAGGGACCCCTTGGATACCGAAGTGGGGAGCCCGGAAAGAAGGGACCCCTGGGATTCCCGGGACTCCCCCGTTGGCCCAGAGAAGGCAGGAATCCCGGGTAGGGGGGACCCCAAAACACGCGGGACCCACAGAAGCCCAGAGAGGAGGAAGGACCAGGAGCCCAAAGCGGAGAAAACAGAGAAGGGGAACTCCTGGTGGGATTTTTTTTTTTTTTACTGTATCTTGGAGCTTTTGTTTTGAATGTGGATCTATTGGGCTGAATCTTTATATTTTGGGGGCTGCAGCAGGGGGAGAGGTGAATCTTGTTCTTTCTGAGGTTTATTCAGCTAAATGTTGGTGATTTGGTTTTTGCTGGAGGCCAAATCTTGGTATTTTGGAAGGGTCTTTGCCTGAATATCAAGGTTTTGGGTCTCTTGGGGCTGTGTCTTGGTATTTGAGGGTTTTTTTCTGCTGGATCTTAAAATGTTGGAGGTTTTATTGGACACAAGATACCTGGTGACTTCTGGAGGTGGAGTTGGGCAGGAGGAGCCCCCAAGCCAACAAGCTTACTCCTTGTTTTCTCCCCAAAGCAGGATTTATTAATTCCAAACCTTGGCTGGATGGAGGAGGAGGCTTTGAGGAAGAGGAAGAACCTTGCAGAAGAGGCCGTTTTGAGCGGCTCCAGGGCACAGGAACCTAGTGTAGAGGAGGAAAAGCCCCAGAGATGCCGCACGAGGAGGGGCTGCAAACCCAGGCCAGGGATCTGCGAGGAGGAAAGACCCTCCCTGTGCCAGGAAGGCAGCCGGAGATCCAGGCAGAGGTCAGAGCTGCGGGAGAAGGGAGGTGGGGAGAAGCCCCACAGGTGCCTGGAATGTGGGAAGGCCTTCAACTACAGGTCCTCCCTGAGCCGGCACCAGAGGATCCACACTGAAGAACGGCCCTATGAGTGTGGGGAATGTGGGAAGAGCTTCAGACACAGCTCTGACCTGATCAGGCACATGAGGATCCACATTGGGGAAAAGCCCTACGAGTGCTTGGAATGTGGGAAGAGCTTCAGACAGGACTCTGGCCTGATCCAGCACCAGAGGACCCACACTGGGGAACGGCCCCATGAGTGTGGGGAATGTGGGAAGAGCTTCAAGTGGAGCTCTGGCCTGAGAAAACATCAACTCATCCACACCGGAGAGAGGCCCTACGAGTGTCACGAGTGTGGGAAGAGGTTTCCGACCAGCTCCACTCTCCTCAGACATCAGCAGATTCACACAGAGGAGAGGCCCTTCCGCTGCCCCGACTGCCGGAAGGGCTTCAAGCAGAACTCCACCCTTGTCCGACACTTGCGCATCCACAGCAGGGAGAGGCCCTACAAGTGTCCCCAGTGTGGGAAGGGATTCTCCCAGAGTTCAGCCTTGACCCAACATCAACGGAGGCACAACTAAGGGAAGACCTGTGAGTGCCCTGGGTGCAGGAAGAGCTTTGTGCGCTGCTCCGGCTCCATCCCCCATGGGAGGATCTGTGTTGGATGATCCCCAGTGACCACGCAGGGCAGAGCACAACCACAAACAGCTCCTTTTCTCATATAATATATCTTTTTTCAGCATCTCTGAATCCACGGGAGTGAAAACCAACAGGCCTTGTCGGGCCCTCTGGGCCTCACTGCCAGATTTGAACAGACAGCCCTGAGGAAGCAAACCCCCATTCTACTTGGAAAGGATCTATAGGGTGAATAGGGCCTAGGGCTTGGTGAGCTGTTGCTTCAAAAATCAGCAATTGTAAGGCTTCTTCTTGAGAAGTATCCCATTCCCATTTTACCCCTTTTCTCAGCAATTATAAAGAGGTCTGGCAATTATGGAAAAATCAGGGATGTGTTGTCTCCAGAACACCAATAACCCTAAAGCATGTTGGAGATGTTTCCTGGATTCAGGCATTTTAATCTGATCTAAAAAGGTTAGGGTATCAGGTGGGATATCATTCCACCAAATTCCCAAAAACCAGTTTACCTGGTTTTGAGGACAAAGGTGTTTTGGCTCGTTGCCTGGACTTTGAAGGAAAGGCTGCTTTGGCTCACTTCCCAGGCTCAGAGGGAGGGGTTGCTTGGGCTCACTGCCCAGACTTTGAGAAAGCAAGGGGGGTCCACTGGGTTTTCTATTGTCTGTGTTTTCACTGTGAGGGACCCCAATGTCCCTGCTACCCAGTGTTTGCTCTGATTTCTCTTCTGGGGTTTTTACAGGTCCACATTTTCTACTGTAATTAATCAAATCTTCTGCAACCTCACTACATGTATAAACTTTGTGATCACTGGCAGGTGAATTCGAGTGTGAACCCGACAGCTGAGAGGGTGTAGAATTTGAGGCATTCCCAGGCTCAGTAGATCCAATTCGATCTGTTGGGTTTTCAAGGAATCTTTCCAGCTTCTCTACGGAACCCACAACTGCTATGGTTTTCTGTGAGACAATCGCCGTGGGTTTGAGTGATTCTGGGGGACCCCGAATTAAAAGGGTCTTCATTTCAGGTTTCACAGGCAGTTGCATAGGGGATTCATATTCAGGAATCAACTTCTTTTCATGTATCGTTTGCAGACAAGCGGCTTTGTGGACGCTTTCTAGAAGTTGATCAGGGGTACTAACAATAGCTAAAGGGTCTCCCCTTTCTAGAGGATTGAGTCCCCCAGCCTGGAAAGTTGCATGCTGAGTTGGGGACGAGGTGTTATGTTTGTCTCCTGTTGTTAAGAAAACACCATGTCCCCAGTATCCACTGGCCTCTTGTTCAGTTAAATGAATTTGGTCTCATCCGGTGAGTGACACTTGGGAGACATATTCGGTTTTAATTAAAGGTGTCATGGCAGGACAGCAGTTTTCCCCACAATCTTTTACTTGCTTGAATTCTTTGTGGGGGTAAAGTGATTCCTTTTCCTTTGTGTCTTGTGGTGGATCGGTGTTCCTTGAGTTTTTAAGACATTTTTCTCTCAAGAGATCTTGTAACAAGAGAGTGTAACTCCTTTCTTCCTCTAATTGTTTCTGCAAAATTTCCACTAGGTTTTGCAGAGTCTATTATTCCTTCTTGTTCACTGCACTGCTTAAAGCGGTGATCTATACCTGATGTAAGGCATGCTCCTAGGACAGAGCAGATTACAGCTTTATCTCGGTCAAGTTTGAATTTTGACCCATGTTGTAGAGACTAAATTCTATCAATCACATTTTCTAAATTGAACCAGTTGTTTTGTGCCCACTCTTCCCCTCCTGGAGAGGGTCGGGCATTGTGTTTTGCTAACAAGGCATAAAATGCAGCTGTGTCTTTTGTTCTAGTGTTTGAGGTCATGTTTTTGAAGGGATAGTGAAAACCGCTTCAGGGAGGTAAAAACTTAGTTGCATCCACAACCCAGAGAACTGGGCTATGTCTCCCTTCTCTTCCCTAAAGTGGCAAAGAGACTAAATCTACTTGGAGGCCCTGCTTAGTTACTATCCGTTGTCTCTTCCTTACACCAAGTAGACCAAACTCCTTACACACCCATCTTTTAAAAAGAAACACAGTGCTCCCCCTTTTTGCACCAAGAGATTATTTTGTGAAATTCTGAAGACAGAGCCCTCAACAGAGTATAGGGGTGATTTTCACCCAGGCATGTGCAGTTTGGGGGTAATTCTTGCTTTCTAGACACTGCTCAACATTTCGGAGTGTCAGGCTAGGTGTGGCTGCAGCAAAACGTCCTTCCCCTGTTACAGACTACACAAAGACCTTGCAACCCCTTCTGCCTCAGAATCCTGTCTGTGACACCAATTGATATCACGATCCGCTGGGAGAAGCGGGGGTCATGATGGTTCGTTGCCCGAATCTCAGAGTGCAAAAGAAACAGCGACAAGTATTTTTTTTGTTTATATCAAAATCAAAAGCACTTTATTGAGTGCCAACAACACGATTATGTGATAGAGGAGAGAGAGAGAGAGAGAGTTGATAGAGAGAGAAGGGAGTTGTAGCTACCACAGCACGACGAAGTCCTCGTGGTCCGGAGCCAATGGATTCCGTGTCGTCCATGGGGAGATCTTGCAGGGGTCTTTTCAGAGTGTCTCTTTATAGTCTTTTTAAAAGTGAGGGGCAGGTAACCAGGAGGTGAGGTAATCCTTCCAGAGGCAAGGGACAAATGGCCAGGAGGTGGGGGAGTAAGGCCCATTGTTTTGGGGAACAGGTGCAGGTGCACAAAGCAGATCGTTCCTGCGCAGTCCTTTTTGCCCTGGTAGCAAGAGCGACATGGTCTCACAGGAATGTGCACACCTCTGCACCTGGCAGGCATCCCACCAGGATCGGGCTGGACTTCTTTGTGCAGAAGTACTCTTTCCCCTTTGGCGTCTTTGGGTTTTCAGTCTCTGTTTCTGTAGATGGTCGTGAGGCAGATGAGGGATTTCCGCACAGTCTCTGACAAACGATGAATGTCAAAATTCCCCGCAATGCCCGGTTCCCTCCCTCCTCTGCCCAGCGCTGCAGGGGGAAGGGATGGGAGTTACGGTCGGTTCGTGCCGCTGCTTCGGCGCCAGGGACGGGAATCCTTGCCCTGCTCCGGCGCGGGGTCCCTCGCATGGGGTCAGTCCTTGCCCTGTCCAGCGGGGGTCCCTCCCCAGCCGTGCGGTCACTCCTCGGCCCGGCCCTGAGGCGCGGGGCAGTGGCGGGGCAGCCGCGCTCCGGCCCCGGCAGCGGCACGGCCGCTTCGTGCCGGGCAGGAGCGGCAGAAGGAGCCGGGCGGCGGCGGGGGCTGAATCCCGTCCGGAGCAAGAAGAACAAGAAGGGGCCGGGGCCGCCTGCGGTGTCCGATCCCCGGCAGCAGCCGCGGGGAGGCCTCGGGGAGCGGCGGCGGCCGGGGCCTTGTTGGAGCCGCCCCGAGGGGTTTGTGCCGCCCATGAGGGGCCCCTGAAGGAGCCGTTGCGCGAGACCGGCGAGGTTGGAGCGACAGCAAATGCAGAGAAGAGAATAAAATGCAATCAAAGAGCCTCACCACGGACGTCTCCCCTGCCCGCACTGCAGGAGCTGCCCCGAGGGACTGGCAGGAGGTGAATAAAATAAAATACGGTGAATAGATTAAAAGGGAATAAAACAATGCACATGAAGGTTCCTGGCGGCCCGGATCACTGAAGAGCCGCACTGCGGGACGGGTGCTGTCGGGTGGGGCCAGAGGGACAGCGCTGAGGAGCGTGGTAGTTGTGAATAGAAGAAAAAATACAGATAATAGAATAAAACACAAGAAAAGAGCCTCACCAGGGATCTCCGCAGTTCCTCGTCACTGAAGAGCTGCACGGAGAGCAGCGAGAGGCGGCGGAGTTGAAAGAGCCGCACCGGAGGGGTGTGGGATGGGAGGTGGGAACAGAATAAACTCTAGAGAATTGAATAAAAAATAACAAAAAACCGGCACGGGGAATGGCCGCTGCCCCACACTAAAAGAGCCGCACCGAGGCACCGTCGGGGCAGCACCGGGGAGTCTCGGCCGCCCCGCGTCACTGGAGGAGCCGGCAGCGAGGGACGGGCGGGGCGCGGCCCGGATCGAGCCCCTCCGGCTGCGCCACGAGCGGCGACCCCGCGGGACCGCGCCGGGGCCGAGCGGCGGCGGCAGCCGGAGCCGGGGAAGCGGCTTCGAGCGGCGGAGACGAGCGGGGTGTTCGCAGCCAGCTCCGCTCAGCCCTCAGGCACCGGGGAGGTTCCGGAGGTTGTTCCCAGCCAGCTCCGCTCAGCCCTCACGCACAGCGCTGGAGCCGCCGGGCACTTTTAAACCTCGGCCGCCGCCTCGGCTCCGCGGAGTCCAAAAACCCCGGAAAATCGATCCCAGGCACTTAAAATCCTTTCGTCCTCAGCGAGGGCTGCGGGGGGCTCCTTATGATCTCCTCTGCCCCAGTCCCTCCCGAGCACCGCCGGGCAGTAGCGCAGCTCCCGGGGCTGTGTCCCAGCACCGGCTGCTGCCACAGGGCACGGGGCTGCCGCACTTGGGTATTAAACCCGACACATTTGGGGAGGGGGGACAGCCCCAGAAACCAGGACTTTGCCCTCGGGAGCTTGGAGCTGTACGAGGGGCATAAAGGATCCCCTGCAGCCACCAATGCACCCAGCAGCGGCTCTGCCCCCCTAAGAACGGGGCTGTGTTTGGGACAGGTCGGATGGCTGGGATGGGTCTGCAATGAGACAGCCACGTGTTGGGATGAAGAGTTTGGGGGAATCCCGTTACTGAGGAGGTTTTGGGGCACCCTCCAATCCTGAGGGATGAGTTATTGGGAGAGGGGAAACACTCCTTGCTCTGACACTAGAGTGGGGGCCCACAGGAAAGGACGTGGAGAGTCCGCATTAGATAAGATCCTGAAGCTTTCCTAGTTTTGGGGGGTTATAAACGGCTTTGGGGGATTTCCCGGTCATTTTAGGGGATGGAGGTGGCCCCTATTTTGGGAGGATCCTGATACTTTCCACCAATTTGACGGGTTCTAAAAAGCTAGTGGTGGACCCACTTTGGTAGGTTCTGATGCCGGCTGCCCACGCTTTGAACTGGTCCGGACTGGTGCTCCCAGTGCCGCGAGGGGCGGGGCCGCGGCGACCCCCCCAGAGAACAGCGCGGCTGCTTTGGGGCTGGCGGCACCTGCCCGGCGCTGGGGATGGGGCGTGTGGGGGGAGCTGGGCCTGGACTGGTGCTACTGGTGGTGCTGGGAGCTCACCTGTCTGGGGGCCAGCGGGACTCGGGTGAACCTGGGTGTCTGAGGGGTGTGGTGGGGACGATGGGAAAATAATGAGAGACGGCAAAAAAGGGAGGAAGAGAGCAGGAAATCGGAGATAGGAGTAGGAGTCCAGCCCAGGAGTCTCCAGCCGGACTCCCCCTCAACGAGTGGCTCCCACAAGCCCTCAGCCTGCCCTCAAAATCCTTTGGGATCCCTCATCCATCTCTGCATTCCCTCCTTCAAGATCTCCAGGCTCCTGAGGTGAGACCAAAAGGCTCCAAGCCCCCAGCTAGAGTGACCACAACGCCCACAATTTTTTCTCCGCACAATAGTTTTCCCTCTTTTTCCCTTCTCGGATTCCCCCACAGTGGATGGGAGCAGCCAAGAGCCCAGTGCTGCCCCGGCCCGAGCGGCCCCAGCTCCATCGCTGCTCCTCCCGCGTGATGCGATGGGTTTGGGGGGGAGGGGGACCGAGGATGGGCGCTGGACCTGGGGGGAGGAGGAGCAGGGATGGAGGAGAGGAGGAGCAGGGATGGAGGAACAGGGATGGACGAGGAGCGGGAGAACGGGCGGAAGCAAGAGAAAGTGGAAGTCGAGAAGGAGCGGGAGGAAGAGGAGGGATAGAGGAGGGGCGGGAGCAGGAACAGGAGGAGGAAGAGGAGGCCCCACGTGCGTCCATCGCTCCCTGTATCTGCAGCCCCCCCGCCCCGGGAGCATCGCCCCAAGCCCGCATTCCGCAGGTGACCGGGGAGGGGGAGCTCGCCCCAAATATCTTGGACGGTCCCTGGGAGGGTTTTTTGGGGGTATTCCCACTGGCGGCTGCCGGCAGAGCCCCGGCCGTGGGCGGGGGATGCGGGGTCTCCCCCCGCATGAGGGTTGGTCTCCCTGGGTCAGGCTCGGGATCGCCCGGTGCCAGTGTGGTCTGAGGGGGACAGCGGTTTTGGGGAACCCTCGGGAGAGCAGGGACTGGGGGAAGCCCGAGAGCCAGGGATCGGGAAGAGCGGGAAGGGGCAATCCCGGAGCTGGGAGAGCCCCGGCAGGCTGAAGGGAGGGGGAGGATGGAGAGCGGGGGAAGCAGGGACCCCTTGGATACCGAAGTGGGGAGCCCGGAAAGAAGGGACCCCTGGGATTCCCGGGACTCCCCCGTTGGCTCAGAGGAGGCAGGAACACCGGGTAGGAGAGACCCCAAAACACACGGGACCCCCAGAAGCCCGGAGAGGAGGAACGTACAGGAGCCCAAAGCAGAGAAAACAGAGAGGGGGAACTCTGGGGAGTTTTTGTTTTCCACTGAATCTTGGAGCTTTTGTTTTGAATGTGGATCTATTGGGCTGAATCTTTATTTTTGGAGGGCCGTGTGGGGGGAGAGATGGATCGTGTCCTTTCTGAGGTTTATTCAGCTAAATGTTGGTGATTTGCTTTCTGCAGGAGGGTGAATCTTAGTATTTTGGAGGAGTCTTTGCCTAAGTGTCGAACTTTTGGGTCTTTTGGGGCTGTGTCTTGATATTTGACAGGTTTATTTTGCTGGATCTTAGTATGTTGGAGGTTTTTTTGGACTCAAGATACCTGATGACTTCTGGAGGTGGAGTTGGGCAGGAGGACCCCCATCCCAACATGCTCACTCCTTGTTTTCTCCCCAAAGCAGGATTTATTAATTCCAAGCCTTGGCTGGATGGAGGAGGAGGCTTTGAGGAAGAATCTTGCAGAAGAGGCTGTTTTGAGTGGCTCCAGAGCACAGGAACCCAGTGGGGAGGAGGAAAAGCCCCAGAGATGCCGCACAAGGAGGGGCTGCAAATCCAGCCCAGGGACAAGCGAGGAGGCAAGACCCTCCCTGTGCCAGGAAGGCAGCCAAAGATGCAGGCAGAGCTCAGAGCTGGGGGAGAAGGGATGTGGGGAGAAGCCCCACAGGTGCTTGGAATGTGGGAAGGCCTTCAACTACTGGTCCCGCCTGATCCGACACCAGATGATCCACACTGGAGAACGGCCCTACGATTGTGGGGAATGTGGAAAGAGCTTCAGACACAGCTCTGGCCTGATGGAGCACCTGAGAATCCACACTGGGGAAAAGCCCTACGAGTGCTTGGAATGTGGGAAGAGCTTCAGCCAGAGCTCCTGCTTGATCCGGCACCAGGTGACCCACACTGGGGAACGGCCCTATGAGTGTGGGGAATGTGGGAAGAGCTTCCGGTTTAGCTCCAGCCTGAGACAACATCAACTCATCCACACTGTGGAGAGGCCCTACAAGTGTCCAGAGTGTGGGAAGAGGTTTCAGACCAGCTCCACTCTCCTCAGACATCAGCAGATTCACACAGAGGAGAGGCCCTTCCGCTGCCCCGACTGCAGGAAGGGCTTCAAACGCAACTCCACCCTCGTTGTGCACCGGCGCATTCACAGCGGGGAGAGGCCCTACGAGTGTCCTGAGTGTGGGAAGAGATTCTCCCAGAGTTCAACCTTGATCAAACACCAACAGAGGCACCACTAAGGGAAGCCCTGTGAGTGCCCTGAGTGTGGGAAGAGCTTTGTGTGCTGCTCCAGCTCCATCTCTCATGGGGGGATCTGCGTTGGATGATCCCCAGTGACCCCATTGGCAGAGTCCTGGTGCCCCCCATTCTATGTGATCCCTGTTGTGTGTGGGGAAGGTGTTGGAGAGATTTCTTTTCCTTGTCCTTGTGCTGCTGTGATTTGCTTGGGAATAAATTCCGTCCCTGTGCCCAGACTGGGTCTGTGTTGCCCCTGATGGTGCCTGGAGTGGGATCTCAGTAGGGCCCAGTCACTCCCAGTCACACCCAGTATGATCCCATTGTGGGCTCAGACTCTCCCTGGATGGTCCAAGTGTTGCCTTCTTGCTGTGAAGGCAGGCGACCTGGTTCAAGAACGACAGCACGGCAGCCCGGCCTCACCCGAGCCACTCGGGCCACGACTCACAGACACCAATGTGGTGGATGGTCAAATGGCGTTTATTATCTTATCTCATGAGGTTAAATAGTCTAGGGGGCTTCACTACGTCAGAAAGGGGATGGTGGGATAGCTAGGGTTAGTAAGGAGTGGAAAACTACTGGGGTTAGGAGGAGTTGCATTCTACGGGTGATCTCTTATCATGCAGGAATGAAGGGAGGAAGATTCCATGCTGCCCTCTGCTTTCCGTCACATCGCGAGATCTTCCGTCCGCCTGTCCCTATCTACCACATCCAAGTCACTTCCAGTTTGAAGCCGGTCACTCCCAGTCCCTCTCTGTAGGATGCCATTTGCTCCCCACATGGTCCCAGTTGCTCCCAGTTACCCAGGAGGGTTCCACTCACTCCCAGTATGATTCCAGTAGGATCCCAGTTATTCTCAGATACTGACAGAATAATTCCAGTACCTTCCTGTATGATCCCTGGCAACTCCTGTCTCTCCCAGTATATCCCAGTCACCTGCAACAAGCTCCCAATCACTCCGAGGATGTTCCCAGTCACTCCTGGTCTCTTGCAGTACATCCCTGTTGCCCTCAGTGCAGTAATCCCAGTTGCTCCCAGTAGATTCCAGCATGAACCCAGTTGGTCCCAGCCACTCTCAGGTACCCCCAGGGTGGTCCCAGTTGGTCCCAGAAAGATTGCAGACTCTCCCAGTATATCCCAGTTTCCCTCAGCATGCTTGTAGTCATTCCCAGTCACATCCACTTGCCCCAGTAAGGTTCCAGTTCCCTCCAGGCCAATTCCAATGACTCCCAGTTTCTTCCAGTTGCTTCCAATATGATCCCAGTTGCACCAGTTCTGCTCCCAGTAGCCCTCAGTGGGATTCCACTTCCTCCCAGTATAATCAGTTTCTCTAATTGTGCTCCCAGTCCCACCTGCCTGGTCCCAGTATCTTCCAGGTGCTCCCAGTGTGGCCCCAGTTGGCTCCCAGCATGGTCCCAGTTGCTCCCAGTCACACCCAGTATGATTCCTTTCACTCTGAGTCCCTCTCAGTAGGAGTCCAGTATGGTCCCAGTCAATTCCAGTATGAACTCAGTCCCTCCCAGTCAGTCCCTCCATGATGACATTTGCCTGCATTGAGATCCCAGTTGCTCCCAGTCACCCTCAATATCATTGAAATAATTTTCGGACACTCCCAGTTTGAGTCCATTTTGGTCTCTGTCACTCCCAGTATGATCCCAGTCACTGCTAGATACTGCCAGTATTATCCCAGTGACTCCAGGTATGACCCTGTCAGTCCCAGTATGATCCCAGTATGCCCCCACATTGTCCCAGTTGATCCCATTCACTCCAATTGCAGTTTCGGTGCCGTCCAATAAAATCCCAATCACTGCCAGTCTCTCCCAGTACACCCCAGTTGCCTTCAGCATGCTTCCAGTTGCTCCCAGTAGCCCTCAGTGTGGTTGCAATGACTGCCAGTATGATCTCTGTTGCCCCAGTTCTGGTCCCAGTGGGTTCTGGTCCCATTCCAGGTGTATCCCAGTGTCCCAGTCCAACCCAGTCCATCCCAGCCTGTCCCACTCTGTCCTAGTCTCTTCCCAGCAGCTGCTGCTCTTTCCTGGAACTGCTGCCCCCACCCTCTGGAGCTGCTGCCAGACGCCCCCCCAGATGCTGACAGGGGTCGGGGGCTTTGTGTTGGACTTTGTCTGCCTGGGCTGGGGCTCAGCCTCCCCCTGTGGGAGAAGGTGAAGGGGGGTCCCCAGGGGTTGTGTCCCCCCCAGAGTGTGTGTGCTCCCCATGTGGACCCCCATCCTGGGGTCACCCCCTTTTCTCTCCTGCAGAGCTCCTGCCCCAGCTCCTGCTCTTGCCTGGGAGGGGGCTTTGGAGAGCCCCACTGGAACCGCCTTGACTTGAGTGCATTCCGGGCACTGGGACCCTGCTGCATCTCCTTTCCCATCTCTAGGAAACCCCTGCTCCCCCTTATCCTGCACCAATACCCCATGCACTCCCTTTCTTGAGTATCCTCCTCTCCCAGCCCATGGATCCCCTGTTTCCGTGACCCCCGGGACCCCCAATCCCCCATTCTCAGCCATCCTGGGGCACCTCAGCCCCAGGCCTTCCTTTCCTGGGAAACCCGAACTGGGCACGAGGCTCTGCAGCCACTCTGGGATTTATGATCACCCAAAGGAAAGGGAAGGAAGAGAAGAAAGAGAAAGAAGGATATTGGGAATCAGGGAATCAGAGTCCCAGCACCCAGTCCTGCTCTGCTGGGGGTGGGCCTCGCAGCTGCAGAAAAATTGGATCCGCTACTCCCGGTGCCACCCCTGGCTTTGGGCTGAACCCAGCGGGTTCCGGGCAGAGTTTGAGCGCAGGGCCCGGGAGTTCAGCAGAGCCTTGTAATGACTGAGGTACAGACCCATACCGACAGGGAATCTGAATCGTTTATTCAAAGAAATGAGCTGGTTTTATACACTTTTCAAGGCACAGCATTTCCTTACATGGGAATTCTCACTGTTACGTGACCTATCCCATGTTGCCACATCAGCAACGCCTTCTCCAAGTCCTTCTCTGGGGTGATCACGCGCTGTTCATCCGTCTGTCAGCTTCCGGCAGGCTCCTCTCCCACAGGGCTCTGCCCATGACACCTCCTCCCCCCAAGGCTGCTGCCTTGTG
Organism: Eopsaltria australis; assembly: GCA_034509425.1. Classification (NCBI taxonomy): domain Eukaryota; kingdom Metazoa; phylum Chordata; class Aves; order Passeriformes; family Petroicidae; genus Eopsaltria; species Eopsaltria australis. The sequence continues at coordinate 221,539 of JAVTVJ010010713.1, forward strand.
CTCCTTTGTGCTGCCATGTGCTTCTGCAGGCATGGACCACAGCCCACACCTCAACTCCATCCCATCTCTTCCCACAGCTCTCTCTTCTTTGTTTTATACAAACAGGAATCATGAAACAGAACACTTCTAACATTAGAACATGTTTGGCCCACTGCCCAAACCAAACAAGCTCGACTCCTCACAAAAGCAGGATATGAGTAAACAGATAGAACCTTGAGAAACAACTTAAAATTATCTAAACCCTTTACCAGAGGCTGCAGTTGTTGGGGCATCCCATTTCACAGTGAAGACTTGGAGAACCTTTCCCATGCACGACTACCAGGCTTATCTTGAAAATAATAAACAGCTTTTATGTCAAAATGACTCATACTTTTAGGGCAGAAACACCTGGGTCTGATGGTACAGTCCCCAGTCAGGCAGGGCTGGGCTTGGCCAGAGCCTCAAGCCCTGACTGAGGGAGTTTCCCTAGTGAACCTACAAAATTGCCTAAAAACTTTATTAGTATCATTTGAACACAACTTCAGCAGAGTGTGTCTTCCCCACAAGCTGATGATGAAGATGGAGTACCCAGGGCTGGTCAGAACACTCTTGCAGGTGCCCATCTTGGATCGGAATCTGTGGAAACACAAGCATATCCTCGGTCCCAGGTTATTACCAGAAATGGGCCTTCCCATTTTCCACTTTCAAGATTCCTAACCAGTACCTGAGCTGTTTCTAAGTGGGCCTGTGATTTACCAAACTGTCCTTGGATGGGGGTTTGTTGTTCTGAATGTGAGTCAAAACACTGACAACTTCTAGGGCTTTCTGCAGTCTTTTGTGGGGCACTCCCCCGCTCCCTCTTTTTTGTTTTAACAACATGGACTTGAGAGTGCTATGGGCCTGTTCAACGATGGCTTGATCTGTAGGGGAATGTAGAATGTGGTGACATGGTGCACTCCCCACAAATGAAAAAATCAGCTCTCCGTTTGGATGTAGAGGCCGGCCCATTATCAGTCTTTATGGATACAGGTACTCCAAGGGCTGCAAAAGCAGACAAAAAATGACCCTGGGCATCTTCTGCACATTCACTTGTATGTGCGGAGGCAAAAATACACGTCAAAAAGGTATCAATCCTAACATGACCGTATTTCAACTTGCCAAAGTCAGGGCTATGTGTAACATCAGTCTGGCAGATTTCTAGAGCTTGAAGTCCCTGGGGATTAACTCCGAGGGGAGGCAAGGGTGCTGCCTGGTGACAGTTGGCACAGGCTTGCACAATTTGCTGTGCTTGCTCACGTGGAAGCTGAAATTGTTTTTGAAGAGCTGCTGCACTCTGGTGAAAAAACCCATGTGACAGACGGGCCTGAGAAAAAACATCCGGCACAACAAGGGCCCCAGCTAAGTGGTCTGCACGGGCGTTACCTTCAGAGATGGGGCCAGGAAGGCCGGTATGGGAACGTACATGGAGGATATAATACCTTTTCCTATGCAACTGCCCTGCAAAATGCAAATGTAGCAGTAAACAAAAGAGCAATGGGTTGGTTACTTCTTTGATGTAAGCTTCTTCTATTCTTGTCACTGTACCTGCAACATAAGCAGAGTCAGTAACAATGTTAAGCTCATCTTCAAATATTTTAAAAGCCCTGACCACCGCTGCTGATTCTACCAATTGTGAAGACCCATGAACTGCTGTTGCTCTGGGTGTCAGGGTGCAAGGGGAAAGAAGTTCAGGGTCCCCTTGCAATAACTGGGAAAGGGGGTGGAGTTGTTCAGTTGGAATACCCAATAAAGGGTGTACTCAATTAATTGTTCCCAGGAGTTTTTGCAAATGGTGGAGGGTGGACACTCGAGATATCAATTTCAGCTGCAAATGATGAACAGTTTGATTGAAAATTTTCCACCCAAGATATTTTCAAGGGGCTTCTTCTGGTACCTTTTCATTTGCTTCTTTTAAACCCTTTTGTTCTACTGCTTAAAACTTTCCTATGATATATTTGGTGGGGTTCAGCAGCATTAATGGAAGGCACAGAAAATGGAAATCAAGGGGCATCATGTTCACAAAGTGGTATGGTAAAAAACCAAACTTTTATATCAATTCCTATTACGGTTCAGGATTGCAGCAACATTGCAGGAGACGGTAGCCCTGGCTGTAGGGTTCCCAGAGGCACAAGGATATTATTGATTTTTCTAAGATCATGCAGCAATCCCCATGTTCCTCTCTTTTTCTGAGTAACAAAACCAGGAGAATCCCACAGGCCAGTTGTGGGAACGACATGGCCAGCTTGCAGCTGTTCTTGTACAGGCTGGTGCAAAAGTTGCAGCTTTTCCTGAGAGAAGGGCTGCTGCTCCAGCCACACAGGACTATCTGTGGTCCAGGTTAGGGCCAGGACATGCTGCTCAGCAGTGGCCCCTGGGATAAATTTGTTCCCAACACGGGACCCCATTGGCATCCCCAGAATAAACTCTCTTGTTCCAGGGGCATTCGCATCTCTTGTGACCTGGCTTCCCGAACAGAAAACATACGGAATGAACTATCCAGAATGAACGCTCATCATAGCAAGAGCCTCCAAAAGCAAAGTCAGATTATGACCAGCAGTGCTATTTCCCTGACAAGCCTTAAGCATTTCTGTATCTGTGGGGGCTTATAGGGCCTGTAAAACCTTTTGACAGTCGAGGTTAGTGTTTCCCACTCTTAAGTGCTTCAGTAACATTTCTCACATGATATCATTGTCTATTTGCTTATGTAGAGCAGCTTTAACTTATCTAGAAACTGAATAAAAGATTCATCATCTCCCTGTCTTATGGTAACAAATGAGGCTGTAGTGAGACCATTGTCCAGCACTTTACAAAAAGCCTGCAAAGCTTTGAGCTCCTTTGAGTGCCGAAGCGCTTCCGCAGGCAGCTGAGCCTGGATTGCTGTCGGTGCGTATCGACCCTCCCCACAGGAGCTTCGGCACCAATAGGTGGCAAAACGTGCTCTGCCACAGGGATGAGAACATCTTTATAGGTTTCAGGAAATGAGCATCATTGATAAAAATCACGAAATAGGAGGACAAGTGGTGATGCAACTCCCACCCAGGTCAAGCCCCCTCTCTGGAGTGCCCCATACAGCACTGGCTGTACTTTGTCCATGAAAATGTACCCTGAAGAGTTGTTCTCGGCCTTAGTTCCCAGGGAAAACCAAGACAGCACAGAGGCCGTGTACACCTCAGGGCTTGGAGCTCTGGAATTTGGTTTGTCTTTCTGCCTAGGGAAAGGCCATGGAAAATTCCTGGGGAAACCAGCCACTAATACAGCAGGCTACAGAGCTACAAATATATTTGTGAAGAATACAGAGAACATAGAAAAGAAAAGCATCACCTTCACCTGAATTCCGGAAAGCCTTGCTCTTGGCCCAGGGGCCTGGCAGCAAGGGCAAGCAGCCCTGGCCATCACTGCTGAGCCTTTCCTCTGCACAGAAGGAAGGCGTTGCCTGGGGGGCAGCTCTTGCAGGCAGCTCCCACAGCAGCCTTGGCTGGAGACAGGGGGTCGCCAGGCACAGGCACCTCTGGGCAGCCAAGTTGCCTTTGGCCAGCAAGGCTGCAGCCGCCTGCTGAACACACCATGACCTTGTCGCTCTTGGCCAGCATGGCCTCGAAGGCAGCTGCTCCTGCTACGCTGGGCTCAGCAGCTTTGGCCCCAGGCCCATGGCCGGGTTGTTGCAGGGCACACGGCTGGTGGCCACGTGCTGGCCCATGTGTGGCAGCAGTGCCAGAAGCTGCTCCAGGAGGAGCAGGTTGGCAGCAGGCAACTTCTAGGCCACCCTGAGGGAACAGGAAGGCAACGTTCATCAGCAGGCCCGTGCTTCCTACAGCCGCCCTCAGAGCTGGCCCCAGGCAGGGGCAGCCAGCGGCTCTTGCACAGCTTTGCAGGCACTCTCAGCCAGCGGCCGGGGCTCCCGTGCTCCTGCAGGAAGGAACTGCAGCGCTGCTGCCCAGCTCCTGATTTGCCCTGAGCCCACGCACAGGAAAGCTCCCCATGATTTGCCCCAAAATGGGACTGCCCAGCGGCAAGAGCAAGCTGCCCAAAGCCACAGCCTTTGAAGGGGACCGGCCCCTTTCAGGCCTGTGCCAGGCTTGTAGCAGTGCCTGCTGCAGAGGTAGAAGCTTCTGCCCATGCTTACACTTGGAGCTGAGAGATCTTGTTCTCCCTGCTGGCCATCTGCATGGCTGCCATCCAGGCCTCCTACAGGTCCGTGACCAGGAGCTTGCCAGGGACACTTCTCAGGGAGTCCTGCAAGGCCAAGGGCTGCCACTGAGCCTTGGAGCCCTACGGCCCAGGCAGGAGCCTTTGCATCTGCAGCTCAGGAGGGCTCACCTTGAGAACAATGGCCAGCAGCAGCGCCAGCTGCCTTGCCATGTCCACAGGCAGGCCATGGTCCAGGGCCTGCCACAGCTCCTGAACCGCCCTGGTGCTCTCCGCTTTGTGGAAGATGCCTTCAGCTGTGGGCCCTTGCTGGTGCAGGACAGCCTGCAGCTCCTGCAGGAGAGGCAGGAGGGCAGGGATGGGTGTGAGGAGATGCCCTGCTGCAAGAGGAGTGGCCAGGGCCAGGGCTGTGCCCCAGCCTGGGCTCCCTGCCTGCTGTCAATGGGATGGGAGCAGAAAGCTGAGCCACAGCTGAAGAGCCCAGAGGCCCATAGCTGGGGCACATGGCCCAGCGGGGACAGGGGCTGTGCAGCAGCCAGACGCAGGCATGGGCAGCCCCTGTGCACGCTGCCTTACCTGCACGGGCCGGGGCAGCTGCCATCCTGCGTGTACACGGCTGCCAGGGGCTGCCCGAAGAGCGCCCTGCTGCAGCCGGAGCCCTGCTGACCCGGCGCCCGGGCAGCCCCAGCTGTGCCCCGCCACAGAGCAAAGGCCCAGGGCAGCCACCTCCTCCTCCTTCTGCTGCTGCTGCCACTGCCACTGATCCCTCCTGCTGCAAAGGAAAAGAGTACCAAAGCTGCTCACTGGAGACCATCAGGCCAGCGCTGTCACAGCCTGCCCTGCCCCAGCCTGCCCTGCCTGCCTTAAGCACCGTGTGGAGCCAGGTGGAAACCCAGGCACGGCAAGCAGTGCAGGAAGGTGAGCAGCCAGGCCTCTGGGGTTCAGCACATGGAGCAGCGCTCAGGCACAGAGCACCAGCACAGAGATACTCACTGCATGGCACCCCTTCACCTCCGCAGCCACAGCTTTGATGCTGGGCAGGCGGCTCACTCGAGCTCCCTGGCTCCTGTGCAGTGGCAAAAGGGATGCACAGAGAGCGGGCTGAGCCCCCAGGTGCCAGTCGTGCCTTGTCAGGCAGCTATGCTGACAGCTGCCCACAGCTGCAGGAGCAGCTTTCGCCAGCCTTGGCTGCCTGCTCTGCTCCCTGGTGGATTTCTACCCTGTACAGGTGCACCTGAGGTGGTTCCAGGGCCAGCAGGAGCTCTCGCGGCACGTGGTGGCCACTGATGTGGCCCCCAGTGGGGACTGGACCTACCAGCTCCTGGGGCTGCTGGAAACTCCTCCCGCCCCCCAGCGCAGGGTCACTTTCATCTGCCAGGTGGAGCACGTCAGCCTGGAGCACCCCCTGAGCCGGCACTGGCGTACGACCCGGCCCCCACAACACTGAGAGGAGTGGGGGAGGGACTGAATTGCATCATTCGATTGCAAACTGTCCTCGAAATAATAACCAAGCAGTCAGCTCCAGCTCCTGACCTTCTTTCCCACCAATCCACTCAGATGAGGAACGCGACATTTCCCCATGGGATGGGATCAGATTATCCATCAGCAGAAGGAGGAGGAGTTTGTGGCAAATTAAATGACTCAAACTGCTGTTTGCAAATTGATGAAAACTCAAAAGTGGTGAAACAAATACCAAAGGGAATAAGAAAGTAGCTCATGTACCGGTCCAGACATGGAAAGGATGGGAATGGGACACAGTTTTGTGGTTCCCTGGCAGAGCATGGGTTAAATGAATGCTGTTTGTCCTCTTATGTGCCACAGCAACTCTCATCATTTTACCATGGGATATGGGGGGACACAGCCACGGGTGGGGACATGGGGACACAGGGACATGGACGGGGACGTGGCCATTGGTGGTGACATGGGGGGACATGGGCATGGATGGAGACGTGGGGGACAATGACAGGGATGGAAAGGTGGTGGGGAGACAGCCATGGGTGAGGACGTGGTGGGACATGGCCAGTGACATGTGGGGACATGGCCATGGCTGGTGCCATGGGGGGAACTTGCAGGGGCTGTGGGGGATGCTGGGTTTGAGGGAGTTGAGGGTTTCTGGGAGGGACTTGGGGGTTGCTGAGGGCTTCGGGAGTCAGAAGAAAAAATCCCTCACTGGGGTTCCCCCTCTCTGCTCTCTCCACTATGGGGTTATGGGGGTCCCCCTGTCCTGGATGCTGTGGGTCCTGAAGATATTGGAAGTCCCTCTTCTGCAGGGTCTCTGCCTGCTCCAGAATTCCAGGGAATCCCAGGGTCCACCCTCTTGGGTCTCCCCACTTTGGGGTTCTGGGAGTCCCTGTTCTCTGGGCTGCGGGGCCTCCCATGGCTCCCCCTCTCTTGAGTTGCACTAAGGGATGCCGAGGGTTTGGGGGTCCCAGTGGTCCCGCCTGTCCTGACTCTCTGCTCCCGGGTGCCGGGTGCCCCAGGGGTGCCCCCTCTCTGGGCTCCCCACTTTGGTGTCCCAGGGCTTCCTCGTCTCCAGACTCATCCCTTCTCCGGGCTGCGCCTTCTCCAGGCTCCCCTCACTCCCGGCTCTCGCGGTCTCCTCTCTCCACGCCCCCATTTCAGGCTCCGGGGCCCACTGAGCTCCCCCTTTTCGCTCTCCCCCCTCTCAAGGCTGCTCCCCTCCCACTCCATTCCCACCTCCCCCCGCCAGTACCGGGCGATCGCCACGTGGCTCCGGGGACCCCGCACTCCCCTCCCACCGCCAGGGCTCTGCCGGCAGCCGCCACTGGGACATTCCCAAAAAACACTTCCCGCGGACCCCGCAGTGCCCACCCAAAGGGGATTTCGGGTCAGCTTTGGAGTCCTGCAAGATCCAAACATCGCTCCGCCTGCTCCATCTCGAGAAAAAGAAACAGGGACCCCAAAGATACTTCGGGTGAGCTCCAAATATCCCTCCAAAAAAGCCCCTTCCAGGACCGCCCAAGATACTCGGGGCGAGCTCCCCCTTCCCGGTCACCTGCGGAATGCGGGGAAGGGCGATGTTTCCGGAGCGATGGGGCTGCAGATCCCGAGAGCGATGGATGCACCTGGTGCCTCCTCTCAGGCTGCTCTTGCTGCTCCTGCTCCTCCTCTACCCCTCCGCTTCTACCCCTCCTCTTCCTCCCTTTTTCTCCTCCTCCTTCTCCTCCTCCTCCATCCCTGGGCTGCGGGCGAGGAGCTCTCGGGTGAGCGGGGAGGGGACGGGACCCGGTGGGAAAAGGGAGCGTCACCCCCAAACCGAGCTGGGGGGGAGCTGCGGTTTGGGGGGTGATGGGAAAGGGGAGGGAGAGGGGGGATAAGGGGAAGTGGGACAGCGGGAAGGGGGCTCCTAATGAGGGTCTCCCATTAACCCCAGGCCCCCCAAATCCCCTCCCTGTCCTCCCAAGCCCTCCCGGCGCTGTGGGGGCCGGGCCGTACGCCAGTGCCGGCTCAGGGGGTGCTCCAGGCTGACGTGCTCCACCTGGCAGCTGCAGGTGACCCCGCTCGGGGGCGGGGGGAGGTTTTCAGCAGCCCCAGGAGCTGGTAGGTCCAGTCCCCGTTGGGGACAATGTCGGTGGCCACCACGTGGCCCGAGAGCTCCTGCTGGCCCTGGAACCAGCTCATCTGGATGTCGGCAGGGTAGAAATCCATCAGGGAGCAGAGCAGGCGGCCGGGGCCGGGCTGGGAGCTCGAGGGCACCAGCGAGATGGACACGCTGGGATGGGCAGGGGGCTCGGGGACCTCCCCCAGTGCAGATCTGCCCCTCCACCCCCCAATGTGCTTGGAATCGCTGCATGGATGGAGAGCTGGGGGAGAGGGAAGCACCCTGCTTCTGTCCCAGCCCCACCTTTCCCTCTACTCTCCCTCCCCTTTATCGTCGTTCCCCCAAATCACAGACCCCCCCAACTCAATTTCGGGGTCTTAGCCCCCTCTTTTTCTCCATTCTTCTGTCCCTTCCCAGTGGTCCCTCCAATCTCCAACCATCCCCACTGCTTGGTTTTGGGGATTCCAGGCCCCTCCTTCTAAATCTGGAGATTTGGGATGAGGGACAGAGGGAAGGAGCCCAATTCCTCCCCCAGGCAAGAAGCCCCTGCTACATTGTGCACACTGTGCCCCATCAGTGTTAATTTGCATTTCTAAAGCTCTTTCACTGAGTGCCTGGAGGGAAGATTCTCTTCCAGGGCAGCCCTCGGGTGCCTCACACCTTCCCCCCTCACCTTTCCCTGCTTATTTGCTATTTTAAACGAAATTCTGTTAACTGTTTACAAGTTAAAGGGCTTTTAAACTTATTCTAGTTTTGCAAAATGCATTCTAAAAGTGAGCATCGAAAAACCCACACCAAGATTTTGCCATCACTGACAGCCACACACACACACACACACACAAAAACCACCTAAGAAATAATGATTTTTGCTAATTCTTCCTCTAACACTAAAAATTGATTGTGACACACCTGGCCCAAACCTAACTGACAATATAGAATTAAGATTAAGAAAGAATATTCAGAAGGTGTAATCTTCTCAACAAAATTGCGGGAAGAGCCAAAAGTCTCCAAAAACATTTCTAGAGTTAGAGAATCAAGGCATGACTTCTTTCTGGGCAGGATGTGCAACAGAAATCCCTTCATCCAAACACAGCCGGGGTGTGCAGAGAGAATCATTCCCTGACACATGAATTTTACCCGATTTTTCCTAAAGTTTCTACAGTCTAAACCCATAGAAATGCCTTGGTTTAATGTTTATTGCTTCCCCCTTGGGTAGATCTTAGTATCTGGTTTTCTATTGGACCCGGATTTCTTTGCCTCTGATGTTAATTAGGTGCACACTCCTGGATTTCCTTCTCAGCCTTTTCCAGACCAGGTGCCTCCAGCTGTGCCGGGGCATTGTGTGGGATAGTTGTTGGTTGATGTTTGCTGATGGGCGTTGATGTTCTGTTGATGGTCGTTATCTTTTTGGGAATCTTTTGGGCCATTCCCAGTCTGTTGAGATGTTCAGCTCATCTCCCTTGAGTGCTGTAACATCCCTTAAAAAAAAAAAACTTTCAATTTCTTTCCCCAAGGCAAAGGAAAACTAAGCCTGACTGGAGAAATACAATTTTATAAATTTAAGCTTGGTGTATTTTACAACAATCTAATCCCACCCAGCCCAGTGTCAGTCTAATTGAGAGCCAGAGTGGAATTCTCACGTTGTTTTCCGCAGCCCCTGTGGCGAGTGCAGGCACAGAAAGCACTGAAGCTCAAAGAGTGCCAGCAAGGATTGGCCCCCAGTGGCTGGAGATGCCAAAGGAGGGTGCCCAGGCAGACGATTTCAGCAGAGGATGTGTGGGCAGGCCCAGGGGCTTCCCCCGCTGTGGAGCCCTGGCTGCTGCTGCGTTGCCTTCAGTGCAGGCTCAGTGGCGGCCTCCCATCCTCCTGCTGCAGCCGGCAAGTCCAAATCTGCGGGGCTTCAGACACCTTGAGGCCAGGCTGAGGGGTCCCCCCATGTTCAGCTCTGCTGGCGCCTGTTTCTGTGCTCAGGGACACTTGCAATGGGCCACGCCACTTGGCCACCAGTGCAAAGGCACTCCTGGAGCACCACCCAAAGTCCTGCTTGCATGTTGAGAGCAGCAAAGTGCCAAGGCAGGCTCTGTGCCAGCCGAGCTTCCTGTGCAAGAGATTTCACAAGAGACAGGATTGTGGCTACAGACTGCTTGAAACAGACATTCCTTATCTCCAGCCCCAAATTAGGTGGAGAATTCCCAGAGTAAGGAATTGCAAACATCAATTGCAAGGGAGGTAATTGAATCTCTACCCTGGGTTTGGTTCTCATTCTTGCCAAAGCCAGTGGCAAAAGCCGTACCCATGGCATCTTGGTTTCTATCAGCAGCTTCAAAAGGTGTTTCTTTCTTTCCCCATTCATTCTTTCTACGTGAGCTGAGCTCTGGGGGTGCCGGGCGTTTTGGAAGTCCCATTGTATTCCTAAAGCAGCCATAACCCCCTGCAGGATCTTTCCTGTAAAATGTGTTCCCCTCTCTGAGTCTATTGCTTCCACAATCTCATATCTTGCAATTTCTGGTTCTAAAAGTACCTTTAGAACTGATCCAGTGGTGGCTGCAGCAGTGGGAAATGCTTGTGCCAGCCTGTGAGCTGCCATGCTGTTAGCAGAAGATATTGAGGCCTTGGTGCTCAGGGCATTTCAGTGCCAGGCTCTTGCAAGCACACCCAGCTGCGGGGTTTGAGCTGAGCATGGGGGCGGTGACCTGCGCTTTGTGTCATTCCCCTTCCTTAACAACAGCGTGTCTTGGGACTCTTTTCCCTTCTGCTGCCCTTGCAGACCCTTCCATAAATGCATTTTCTCCCTCAGGCCAGGGAATGTCTCCTCAATCTCTCCCATCCCAGGTCTGCAGCTCTGTCACTTGAATGCAGTCATGGGTTTCTTCCCAGCCCCCTGTCCAGGGCCGTGATTTGCGGGGGGGCAGAACCGGCCCCAGGATGGATCAGGAATGGGGACCCCCGTGTGTCCCCCCTGAATCACTTTGATCGGGGGGGCCTTGGGAGGCACCTGAACCTCAGAAGGGCATCCAGACAACCCCAAAAGTCACCGGAACACCCCTGAGGTGCAACGGGAATTGGGGGAGGGGGCGCGTGGGGGGCGCCCAGGCTGGGCCCAAGAGCCCAGCGCCGCCCCAGCCCGACCTGCCCCGGCTCCATCCCGGCTCCTCCCGTGGGATGCGACGTCCTTGGGAAAAGGGGGTACCAAGGGTGGACACTGGGCCCAGGGGGAGCAGGAGAAGGGATAGGGGAGGAGGAGGATGGATGAGGAAGGAGTGGGAGAACGACTGGAGAGGAGAAGAGGAGAAGGAGGCAGGATGAGGAAGGATGAGGAGCAGGAGGAGGAATGGAGGAGGAGCCGGGGAAGGAGGAGCGGGAGGAAGAGGAGGGAGAGAGGAAGAGGAGGAGCAGCAGGGGAAGTGCAAGGGGCAGTCACTTGCTGTGTCCGTCGTGGATCCGCAGGTGAGCAGAGAGCGGAAGCTCCCCTCAAATTTCTTGGTGGCTCCCCGAGCAGCGTTTCTTCCTGGGTGTTCATTTGAGCTCGCGGCTTGTGGGTTCGATCCCCAAATCTCATTAAAGGTCCCTGGGAGGGTTTCGTTTTTGGGTGAGGGATATTTGGATCCTGCGGGACGCCAAAGCTGTGCCGCAAATGCCCCTCTGGGGGATATTTTGGGATCTCCACTTCGCGATCTCCTGGTGCTGGGGGCAAAGGGGGACATCGGACTTGGGGTCCCCACAGAAGAGCGGTGGAGGGAGACACCGGGAGCCCTGGCCTTGGGTGAGGGGACCCCCGGCAGCCTTGAGTGGTGGGAAGCCTGGAAAAGGGGGGACCCCTGGGATCCCTGGAAGCTCAGATCAGTGAGTGAGGGGAGAAGGGACACCCGTGGATCCTCCCAAAGCGGGTCCCTGGAGAGGAGGACAGGCAGGAGCCACAGAACCCCGATCAGCTCAGGGAAGGAGACCCCCAGGACCCCAAAGTGGAGAGATCAGAGAGGGGAAATCCTAGGAGGGTTTTCCTGGGCTGAATATTTGTTGTCTGGTGTTTTATGGACAAGAAAAACCCAGAGACATCTAGCTGGACCTGGGCATCTGGAAGTCTCAACTCAAGGTTCTCATCCCTTGTTTTTCCCCCCAAACCAGAATTTATCATTCCCAAGCCGTGGCTGGATGGAGGAGGAGGAAAATCTCCGAAGATGCCGCACGAGGAGGGGCTGCAAACCCAGGCCAGGGAGCTGCAAAGAGGAAAGACTTTCCCTGTGCTGGGAAGGCGGCCAGAGATCCAGGCAGAGCTCAGAGTTGATGGAGAAACTTCAGGTCAAGATCAAGCCCCACAAGTGTCTGGAATGTGGGAAGAGCTTCAGGAGGAGGTCTGGCCTGAGCCGGCACCAGATGATCCACACAGGAGAACGGCCCTATGAGTGTGGGGAATGCGGGAAGAGCTTCAGGGACAGCTCCCATCTGATGCAGCACATGTGGATCCACACTGGGGAAAAGCCCTACGAGTGCTTGGAATGTGGGAAGAGCTTCAGCCGGAGGCCCAGCATAATCCAGCACCAGAGGTTCCACACTGGGGAACGGCCCTATGAGTGTGGGGAATGTGGGAAGAGCTTCCAGAGCAGCTCTAACCTGAGGGTACATCAGCGCATCCACACTGGGGAGAGGCCCTACGAGTGCCCTGAGTGTGGGAAGAGGTTTCAGACCAGTTCCAATCTCCTCATGCATCAGCGGATTCACACAGAGGAGAGGCCCTTCCGCTGCCCCGACTGTGGGAAAGGCTTCAAACAAAACTCCCACCTCATACTGCACCGGCGCATCCACACCGGAGAGAGGCCCTACGAGTGTCCCCAGTGTGGGAAGAGATTCTACTGCAGCTCTCACTTGACCAAACACCAACAGGGGCACCAGTAAGGGAAGCCCTGTGAGTGCCCCGAGTGCAGGAGGACCTTCGTGCGCTGCTCCAGCTCCAAACCCCATGGGAGGATCCGTGTTGGGTGATCCCCAGGGACCCATCTTGGGCAGAGCCCTGGTGATCCCCATTCTGGGTGATGCATGTTTCGATCCAGTGTACTGGGTTTGTGTGGCCAGGTTTTGGTATCAGGTGTGGCTTATGTGAGCAGCTTCCCGAAGCTTCCCGTGTCCGGCTCCTGTTCTGCCCTGCCCCTAAAGGCAAGGGGAACCCAGGGTGCCGCTGGATCCTCTGGGGCAAATTAGAGGGAATCAAAAGTGATTTATAAATATAATTCTGTAGGGTTTTTTTTAGAACAGTTTGGTTACTGTGTAAAGGGGGTTTGGAGCCCTTTTGGTTCTGTGCTACCATTAAAAGCATAAAAGTATGAAAATGTAGAAGTGAAATAAAGTGTAAGAGTAGAAAGATACACAGTCACCAGCCCTGGATCCAGCAACAAAACTTTTGGTGTTGATGGTTACAATGTCCCTTTCCTTGGTCTCGGTGATGGTTCCTGGCTGGACCCTGGGGGTTGAGGAAGCCTTGGAAGCTCCAAGTTCTGTGGGTTAATACAGGTTGAGGTTTGGGTGAACACCTAGGTACCTCCCCCGGGGGAGTTTTACACTGTCTGATGTCACACTGTGGATCCTGGGGCACTTTGGGGGGCTCTGATGGTTCATGGCCCCTTGTAAGACGTGGCCCTGCCTGTGCTGGCAGTGCAGCTGAGCCAGGTATGGCCCATGGGAAGGGATGGAAAGCTGCAGGGCTGGGTGTGAATGTCCCGGGCCTTGGGCGGGGGAGTTTGCAGAGGTGAGGCAGTTGTGTAAGGGAGGGCATTGCCCTGGTGCAAAGGCCTGTCCCAGCTGGCAGCATCTGCTTGTGCTGGGCCTCTGCCCTTCCCTGGCTGCCAGCGCGGCTCGTCCCCTGCGGGGCTGGGTGTTCACCCCCTGTGGCCCTGGGCGCTTCCTGTGCCCATGGCCAGCAAAGCCCCCGCTGCTTTTGCCAATGGCCACTGCTTTGAGCCATTGACCCCCAACATTTCAGTCCCTCACACCTCTGCACCCCAAAAGCTGGGAGGGATCGATGGTGCCTGAAAACAGCTCCATTGCCCTGAAATGGGCTCAATTGCACCACAAAACAACTCAATGCCACCTCAAAATTTTGGGGTATCCCGTGTTCCCAAGTTGCTCCCAGTTGTAGATGTTCCTGTTCACAAACTTCACCCAGCTGTTGTCATCAAGGAAGTGACACTGCAGTCCTGGAGGTTTTCATAGTCTTCTTATTTGGAGGCTTTTTGGGGTTTTTTTGGCTGTGTGCCATGTTTGGGTTCATGGGTCCCCCAAGCACCCCCAGATCAGGGTGACAAGGGGGACACATTGGGATCCCTCTTCCCAATCTGTCCTGGGGCTGGTTTGGCCCCCCCAGTCACAGCCCCGCCCAAGTCCCTCCCCACTGCCCCCCAATCAACAGGACTGGCTTGAACTGGTACGCATTATTGGGAACAGTGGGAGCAGCCAGATGGGGGCAGAGTGACAGCGGGGCTGGGCGGGGACACACGCCCCAAAATCAGCTCAGGGACAGAGAGGGTGGTCCTGGTCGGACCTGAGGCCACGGGGACGGGCTGCAGCTGCCAGCGGCTCAGGAGCTCTGTGGGCAGAGAGAAGGGGATGACAGACAGGCTGGGGGCCCCAGGGGGAGCACACACGATCTGGAGCAGGAGGGACACAACCCCCGGGACACCCCCTCACCTTCTTGGGCAGGTAGAAGCCAAGCCCCAGCACCAGGAAGACAAAGCCCAACACAAAGCCCCCGATCCCTGTCAGCATCCTGCTGCGGGCGGCGTCCGGTGGCATCTCTGGGGGGTCCGCAGGGGTCAGGACCCCCCCAAAACCTCTCACAGACACCCCAATGCTCTCCAAAGATGCCTCTCAGTTTCCCCCCACCGTCCCAGGACCCTCAAACCCTCTCCCAGTCCCACCCCCTCCCAGCCACACCAGGACTCACCAAGACCCCTCCCAGTCTATTCCCAGCAAAAACAACCTCATTCCACTCCCCGATTTCCCATCCCCGATCTCCTCCCAGCCCCTCCAGGCTCACTCAAACTCCATCCCAGTTCAACCCAGCACCCCCAAACCCTCTCCCAGCGCCCACCAGGACCCCCAGAACTCCATCCCACCCTCCCCAGTATCCCTCAAACTCATTCTCAGCCCTTCCAGTCCCCAAAGCCTTCCAGTCCCAGGTTAAACCAGGCTCTCTCAAATTCCCTCCCAGTTACTTCCAGCACATCCAAATCCCATTCCCAGACCCCCAGTCCCTCCCTCACTCCCCCGTGTCTGTGGGGGCCGGACCGTACCCCAGTGCCGGCTCAGGGGGTGCTCCAGGCTGACGTGCTCCACCTGGCAGCTGCAGGTGACCCCACGCCGGGGAGGGATTTCCAGCAGCCCCAGGAGCTGGTAGGTCCAGTCCCCGTTGGGGACAATGTCGGTGGCCAACACGTGGCCCGAGAGCTCCTGCTGGCCCTGGAACCAGCTCAGCTGGATGTCGGCAGGGTAGAAATCCATCACGGCACAGAGCAGGCGGCTGGGGCCAGGCTGGGAGCTCGAGGGCACCAGCGAGATGGACACGCTGGGGGGCACTGGGAGGGAGCAGGGACACACTGGGATCGCTAGGAGGCCACTGGGAGAGACGGGGGAGGGCTGGTGTAGCATTGAGGGGGACTGGGAATGTACTGGGAGGAACTGGAGTGGTACTGGGAGAGATCGGAGGTCTGGGAGTGGACTTAGAAGGACTTGAAAAGGATTGGAGTGGACAGGGAATGGACAAAGAGAGAGCGGTAGGGACTGGGGGGCACTGGGAGAGACTTTTGTGGCACTGGGAAAGATTGTAGGGACACTGGGAGGGCCTGGTGTGGCACTGGGAGGGACTGGGAATGAAGCGCGCGGCACTGGGAGGCCGAGTCCGGCGCGGGGCACGGGGCGCTGCGGGTCTGCCCGGCAACAGAGGAGTCATCAAAGACACGCGCTGTGATTGGCTGAGAGACGTCAGCTCCACGCCTGGTTGAGCTGGACATGCGGAGAGCCACTGGGATGGACTGGGAGCAACTGAGGGGGGCAGGAGTCCTCGGGGATGGGCACAAGGAGGGCTGAGGGCTCGGGGACGATTCCCAGGGAGGTTTTCAAAGGCTCCAGGGTCACTGCCAGGGCAGGGCCCGAGGGGACACGCTCTGATCTACGCTCACCTCTGCGCTCCACGCTGAACGGGGCATCAAGCACATAGTTGGGCCGGCAGTAATCGTCCACCAAAGTCCGCACGTACTCCAGTGTTCCCGGTTTGTTGTTTCAGCACCGCGCCTGTTTCACCCCATAGGGGGTGTCCCCCACAAAAACCCCCAAGTCGCTGCCAAAGTGCACGAGCTGCTCCCGGTTGTGGATGTACCTCTGCACGTACCTCACCTTCTCCGTGCCGTTAATGAAGTGACCCTCGTGCTTTACCAGAAACTGGAAGACCCCTGAGTGTTCATGACACAGGTCAGGGGGTGCCCCCACAACAGCCTCCAGCACCCCCCAGCAAGCCCAGAGCTCCGGGGGCCACCCCGGATCCCCACTCTGCACCTCCTGTGCCCCACGGCCACCACGGGACCCTCCTGCCCGCTCTCCCACTTCCTCTTTTCCACCTTTCTCCCCATTTCCCCTTCCACATCCTCTCCCCTCCCACCTCCAGACACTCCCCAGTTCACCTTTGTGGTCCTATTCCCCGCTTTTCCCCTTTACCACAGTTTTCTCCCCAGTCCCCTAAGCCCAAGTCCCCTCCCTCTCAGTGTTGGGGTCCCACCCTCCCCTTTATCCCCACTTTCCCACCCTCTCCCACCCATTCCTCACCTTCCTCTAATCCTCAGCCCCTCCCGCTCTTCCTTTGGGTGGTCCCCTCCTCTCACTCAATTTAGGTGTCCCACCGTCCCCTTTTCCCCCTCCAACCCCCCGTCCCACCGCGTCCTGCCCCCCCGCTCACCCGAGAGCTCCGCGCCCGCAGCCAGGGGGCTCCCAGCACCACCAGTGCCACCAGTACGGCTCCAGCTGCCGCCACACGCCCCATGGCCAGCGACGGGCAGGTGCCGCCAGCCCCAAAGCGGCCACGTTACACTGGGAGCACCGGTCCGGACCAGTGCGGGGTCAGCAGCGCCGCGCGCTCGGATTGGCTGCAGCGCGTTCCGGCTGTTTCTTCATTGGGTGAGGGGTTTCTGGGACGCTGCAGCCCTGGCGTTGGGTGGGGGATTTTTGGAGAGGGGGAACCTTGGGGTGCTGGGCAGGTGGGAGCTCGGCTGTGCCCAGAAATGTGTCCCCAGGCACGCGGGATCTCAGGGGTGCCCACGACATGCGGTGACGCTGACCCGATGCCAGGCACCCACAAAAGCCACTCTGTCCCTGCCCCCTGCAGCCACACACGGGACACAAAATGGAACCGAGGGTTCCCGGTTGGGGACAAGGACCGGGAGAGATCCCTCAGCAAACACCGGCACGGCCACAACAGACCCAGCCTGGGCACAGGGAGGGAATTTATTCCCAACCAAATCACAGCAGCACAAGGACAAGGGAAAGAAATCTCTCCAACACCTTCCCCACACACAACAGGTATCACCCAGAATGGGGGTCACCAGGGCTCTGCCCAACGGGGGTCACTGGGGATCGTCCAACGCGGATCCTCCCATGGGGGATGGAGCTGGAGCAGCGCACAAAGCTCTTCCTGCACTCAGGGCACTCACAGGGCTTCCCTTACTGGTGCCTCCTTTGGTGTTTGGTCAAGGCTGAGCTCTGGGAGAATCTCTTCCCACACTGGGGACACTCATAGGGCCTCTCCCTGCTGTGGATGTGCTGGTGGTTGAGGATCTCCAAATTCCACCTGAGGTTCTTCTAACCTTCCAAGTACTCTTAGGGCCATTCCCCAGTGTGGATCTTGTGGTGATTGAGGTCCCACTGAAGCTCTTCCCATATTCCCTACCCTCATGGGGCTTTTCTCCAGTGTGGATCCTCTGGTGTTCCCTCAGCTCAAACCTCCACCTGAATCCCTTCCCACATTCCAAACACTTGTTCGACTTCTCCTCACCCTGAGGCTTCTCCTCACCCTGAGGGTTCTCCACCAGCTCTGAGTTCTGCCTGGATCTCCGGCCGCCTTCCTGGCAAAGGGAGGTTCATTCCTCCTCGCAGCTCCCTGGGCTGGGTTTGCAGCCCCTCCTTGTGCGGGATCTCCAAGGCTTTTTCTCCTCCTCCATCTGGCCACGGCTTGGGAATGACAAATCCTGGTTTTAGGAGAAAGCAAGGTGGGAGCAGCTTGGACTGGATGTTTCTCCTGTCCAAGTCCATCTCTAGAACTCAGCAAGTGTCTTGTGTCCATGCAGTTCTCCAAAATATCAAGTTACAGCCCAAGAAAACCATACCAGGTGTTCCCCATCTCTGGACTCTTCACTTTGGGGATCCAGAGGTTTCCCTTCCCTGAGATGATAGGGGTCTGGTGGCTCCAGGGATTCCCCATTCTCCGGGGTCCAAGTGAGGGAGGATCCAGGGGCTTTTGTGTGTCCCAAGCATCCCTTCTACTGTTGTTCTGTATTTTGGGATCCCAGGGGTCCCTCCTGTTAGAGACTGTGCAGAAATCCCTCACTTGCCTCATGACCATCTACAGAAACAGAGACTGAAAACCCAAAGACCCCAAAGGGGAAAGAGGACTTTTGCACAAAGAAGTCCAGCCAGATCCTGGTGGGATGCCTGCCAGGTGCAGAGGTGTGCACATTCCTGTGAGTCTGTGTCGCTCTTGCTACCAGGGCGAAAAGGACTGCGCAGGAACGATCTGCTTTGTGCACCTGCACCTGTTCCCCAAAACAATGGGCCTTACTCCCCCACCTCCTGGCCATTTGCCCCTCGCCTCTGGAAGGATTGCTTCATCTCTTGGTCAGCTGCCCCTCACTTTAGAAAAGACTATAAAAAGACTGTCAAAAAAGACCCCTACAAGATCTCCCCACGGATGATACTGAATCGATCGGCTCCGGACCCCAAGGACTTCGTCGTGCTGTGGTAGCTATAACTCCCCCTTTCTCTCTCTCTCTCTCAACCCTGTATTTCTTCTCTCCCCTATCACATAATCGTGTTGTTGGCACTCAATAAAGGTGCTTTTGATTTTGATTGAAACAAAAACACTTGTCCCTGTTTCTTTTGCACTCAGAGATTCGGGTAACGAACCATCACGACTCCTGCTTGTGTTAGCAGATCGTGACATCAATTGGCGTCACGGACAGGATTCTGAGGCAGAAGGGGTTGCAAGGTTTTTGTGTAGTCTGTAATAGGAGAAGGCCGTTTTGCTCCAGCGGCATCTAGCCTGACACTCCGAAATGTTGAGCAGTGTCTAGAAAGCAAGGGGGATATCTTGAATTTCTTGCAAACTGCACATACCTATGCTCTGGTGAAAGAGCACCCCTATGCTCTGTTGAGGGCTCTGTCTTCAGAATTTCACAAAAGAATCTCTTGGTGCAAAAAGGGGAGCGTTGTTTCCTTTTTAAAAGAGGGGTGTGTAAGGAGTTTACTTGGTGTAACGAAGAGACAACTGTTAGTGACTTAAGGAGGGCCTCCAAGTAGATTTTTGGTCTCGTCACCCGCTTTAGGGGAGCGAAGGGAGACATAGCCCAGTTCTCTGGGTTGTGGATGCAACTAAGTTTTTACCTCCCTGAAGTGGTTTTCTCTATCCCTTCAAAAACATGACCTCAAACACTAGAACAAAAGACACAGCTGCATTTTATGCCTTGTTAGCAAAACACAATGCCAGACCCTCTCCAGGAGGGGAAGAGTGGGCACAAAACAACCGGTTCAATTTAGAAAATGTGATTGATAGAATTTAGTCTTTACAACATGGGTCAAAATTCAAACTTGGCCGAGATAAAGCTGTAATTTGCTCTGTCCTAGGAGCATGCCTTCCATCACCTATAGATCACTGCTTTAAGTGGTGCAGTGAACAAGAAGCAATAATAGACTCTCTCCAAAACCTAGTGGAAATCTTGCAGAAACAATTAGAGGAAAAATAGAATTATATTCTCTTGTACAAGATGCTTTGAGAGAGAAACACCTTAAGAATCCAAAGAACACTGCCTCACCACAAGACAGAGGAAAAGGAATCACTTTACCCCCACAAAGAATTCAAGCAAGTAAAAAATTGTGGGGAACACTGCTGTCCTCATATAAGACCTTTGATTAAGACAAAATACAACTATCTCAATGATGAAGATTATGATCCACATATCACCACTAAACAAATTCCATTTACTGCTGCTGAACTAGCTAAGTTCAAAAAAGAATATGGGTGGCTTCCCCACAAATCTGAAACAGAATATGTCTTCTGAGTGTCACTCACCAGAGGAGACCAAATTCATTTAACTGAACAGGAAGTCAGTGGATACTGGGGACATGGAGTTTGCTTAACAACTGGAGACAGACGTTAGACATGGTCCCTGATTCAACGTGCAGCCTACTGGGCTGGGGGACTCAACCCTCCAGAAAGGGGAGACCCTTTATCTATTGTTAGTACCCCTGATCAACTTCTAGAAAGCATCCACAAAGCCGCTTGTCTGCAAATGATACATGAAAGGAAGTTGATTCCTGGATATGAATCCCCTATGCAACTGCCTGTAAAACCTGAAATGATGACCCCTTTAATTCGGGGTCTCCCAGAATCACTCAAACCCACAGCAATTGTCTTACAGAAAACTATCGCCGCTGTAGGCCCCGTAGAGAAGCTGGAAAGATTCCTTGAAAACCCAACAGACCATACTGGATCTACTGATCCCAGGAATGCCCCAAATTCTACACCCTCTCAACCGTCGGGTTCACACTTGAATTCACCTGCTGGTGATTGCGAAGTTTGGACATGGAGTAAGGTTGCAGAAAATCTGATTATTACAGTAGAAAATGTGGACCTGTAAAAACTCCAGAAGAGAAATCAGATAACGCTGGGTAGCAGGTACATTGGGGTTCCCTATAGCAAAGACCCAGACAATAGAAAACCCAGTGGACCCCCCCTCCCTCAAAGTCCGGGCAGTGAGCCCAAGCAACCCCTCCCTCAGAGCCTGGGAAGTGAGCCAAAGCAGCCTTTCCTTCAAAGTCCAGGCAAAGACCCAAAACAGCTTTGTCCTCAAAACCAGGTAAACTGGTTTTTGGGAATTTGGTGGAAGGGAGGTATGACATGTAACCCACCTGATACCCTAACCTTTTTAGATCAGATTAAAATGCCTGAATCCAGGAAAGATCTCCAATTATTGGTGTTCTGGAGGAAACACATTCCAGATTTTTCCATAATTGCCAGACCTCTTTATAACTTGCTGAGAAAAGGGGTAAAATGGGAATGGGATGCTTCTCAAGAAGCAGCATTGCAATTGTTGATTTTTGAAGCAACAGCTCACCAAGCCCTGAGCCCTATTCACCCTACAGATTCTTTCCAAGTAGAATGGGAAACTTCCTCAGGGAAACTTGCTTCCTCAGGGTTGTCAGTTCACATCTGGCAGCAGGGCCCTGAGGGCCTGACAAGGCCTGTTGGTTTTTATTCCTGTGGATTCAGAGATGCTGAAAAAAGATATATTACATGGGAAAAGGAGCTGTTTGTGGTTAGCTTAGCCCTCATAGAAGTGGAGAAAATTATACGACAACAACCAATTGTTTTGAGAGGCCCTTTCAAAGTTATTAAAGCAGTTTCTACCGGGACCCCCCCACCTGACGGGGTGGCCCAGACGGCCTCAGTTAGAAAGTGGGATGCTCAAATTGAACACTATTGTAACACTTTCTCAATAACTGAAGGAACTGTAAAAAACCTGGCAATACAAGAAAGCTTGAGAAGCAGCCAAAACAAACCTGTCTCAGCTATTAAAGTAGCCCCTCCTTTCTCCCCTGAGCAGTTGGCCAACTCTTGGTTCACCTATGCTTCCCCTAAACGTGAGGGAAAAATGTGGAGATACAAGGCTGTAGCCCTCCACACTTCCTCCAGTGAACAAATCATCACAGGAGGGGAGGGCAGTGCCCAAGTTGGCGAGGTGATAGCTGTTTGGAGTGTTTTCCAATGTGAGGCACAGAATACTTCTCCCATCTGTATTTACACTGATTCCTATGCTGTGTTTAAGGGATGTACTGAGTGGTTTTCTTACTGGCAGCAAAATGATTGGAATGTCAACAGAATTCCCGTGTGGCAAAAGGAAAAGTGGCAGGAAATTCTAAGTATTGCAAGTCAAGGGAATTTTGCTGTGGGATGGGTAGCCTCCCATCAGATAGATGGGAATCCAGCAGGAGAGTGGAACAATAAAGCCGATGAGTTAGCAAGACTGAGTACTGTGAAAAAGGATCAAATTACAGAGGATTGGGAGCGCTTATTAGAATGGCTGCATATAAAAAGAAAACACACAGGTGTAAAAGATTTGTACAAAGAAGCTCTTGCTTGCGGTTGGCCTGTTACCAGAGAGATGTGTAAAACATGCACATCAGCCTGTGAACAGTGTCACAGACAGCTGGAAAGACACCCTTTGGAAGATGACCCTCTGCATTTAAGAGAGGGTAAAGGTTTATGGGACGCGTGGCAGGTAGATTACATCGGCCCCTTTAAGAGGTCAGGAGGTAAACACTTTGTGTTGGTGGGAGTAGAGATTATACCTGGGCTAGTCCAAGCTGATGCCTTTAGAAGAGTTACAGGAGAAAACACTGTTAAAGCTTTGCAGGGATGGTTTAGAACTTTCCCAAAACCACAAGAAATTCAATCAGGTAATGGGTCTCATTTCACCTCCAGAGTTGTACAAGATTGGGCAAAGGTGAAGGGATTAAATGGACTTTTCACACCCCTTATTATCCTCAAGCTAACAGGATTGTAGAAAGGACCAAGGGTCCTTTGAAATGATTTCTGAGACCACAGGAGGGAAATTGGGATGTTTGACTATGGGAAGCTGTAAAAGGTGTGAATGATAGATGGGGGGTAAACGGGTGTCCCAAAATCACTGCCTTTTGTCTGACAGCCCCAAGCATAATTCCTTCACTACAGGGACCAGATGATTCAACAAATCCAGCACACTATCCTGGACAACCTGTTTTAGTGGACCTCCCTACTGTAGGTGAAGTACCAGTAGTGCTAAAAATCCCTCTGAACAAATATGCATGGACAGCCTCTGATGCCCTAGGGAAAGAGCATCAGATAAATACATGATGGATAACCCCATCATTTTAACCTTTTCTGCCTCTTGGTGGCAGGCTCTGTCGTGTTTACTTTTCACAGGAGAACTCCAAGGGACATGAAAACCAGATAAGCCATGATAAGGCTAGTGTTGCTTTTCTGCATCCTACCACAATACCATGGCCAATACCCAGTTGAGTGGCCGTGGTCCAAAGCTACCCTCAGGCATCCTAGTGCTCAAGGACAATATCCCAGAGGTCGTCGCCCGAGTCTCCTGACTGTAATACTGCATGACTCTAAGGTATACGGTCAAGATGAATGGGAGTGGGACTGGAAGGATTGGGCTAGAGTCCTAAATGGAACAATTGGTGAACAAATAAAGGTAGGATGCAGAAAAGTGGAAGGATCCCTTCATGAAAAAGCTTCCACCATTGCAATCGCTGGAAATTTTCTAGAAGCAGATGTGACAAGTAAATTAAACCCCAATATTACAGCAGAACTATGCCCCACAACAGAGCGGAAATGTGACAAACAACCCCCCTACATAATGTGTTGCTGTCAGAAGAATGTCGGTAACTACACCTTAGACCGCAGTACCACCAATGTTGAAATTACAAAGCTTTGTAAAGACGAACCAACTGACTGCTGGCATAATTTTACGTTAACCAAATCAACTTATGTAACATGTAATTGGCAAAAATAATTCAGCAGATCAGTCAGGTTTAAAAGGTTTAATTCACAGATTCAAAATAAAGGTGGTAGCAAAGCCCATACTGAATGTAATAGTCACATACCATGGTGTTGATACCCACCCTGTGTTGGACCAGAGTAATGTTTTCCCTCCTTTTATGGTAACCCGAGGTGATGATGTTATAATATGATGTAAATTAAATGCTGAATCTTTTACTGAGTCTGTACCCAGTCATAGCATTGGATTTCACGGTTGTGTTTCATTTTGTAAAGTTGAAATTCAGGATTGTTGGCTAAACTTAACTATTGTACAATCTTCCCATAAAGTCATGTATGGTAAAAACAGTACAAGATTCTGGGGGAAACTTGATGTTGTAATACCTACCATCCCACCACCGGTTATGCTAAGCCTAAGAATTTTTGAAATTGGACCATATAAAATCAGGAAAATCAGCCAACAACAAATATAGTTTAACCAGGTATGGTCTCTTAAACAAGTTAAATTGCTAAAGCAAAACAATGTCTCAGAAATTCAGCCAGCTTGTTCACCTTTTAACCCAAAGAGACATAACCGGTGCTGTGGGAACAGGATTGGGAATCTTGAATAGCATTGATTCAGAAGCACTAACGAATAAATTGGCTGTCACAATTAGAGATTTAACCAAATTACAACAACCGCTGCAGTCGTCATTAACCCACCAGGGATTGTTATCAAACATATTAACTTAGTGAATTTTAACCATATGTAATGCTTCAGTGCATTCAATATTCCCTATCATTATGTTAGGGCTGAATCATGATGGAACTATTCTCTATCCTTTTGAGCATAAGCAATGGGCCCATCAAATTGATAAGAAATGGCAAACTGTTGATTTAGAAACTTGTATTGTCCGGGAACAACTAGGGATCATCTGTGAAAGTAATGCAATCAGAGCTCAGGACATTTGCTTAGACACAGAACAGAATATCTGTCATTTTGAAATTCATCCTAAAGAGAATCCTGAAACAGCGCTTGTGTATATAGGCAATGGATGTGCATGCTTGAGAACTGCTTGTGACAGTGTAGTTATAGAAAATTTAGTAATGGATAATAAAAATCATTCAAATTTTTGTGTTTTGTAACTTTATACACCAAATTGTACCTACTCCCATTGGGATGAACCCTACCTTGGTAAAGCAATTGTTGCTTCATCAAGATTTAATTTAAATTTTGGAAAAGATCAAGAAGAACGGACAGAAAACCTTGGTAACTGTTCATCACAATGTAAAGGAAATACATCGTGCTCTGGAAAGGGTAAGGAAAGATGCCGAACACAGGTGGTGGGATACCCTTTTTGGTTGGTCACCTACTGCCACAGGGGTCCTGAATAAATTGTGTCATCCCATCATTGTTCTCTTGATTTTAGTTTTGATTGGTTTTGTCTTGTTGGCAATTTTTTATATCATGAATTGGAGAATGATGAAACGAATAACACATTTGACATCTATAATGAATATGCATAATCTGGTTGATGTTTCATTCTCTGTGGACACCCCTGACATTATTGATGCAAGGCGAGCTAAGGTATAGTAAGAAATTAGATAAATACTTTACTGCCCATTGTAATTTAATCAATTATTATTGAAATTTTAAGGTATTTTTATTGTTTTGTGATTCAATCAATTAATGTAATTTTAAGGTGTAACAATGCATTAATGCAATCCTAAAGTATAATGATTCAATCAATTATTAATATTATTTTAAGCTATAATAAGAAATTAAACTGTTTTTATTCAAATAATTATGAATGTAATCTTACTATAATAAGGCAATTGTTGCCCTGTTGAAATTTAAACAAAATTTTATGTGATTAAAACTACTTATCCTTTTGTTCTTTTCCTTTTCTTTTCCCTTCTCTCTTTCTCTTTTGTCTCTGTTTTCCGGGGTTATGCTACCCACACTGATGAGTCCTGAAGACATCGTGACAACGCTACGGAGTCCTGAAGACATCGAGAGAGCACTACAGACTCCGAAAGACATCATGACAACACTACAGGTTCCTGACGACGATCGAACGTGAGCCATGGAGTGGTGTAAGAGTCTGGATGGAAATTCCTCATCTGCCTCACGACCATCTACAGAAGCAGAGGCTGAAAACCCAGAGACCTTAAGAGGGGAAAAGGACTTTTGCACAATGAAGTCCAGCCAGATCCTGGTGGGGTGCCTGCCAGACACCCAGGTGTGCTGCAGAGCTGTGCTGCAGAGCTGTGCTGACACATGCCTGTGGAGCCGTGCCGCTCGGCTAATGGGGCGGAAAGGACTGCACAAGGACTATATGTTTTGTACACTTGCACCTGTACCCTAAAACAATGGGCCCTACTCCCCCACCTGCTGGCCATTTACCCCTCGTCTCTGGAGGGATTGCCTCATCTCTTGGTTACCTGCCCTTTGCTTTTGAAAAGACTATAAAGAGACTCTCAAAAGGTACCCCTGCGAGTACTCCCTACAGACGAGACGGAATCCATTGGAGCCGGCCAAGAGGACTCCGTCGTGCCATGGTAGCTATTAACCCGTTTGTTTCCTCCCCTCTCTCAACCCTGCATCTCTCTCTCTCTCTCCTATCGCATAACCGTGCTATTGGCACTCACTAAAGTGCTTTTGATTTTGATTAAAGCAAAAATACTTGTCCCTGTTTTCTTTTGCACTCTGAGATTCAAAGTAACGAACCATCACAACCCCGCTCCTCTGTTAGTGGATCGTGACATACTGCATTGAGGGCAACGGGGATGCACTGCAAGAGACTGGGAACATCCTGGGAGTGACTGGGAGCTTGTTCGAGGTGACTGGAATATACTGGGAGAGACAGGGATTGACAGGGATCATACAGGAAGGTACTGGAATTATTCTGTCAGTATCTGAGAATAACTGGGATCCTACTGGAATCATACTAGGAGTGAGTGGAACCATCCTGGGTAACTGGGAGCAACTGGGACCATGTGGGGAGCAAATGGCATCCTACAGAGAGGGACTGGGAGTCACCGGCTTCAAATGGGAAGTGACTTAGACCATCCAGGGAGAGTCTGAGCCCACAATGGGATCACACTGGGTGTGACTGGGAGTGACTGGTCCCTACTGAGGTCCCACCCCAGGTACCATCAGGGGCAACAGAGACCCAGCCTGGGCACAGGCAGGGAATTTATTCCCAAGCAAATCACAGCAGCACAAGGACAAGGGAAAGAAATCTCTCCAACACCTTCCCTACACACAGTGGGGATCACCCAGAATGGGGGTCACCAGGACTCTGCCCAACGGGGTCACTGGGGATCGTCCAACGCGGATCCTCCCATGGGGGATGGAGCTGGAGCAGTGCACAAAGCTCTTCTTGCACTCAGGGCACTCACAGGGCTTCCCTTAGTGGTGCCTCCATTGGTGTTTGGTCAAGGTTGAGTTCTGGGAGAATCTCTTCCCACACTGGGGACACTCATAGGGCCTCTCTCCGCTGTGGATGCACCAGTGCCGGATGAGGTTGGAGATGCGTTTGAAGCCCTTCCCGCAGTTGGGGCAGCGGAAGGGCCTTTCCTCTGTGTGAACCCGCTGATGCACGAGGAGATCGTAGCTTCTCTGAAACCTCTTCCCACACTCAGGACATTCGTAGGGCCTCTCCCCAGTGTGGATGAGTTGATGTCTCCTCAGGTGAGAGCTCCAATGGAGGCTATTCATGCATTCCCCACACTCATGGGGCCGTTCCCCAGTGTGGATCCTCTGGTGACGGATCAGGCTGGAGCTCTCGCTGAAGCTCTTCCCACATTCCAAGCATTCATAGGGCTTTTCCCCAGTGTGGATTCTCAGGTGCTTGATCAGCTCAGAGGTGCGTCTAAAGCTCTTCCCACATTCCCCACACTCATAGGGCCGTTCTCCAGTGTGGCTCACCTGGTGCCTGTTTATGCTCGACCTCCACCTGAAGCTTTTCCCACGTTCCAGGCACTTGTGGGGCTTCTCCCCACCCTGAGGCTTCTCCACCAGCTCTGAGCTCTGCCTGGATCTCTGGCCACCTTCCCTGCTCAGGGAGGGTCTTTCCTCCTTGCAGCTCCCTGGCAGCCCCTCCTCATGTGGGATCTCCAGGACTTTTCTTCCTCCTCCTCCATCCGGCCACGCCTTGGGAATGACAAATCCTGGTTTGGGAGGGAAAAGCAAGGTCTCAGCAACTTGGGTTGCGAGTTATTTCTGCCCAACTCCATCCCAGGACGTCACTGGAAATCTAGTGTCCATAAAACCTCCAAAACACCAACATTCTGCCCAAAAGTCCCTCAAACAATCAAGAAATACACCCAAAACATCAAGAGTCACCCAAAACTATCTCCAAAATAGAAAGATTAAGCCTGCACAAAAAAAAAGCACAGCAACAACATTTACCCCAATAAATCTCAGAAACACCAAGATACACCCACCCCTCTGAAAATCATAGATCCCCCTCCCCTGCTGGATGTGGGAGGGTAATGCTCCTGGGGCTTGGGGGAGGCCACAGATACAGAGAGTGCTGGAACCTTGTGATGGCTTCTCTTCCTGCACCTCCTCCTCCTCCTCCTCCTCCTGTATCCCTACTCTACCTAACAGTTCTCTTGCTCCTGCTATTCCTCCTTCTCATGCACAATCCCACCTTCTCCACCCCCGAGCATCGTTTGGCGATTTTGTTCTTCAACCCTGCTCCGACATCCCTTCCCCTCCTCCCCTCAGGCCCAGCATTCACCCCTGCCTCCCTCGTCCCCCACAGAGCTGTCGAATCCTACAGGAGGAGCAGGGATGGAGCTGGCACAGGTCGGGCTGGGGCAGCGCTGGGCTCTCAGCCGCTTCCGCTCACACTCGGCCCCCACTGCAGCCGCTCCTGCCAGGACAGCGCGGGGGGGCCCGGCCTGGGCGTTCCGCCCCTCCCACCTCCCCAAATTCCCCTCGCGGGGGGCGCTGGGGGCAAAGGCGGGGGCGCAGGTGGGGTCCAGGTGGGGAGCGTTGGGCGCTGAGGGTCTGGCTGGGAACTGGGGAGTCATCAGCGCCGCGCCCTCGGATTGGCTGAGCCCGGCCTGAGGGCTGGGACTGCAGCAAGGGCAGACACCCCGCTCCAGGGGGGATGTCCCGCAAACGGGGGACCCCCAGGAAAGGAAGAAGAGGAAATGTGACTGTACAAACAGATGGTGTGAGTCTGCGGGGAGATAGGGACAGGGACTGGTACGTAAGGAAGTAGAAGGATAAACCCTCCATGTCAGAAAATGTTATTAATTGACACAGACTGCTGCTCAGCCAAAATCCTGCTAAATTCCTGACCTTCGAGAGGAAGAAGAAACACTGAACAGAGCCACGGATATAATTTGCTATACAAACGGAGAATGTTTATGTACTTTACACATTCTCCCAGAGGTAATGAAGGACACTGACACCCAGGGGGGCAATGAGGGAACTCAAGAAGGGGTATCGACAGACAACAGGGGATGGATGGTGTTGGTGTGCTGGGAAAGATTTGGTTGTAGAGGAGTATACAAGAATATGGTTACGACAAGAAGCAGCAGGAGGAATCCATGGGGGAAGACAAAGAATGATGGAAAAGAGGAGGAAGAGAAAAATACTGAGGATTGGGATGTTTTTCAGCATCCTTTTAGCCTTAAAAATTGCACGCTGATCCAGATCTTTTGCATCCCTGGTTTCCAGGACAGGAAAAGAAGGAGGTCAGGATTTCAGGGGGTTTCTCTGTGCTGGGCAGCGGCAGGACCGGGCACAGAGGTGCGGGACCGGGAGCACGGGCTGGGGGTCTGTGGGGAGCTGTGGGGCCGGGCCGGGGCTGTGGGGCAGGCAGGGCTCAGCGCCGGGCACTGCCCGACACCAGCACCCCCCGGGCACGGCCGGCAGTGGCCCCCGGCCCCCAGGAGGCTGCGGGACGCCCCGGCCGCCTGCCCGGCCACGTGGAGCTGCCGGCCCTGCCCGCCGGGGGGGCCGCCTTTGGACACTGCGGCAGGACAGGGACCGGCTCTGGGATAGGGGGTGTGGAGGGGAGGGGGAACACAAGGAGGAGGAAGGCATAGCTGGGAAAAGTGGATTACTCATGGAAGGTTCAGGATTTTCTTTGAAGGATCTTGTTTGGGTCACTGGAGAAATGAACGATTTTGCAGAAAGCTCAGCAGCTGTCACAGGATGGGCACCCACAGGCACTGAGGGGAGGCTGCAGGAGTGGCAGAATAAGCCCCTGCAGGACTTGGTCACAAAGACACAGCAGGTGAATGCAAGAAGGGAGGAGGAAAAGGCCAAGGTGAAGGCAAAGGCCGTGGCAGAGTTTCTACAGCCCCTGAGGGATGAACCGCACGGCCCTAGGGGGCCCCAGGACCCAGGGGACAGCTTCGGCCACAAGGACCTGGCAGAGGCATTGCCCTCCTCGGCAGGGGAGAGCCCACCCAAACAGCCCCTGCCAAGGAATCAGGGTTCCATCTGCACGCCACAAGGACACTGGAAGCAGAGACAGGAGCACCCTCACGAGCAGCAAGTCCACCCCTTGATGGACATGGATTGTTTGGGGTGTCAGAGCTCCCATTACACCAGGAACCCACCACACTGGAGCCCTTGAGAACATTCACGGTGGCTCTGGATCGAGAGGAGGCCTTTCCTGATAGACACAGGGGCCCTTGGATCCTCTTCCAATCTTAGACCTATGGGGGGAAATTGTCAGCAAGTTCTTGGATCATTCAGGATATAAGGCGGGAAAATAAGCAGGTGTGTTTTATTCATCCACTCTTAGTAGATGTGGGAGGCAGATTTGAAATGCATGAATTTCTGTTTGCTCCTAATGGTGACTGTAATTTACTGGGTAAAGACTGGATTGCTGATGTGGAAATAGAAATTAATGCTGTAAAAGGTGATACAGAGGCTGATGCTGTTGTATCTCTGTGTCATTGTCTGCCAAGGCCTCTGCTGAAGTGAACCCAGAAGTGTGGGCAGCTCCAGGGAAATAGGGAAAATTAGAGATGGAGCCTCTCCAAATTACTTTCAAGCAACCAGCACAAGTGGTGTCTAAAAGCAATACCCTGTTCCATGGCAGGCAAGGAAGGGGTCACAGCCTGGTTTTGAGTCCCTGCTAAAGACAGGGCTTTTGGAGCCTGCGATCTCTCCCTACAACACTCCTGTCCTGCCAGGCAAGAAACTGCATGGATGGACATCAGGAGGAAAGCAGAACTGCCAAGGGTTAAAAAGCAGATGAACTGAGCCTCCTGCCCTGCCTCTCCCAGACAGGGAAAGAGAATTTGAATGGCATGTGGATGTTAAACAGGGCCATGCCAAAGGAATTCTTGTGCTAAAATGTTTAACCCAGGGGTCAGAGAGTGGCCTCATTGTCTGCACAATTGTGCAGCCACCGCTTCAATAGCAACTGAGGCCCAAACCTGAAGGCACAAGGATCTCCTGTTGTTCAAGTCTGGCATCAAGTTCAAGCTTTGAGAACCAAAAGAGCCTCTAAATGGATGAGCAGTGATGGGTTATTACAGTATGAAACTTGTTCAATGGAACAGGAGGATTTAGAATTGAGGACAGGGGAAGGGGAAGGGTTGAACCCAGCGTCCTGTGTGAAGGGCCCTGGACAGGGGGGCTGGGAAGAAACCCATGACTGCATTCAAGTGACAGAGCTGCAGACCTGGGACGGGAGAGATTGAGGAGACATTCCCTGGCCTGAGGGGGAAAATGTGTGAATGGAAGGGTCTGCATGAGCAGGAAAAGGGAAGAATCACAGGACACACTTTTGTTAAGGAATGGGAATGACACCAAGCAGAAGCAGGAGGTGTTTGGGGGAAATTTAATGACTGCAGTTGGCAAAAAGAGGACAACTCAAAAGTGGTAAAACAGACAACAAAGGAAAGAAGAACGCAGCTCATCTACTGGTCCAAATCAGCAAAGGATGGGAATGGGAAACGATTTTGTGGTTCCCAGGCAGAGCATGGGTTAAACGAATAATATTTCTCCTCTTTTGTGCCACAGCAGCTCTGATCTTTTTACCATGCACGACACCTCGATGAGTGCAGCTCATTCAGCAGCTGAGCAAGGGGATGCAGGTGGCAGCCAGGCCTCCTGAGCCAGAAATGGCTACAAAAGGGCACAGAATGAGGTCACTGAGAATAATCCCAAAACCAAAGAAGACCCAGGAAAAAGAGATTGAGTCAACAGTAATTAAAATTTCATAAAGAAAATTACTGAGAAAATCGGAAGAGGAGGGACTGAAAGGAGTAAGATGAAAGTGTCTTTGCAAACAGATGGTGTGAATCTTCCTGGAGATAGGAACAGGGACTTGTGAATAATGAAGCAAAAGGAGAAACCACCAATTTCACCAAATGTCAATAAATGACACAGACTGCTGCTCAGCCAAGGTCCTGCTCAATTCCTGAACTTCGAGAAGAACAAGCACTTAAGAGAGCCATGAATATCGCATGTTATACAAAAGGGGGGTGCATATTAAGGGGGACACGCAGAAGGCGGATCGGGAAGTCTCGACCTTCCAAGTACCTCAGCCAGGGGACAAAGGGAGAGAGAGACGCGCCGCAAAAACTACGATATAAAAGGAGACTGCGTTTTAGAGACGCCATGGGAAACGCCCCGTGGCCTCTCCCTTTGGTCATGAATCACGTTGCTTTTATAGAACTCCTCGCTCTCCTTTCGGGACACAAACCTCTGGCCGTGCGAATTCTCTCGCACACTCCCGGGGACACGGCAGCCACCTCTGTGCCACCGACAGCAAGCGGGACGAGGCAGCGCTGCTCCGGCAGCGACTCCTGCCCAGGCAGCAGCGGCAAGGAGAGCGCGGGCAGCCGCTCCCGCAGCGGCCTCAGCCCAGCGGCAACACGGGCCGGACACGGCACAAGGAAGCCGCCAGAGACCCCTGCCGCCCCCTCGGCACGTAGCGAGCCCCGAGCCCCGGCAGAAGCGAGCGCGCCTCCCACCTGCGCTGCCGCCGCCTCCGAGCTCCGCCGATGCCGCCTCCCCGGGCCCCGGCCGCTGCCGCCGCTGCCGGGCCCGCACAGACGCTCCGCCCATGGCGCCTCTGCTGCGCCACCGGAGCCGCCACCGGGGCCGGCCTTGGGCCCGCTCTGCCCAATGCAAGCGCCACAAGCACGAGTGACATCGGCACAATCACACAATGGCAGCCAATGGCCCGCGCTCTGCACACGCCACAGCCCCGCCCCGCGCTCTCTGTGCCCCCCGGGCTGGCTGAGGCCAAAGCCGGAGATGAGGAACAGCCCTGCAACGGGCCCGGGCCCGAGCCGCGATTCAGCTCCAAATAGAAACAAACTTCTCCAAACCTCCCGCCACGCCTTTCCCAGCCCTGCGTCTTCCGTGCCTCCGGCTCAGTGGGAAGCCCTGCAGCCTCACTTCTCATACCCCGAATTAGGAGCATCAGTGCAGCGCTTGGATTTCCCCCAGAAAGGGAAAACCGCCCCAAACGCCCTGGGCTGAGAGGAAGAGGGCGAGAGATTTCTGGCAGAAAGCTCCAAAAATCGTTTTTTCCCAGCTTGGGAAGAACAAGCCAAACCAAAGTGCGGTGGGACCCCCCAGCAGCGCCTCTCTGCCGTCACAGCTGAAGCCCTCGCTGGTTCCTCCAGGCTGGATGGACAGACTGGGAGCACTGGGAAGGGGCCCCGGCTCGGGGTGCAGCCCCCGGGGCAGCCCCACGGCCCCCACGGCAGCTCCAAGGCTCCGCCAGCCGGGATGGAACGTGGCAGGGGGAGCAGGGCAAGGGACGACCCCGCCGACACCGAGGGAACACCAGGGACACCGGGACCACTTCACAAGCATTTAATGCAAAAGATAAAATCATAAGGAAGACAAAAGCAGCAGCAACAGTGGCACCATAGCACAGGGCCACACAAGGACATGTCCCATTGCACTGGGGTGACGCTGGCCCGATGCCAGGCACCCCCCAAAGCCGCTCTCTCCCTGCCCTCCACAGCCGCACAGGGGAGAGGAAATGTAACCAAGGGTTCACGAGTTAAGGACCAGGAGAGATCCCTCATCAAACACCGTCACAGGTAAAACGGGCTCGAAATTGGAGATGTCAATTGAATTTATTGTTTAATAACGCAGAGCAAGATAAGGAGAAGTAAAATAAATCCGTAAGTACATCTTTCCCCACCCCTCCCTCTTTCCCCACAAACCTCCGGGAGGGGGACAAAGGCTGCAGGGGAGCAAATAGAGAATAATCACGAGGTAATAGGAAAAAAAAATCTTTACAAAATAATTAAGGATAAAGGTACATTAAAAAAAAAAGTGTTAAACGAAATAGTATAAAATACAAATGAAAAAGGAAAATAATGTCAGAGCTTTTTCTCCTGGGACTTAGGGCTTCTTCTCCAAACTCTGAGCTGCATCTGAGTCAGAAACCACTGGATTGGAGAGACTTTGCTGCTGAAGGGCTTCATAGTGCCAAAATTAGAGTGTCGAGTATCAAAGAATAATTTGAAATTACGGAAGTCCCAGCGCCCTTCTCGTATTCCCTCGTTTGAAGCTGAAAGCGGAGCTCCACTTGTGCCTCTGCTTTGTAAGGATGAATGTCAAAATTCGCCGCAATGCCCGGTTCCCTCCCTCCTCTGCCCAGCGCTGCAGGGAGAGGGGATGGGAGTTACGGTCGGTTCGTGCCGCTGCTCCGGCGCCAGGGACGGGAATCCTTGCCCTGCTCCGGCGCGGGGTCCGTCGCATGGGGTCAGTCCTTGCCCTGTCCAGCGGGGGTCCCTCCCCAGCCGTGCGGTCACTCCTCGGCCCGGCCCTGAGGCGCGGGGCAGTGGCGGGGCAGCCGCGCTCCGGCCCCGGCAGCGGCGCGGCCGCTTCGTGCCGGGCAGGAGCGGCAGAAGGAGCCCGGCGGCGGCGGGGGCTGAATCCCGTCCGGAGCAAGAAGAACAAGAAGGAGCCGGGGCCGCCTGCGGTGTCCGATCCCCGGCAGCAGCCGCGGGGAGGCCTCGGGGAGCGGCGGCGGGCGGGGCCCTGTTGGAGCCGCCCCGAGGGGTTTGTGCCGCCCCTGAAGGGTCCCTGAAGGAGCCGCTGCGCGGGACCGGCGAGGTGGGAACGACAGAAAATACAGAGAAGAGAAAAAAACGCAATCAAAGAGCCGCACCAAGGACGTCTCCCCTGCCCGCATCTGGAGGAGATGCACGGAGGGACGAGCGGGAGGTGAATAAAATAAAATACAGTGAATGGAGTAAAAGAGAATAAAAAACTGAACCGACAGGTTCCTGGAGCCCAGTGTCACTGTAGGAGCCGGCAGCGAGGGACGGGCGGGGCGCGGCCCGGATCGAGCCCCTCCGGCTGCGCCACGAGGGGCGACCCCGCGGGACCGCGCCGGGGCCGAGCGGCGGCGGCAGCCGGAGCCGGGGAAGCGGCTTCGAGCGGCGGAGACGAGCGGGGTGTTCGCAGCCACCTCCGCTCAGCCCTCGGGCACCGGAGAGGTTCCGGGGGTTGTTCCCAGCCAGCTCCGCTCAGCCCTCACGCACCGCGCTGGGGCCGCTGTGCACTTTTCAACCCCGGCCGCCCCCACGGGCCGGCTCCCGCTGCCGCGGAGACCAAAAACCCCGGAAAATCGATTCCAGGCACTGAAATACCTTTTCGTGCCCAGTCAGGTCCGAGGGGCGATCCTTATGGACTCCCCTCCCATCCGTCCCTCCTGGGCACCGCCGGGCAGTAGCGCAGCTCCCGGGGCTGTGTCCCGGCACCGGCTGCTGCGTCCCGGCGCCGGCTGCTGCGTCCCGGCACCGGCTGCTGCCACAGGGCACACGGCTGCCGCACTTGGGTATTAAACCCGACACATTTGGGGAGGGGGGACAGCCCCAGAAACCAGGACTTTGCCCTCGGGAACTTGTAGCTGCACGAGGGGGATAAAGGATCAGCCACCAACGCCCCCAGCAGGGGCTCTGCCCCCCTAAGAACGGGGCTGTGTTTGGGACAGGTCGGATGGCTGGGATGGGTCTGCAATGAGACAGCCACGTGTTGGGATGAAGAGTTTGGGGCGATCCCGTTACTGAGAAGGTTTTGGGGCACCCTCCAACCCTGAGGGAAGAGTTATTGGGAGAGGGGGGACACATCTGGATCTGACACTGGATTGGGGCCCCACAGGGAAGGATGTGGAGAGCCCGTATTAGGGGAGATCCTGAAGCTTTCCTTGTTTTGGTAGTTATAAATGGCTTTGGGGGATTTCCCGGTCATTTTAGGGCACAGAGGTGGCCACTTTCCACCAGTTTGAGGGGTTCCAAAAGGCTCGTGGTGGACCCACTTTGTTAGGTTCTGATGCCGGCCGCCCACGCTTTGAACTGGTCCGGACTGGTGCTCCCAGTGCCGCGCGGGGCGGCTGCTTTGGGGCTGGTGGCACCTGCCCGGCGCTGGGGATGGGGCGTGCGGGGGGAGCTGGGCCTGGACTGGTGCTACTGGTGGTGCTGGGAGCTCACCTGTCTGGGGGCCAGCGGGACTCGGGTGAACCTGGGTGTCTGAGGGGTGTGGTGGGGACGATGGGAAAATAATGAGAGACAGCAAAAAAGGGAGGAAGAGAGCAGGAAATCGGAGCTGAATTGCCAGAGTAGGAGTTCAGCCCAGGGGTCTCCAGCTGGACTCCCCCTCAGCAAGTGGCTCCCACAAGCCCTCAGCCTGCCCTCAAAATCCTTTGGGATCCCCCATCCATCTTTGCATTCCCTCCTTCAAGATCTCCAGGCTCCTGAGGTGAGACCAAAGGGCTCCAAGTTCCCAGCTAGACTGACCACAACCCCCACTTTTTTTTCTCCACACAATAATTTTCCCTCTTTTTCCATTCCCGCGTCCCCCACAGTGGATGGGAGTAGCCAAGAACCCAGTGCTGCCCCGGCCCGAGCGGCCTCAGCTCCATCCCTGCTCCTCCCGCGGGACGCGATGCGTTTGCGGGGGAGGGGGACCCTAGGCCTGGGGGGAGGAGGAGCAGGGGTGGAGGAGCAGGGATGGAGGAGGAGGGGGAGAACGGGCGGAAGCAGGAAAAGGAGGAAGTCGAGAAGGAGCGGGAGGAAGAGGAGGGATAGAGGAGGGGCGGGAGCAGGAGCAGGAGGAGGAAGAGGAGGCCCCACGTGCGTCCATCGCTCGCTGTATCTGCAGCCCCCCCTCCCCGGGAGCATCGCCCCAAGCCCGCATTCCGCAGGTGACCGAGGACGAGGAGCTCGCCCCAAATATCTTGGGCGGTCCCTGGGAGGGTTTTTTGGGGGTGTTTCCACTGCCGGCCCCCGGCAGAGCCCCAGCCATGGGCTGGGGATGCGGGGTATCCCCTCGCATGAGGGTTGGTCTCCCTGGGTCAGGCTCGGGATCCACGTGGCGATCGCCCGGTGCCGGCGGGGTCTGAGGGGGACAGCGGTTTTGGGAACCCCACGGGAGAGCCGGGTTTAGGGGTAGCCCGAGAGCCAGGGATTGGGAAGAGCGGGAAGGGGCGATCCCGGAGCTGGGGGAGCCCCGGCAGGCTGAAGGGAGGGGGAGGATGGAGAGCGGGGGAAGCAGGGACCCCTTGGACACCGAAGTGGGGAGCCCGGAAAGGGGGGACCCCTGGGATTTCCGGGATTCCCCTGTTAGCCCAGAGAAGGCAGGAACCCCAGGTAGGGGAGACCCCAAAACACGCGGGCCCCCCAGAAACTCAGAGAGGAGGAACGTCCAGGAGCCCAAAGCGTAGAAAAACAGAGAGGGGGAACTCTGGGGAGTTTGGATTTTTTGACTGAATCTTGGAGCTTTTGTTTTGAATGTGGATGTATTGGGCTAAATCTTTATTTTTTTGGGGCTCTGTGGGGGGAGAGATGAATCTTGTTCTTTCTGAGGTCTACTGAGCTAAATGTTGGTGATTTGGTTTCTGCAGGAGGGTGAATCTTAATATTTTGGAGGAGTCTTTGCCTGAGTGTCGAACTTTTGGGTCTTTTGGGGCTGTGTCTTTATATTATACAGGTTTTTTCTGCTGGATCTTAGTATGTTGGAGGTTTTTTTGGACTCAAGATACCTGGTGACTTCTGGAGATGGAGTTGGGAAGGAGGAGCCCCCAACCCAACATGCTCACTCCTTGTTTTCCCCCCAAAGCAGGATTTATCAATCCCAAGCCTTGGCTGGATGGAGAAGGAGGCTTTGAGGAAGAGGAAGAACCTTGAAGAAGGGCCGTTTTGAGTGGCTCCAGAGCACAGGAACCCAGTGGGGAGGAGGAAGAGCCCTGGAGATCCTGCACAAGGAGGGGCTGCAAACCCAGCCCAGGGAGCTGCAAGGAGGAAAGACCCTCCCTGTGCCAGGAAGGCGGCCGGAGATGCAGGCAGAGCTCAGAGCTGGGGGAGAAGGGAGGTGGGGAGAAGCCCCACAAGTGCTTGGAATGTGGGAAGGCCTTCCGCCACAGGTCCCACCTGATCCGGCACCAGATGATCCACACTGGAGAACGGCCCTACGAGTGTGGGGAATGTGGGAAGGCCTTCAACTACAGGTCGTCCCTGATCCAGCACCAGATGATCCACACTGGAAAACGGCCCTATGAGTGTGGGGAGTGTGGGAAGAGCTTCAGAGACAGCTCTGGCCTGATGCATCACTTGAGAATCCACACTGGGGAAAAGCCCTACAAGTGCTTGGAATGTGGGAAGAGCTTCAGCGAGAGATCCAGCGTGATCCAGCACCAGAGGGTCCACACTGGGGAGCGGCCCCATGAGTGTGGGGAGTGTGGAAAGAGTTTCCAGTACAGCTCTGACCTGAGAAAACATCAACTCATCCACACTGGGGAGAGGCCCTAGAGTGTCCGGAGTGTGGGAAGAGCTTTCATACAAGCTCCCATCTCCTTAGACATCAGCGGATTCACAGAGAGGAGAGGCCCTTCCCCTGCCCCAACTGTGGGAAGGGCTTCAAGCAGAACTCCCACCTTGTCCGGCACCGGCACATCCACAGTGGGGAGAGGTCCTACGAGTGTCCCCAGTGTGGGAAGGGATTCTCTATGAGCTCTCACTTGACCCAACACCGACGGAGGCACCACTAAGGGAATCCCTGTGACTGCCCCAAGTGCAGGAAGAGCTTCGTACGCTGCTCCAGCTCGAACCCCCATGGGAGGATCCACGTTGGATGATCCCCAGTGACCCCGCTGGCTGCCCTGTCCCTGGGACTGTTCTTGGAAGTTTCTGACTCCCCGATCAGCCTGCTACATGTCCCCCTGCAGTATGCACATATACACGATTTTTTTTTTATTAGTAAAACCAACCAATGTTATTAATTCCATTAAGTCCTTCTTATTTTTCTCTAAGTTCAGGAATTTAACATGGCCTTGGCTGAGCAGCAGACCATGTCAATTAGTATCATTTTCTATAAGTGATGGTTTCTTTTGTTACTTCCTATCCCACAAGTCTCTGGCCCTGTCTAAAGCAGATTCCCATGGTTTGTTTGTAAAGTCACATTCATCTCATTTCTCTCACCCAGCACTGCTGGAGCCCCTCCCCTTTAGGCCCTTGCAGGTGCCACCAAATGCGTGTCCAGGCTGGAATCTCCCCACCCGCAGCCTCCAGCACCCGCCCTGTCCCGGGCTGGGCCTGGGCTGGTGGCAGCGAGCCCGACAGAAACCAACACCCATGGGGCCACAAGCACGAGGGGCTTGGAATCGGTCAAGGGGCGCTTTGGTTTGCAGGGGTGGAAGGGCTGGGGCTCCTCCCCTGCCCCTCTTTGACTCGGTTTAGGATTCAATTTTTTGTCCGCTGTGGGAGGGGATAAAGGTGAGGTTTTTCTCCTGCACTGGGCAGGTTTTTCCCTTGCATGGAGCGCTTGGACCGTGCCCGGGCCCCTTGTACCCTCCTGCAGAACCGGTGGCATTTTCCAGCACACCCGGTTTGTAACCAAGAGTCGGGTGCAGCCGAGAAGGCTCCAGGCACCTCCTTCCAGGCTGACTCTGCAGATGCTGAGGCTGCTCTGGGCTCTGCCAGGGCTCTGCTGGGGCTCAGCTCTGGGCAAGGAAGGGCCTGCACTCCCCTGGCATTGCTCCGGGCAGGGGAGTCACAGAGGGAGAGGGAAGGGACACTCAAGGGAGTTGAGCTTTAACAGAGTTTTTATTCAAAAAGCGACCAGAACAAACAGGGTGTCCTAACTCCCAGAAGTAACTAGCAGTGCTAACTACCATTACTGACCAGTTATCCTAACAACCCTAACGAACTAGTTATCCTAACTACCATAACTAACAGTGTGTCCTGACTACTGTAACAAAAAGCTCTCCTCAAGTTCTTCATCTCCTCCACTGCTCCCTCAGTTGCTTGGCTGCAGCGATCAGAGGGGTCAGGCTGGAGAGAGGCTCAGCTGATGATAAAAATGGGTGCTGCCCAAAGGATAAAAAAGAAAGAAATTAATCGTTACTTTCCGGGGTTAAGTTCCTCACAGGCTCTGTTGCAACAGGACAAAGGGGAATGGTTGGAAACTCAAGAGAAGGAAGCAGGCTCAGATCAGATCTGAGGAAGAATTTTTTCACCAGGAGAGTGGGGAAACACTGAGAGAGGGTGCCCAGAGAGGTGGGAGGTGCCTCCTCCCTGGAAACATCCAAGCTCTGGTCAGGCAGGGCTCTGAGCCACCTGATCTCCTTGAAGATGTCCCTGCTTGCTGAGGGCACCTGGTGCAGATGGCCTGGAAAGGACCCTGCCAGGCCAAAGCAGGCGAGGATTCTGCTCGCTTTGTGCGTAAGAAGCAGCGAGACTGGAGATGATGGGAGGGGGCCCCACAAGAAAACCCCTCCCTGGCGCTGCTGTTTCCCCTGCAGCCGCTTTGCATTCACCTGCAGCAGCTCCTGGACCGAGCAGCGCCGCTCCTCGTGCGGCTCGGGCTGCACTCGAGGAAGTCCCGCAGCAGAGCCGACAGGCGCCGGGGCTCCTGCAGCTGCGGGGTCCCGTTCTGCTGGATCAGAGCACAAGCCTGCAGGAGAAGCAAACACAGCACTCTGCCAGCTTCCTTCACACCCACGAGTGCTCACAGCGAGCCCGGGTTCTCAGCCCCTGCTCCAGGGGCAGTTTCCTCCCTGGAGAGATGCTGCTCACAGCTCATTTTTCTGTGCCAGCCAGAACAAGCAAACCCTGATGCAGCCACAGTCATTGCAACACCCAAATGATCTTGCCCTGAGAGCCAATTTCATGGGCTGACTTTGTCAGTAGGAACCTCCATCAGAAATAGCCCATTTTGCTTCTCCAAATACAGACAGCAGCTTCACAGGCCATTTTCAGGAGTCAGTGTGGCCTGTGGTTATTTCAAGGGATTCTACATCAAATGCATCTCTGCAGTGCCACTGACACTCAAGGAAATGCATTCCTGATGTCCCCAACCCAGGAACTGCCAGGCAACGAGCAGGAGGTTTGGGCTGCTGAAAGCTCAGGCTTGGGGAAATGGAGAAAGTAGCTTGGACTGGGAAAGAAATATGTGAGACTGTGGGGATGTTAAACAATCATCTTCATGTTTTAGACAAGTTTCCCAGTGAGAAGGGTCAGGGGGGAGTTCATCTCACAAAATCAGTTTCAGAAACTCCTTCAGAAAACTTGTTGGGTTTGGGTGTGGGTTTTGCGGTTGGTTTGGGGTTTATTTGCAGGACAGTGTTAGAGCTGGTGCTTGATTCGTGTTTTCAGCTCATCCTCACAGACAGAAGAGCTGCAACAACTTAAAACCCAAAGCAAACTCTGGAGTCTGCAGAATCTTGGTCTGTGTTCAGGCCCGAGTCCTCTGGGAATTTCCTTCCCAATGTGCAGAAACATCCAGCTGCTCCTCCCTGGGCGGGGTCACTCTGTGCTCACAGGCCTCAGCCAGCTCTGGAGAATTTGCCTCTTACCATGGCCCCCGTTTGCTTGGAGTAAGGAGGTTCTCATTCCACCATCTCCATGGTCACGATGGGAAAAGACCAGATATCCACCTTGGGGCCATAAGAAAAACTGGTGACAACTTCTGGGGCCATGCAGTGAGCAGTGCCCACCATGGAGCTGGGCTGCTCCTGCTCAGGGCTGAGCTGAGCGCGGAGGCCAAAATCAGCTGGGGACAGAAACAAACACTGTCAAAGGCAGCTGGAATGAGGAAAGCAAGCACAAAGATTCCCCACTCTCAGTCTGAGGATTCAGCACTGAATCCAGCTGGGCAAGTCCTCAGGGCTGTAGCCAAGGAAAGGTGGAAGTGGAGCCTTAAAGAAACCCTCAGCTTTCATGCAGTGGCTTTTGCTGATTCCCTTGAAGCTTCAGATTCCAACTGGCGCCCCTCTGGAAGGGACATCCCCAGAGCAAAGGCACTGCTGCCACCCTGCTCCTCTGCTGAGCTCTCTGCACGGGGCAGCCACTCTCAGCTGGCAGCAGGGGCCGGGCAGGGCCACCAGCAGCACTTGTGGGGCTCTGGCCGTCACTGGGGAGCAGCCCCACAGCCGTAGCCCGGGAGCGCCGTGCCTGCCCAGGAACACCCACCCAGCTTGACAGAGCCCTGCATTCCCAGGAGGATGTTGGAGCTCTTCAGATCCCTGTGGATCACCCGCTTGGAGTGGAGGAAATCCAGGCCCTGCAGACACTGAGAGAGAACAAGAAACACGAGGGTAGAAATCAGTGGCCGGAATATCTCACACAAGGAAGGAGAGTTTGGGATTCTGCCAGCAGCAGCTTTGCTGTGCCAGGCCAGGAGTGCAGGGCAGACAAGCTCCAGGCAAAGGGTTCAAGGCAAAGCTGAGAACACCAAATCAAATAAAATACGGACAGAGAGTTCTACAAGACCAGGGAGGAGGACAAGGACAGAGTAGAAGTGCAGTGATGCTGGCAGGCCGTTCACTTCAGAGGCTCTTTGTGCTGCAGCTCATCAAAACAACCCAGGAACAAAGCTGTGAGCATGAAGCCACTCCTGTTCTCACGACCTGATTGGAAGGAGCAGCGTGTCCCAGCCATGGGTAGCACAAGCAGGATCCCTCCCCTCCCGACTGACAGCTGCCATCTCTCCTTCAGCCATGCGTGTGTGCCTGACAACGTCCTGCAAAGTTCCTCTGTCCATGTATTCCATCACCAGCCAGAGATCTCCATCTACAAGGAAGCTGGAAGAGGAAAACAACGGCACGGAGATGAACGTGCATGGCTCAATTGCCCCATGGAAAAGCCTTGAGTGGATGTCCTGGGTTAGGCCAGAGGGGTCAAAATCTAGGAAGTGATCTGGGCTGCAGGAATGCAGGAAGAAATACAACTTCCTTCCTGCGAGAGAGAGAGAGCCAATAATCAGGTAGTTTTAAGAATTGATAGGTAGGTAAACCAATTAAAAAAGTTGGTCCGCCTTCAAGGAAAAAACCATATATAAGCAGAGACTTTCTGACGCTCTTCCTCTTTGGACCTGCTGCTGCTGTGTAGAGAGGAGCAGCTCCTGCTTCTCTCACTGGTAAGGCCCCCCCCCCCACCTCCTTCCGAAGGAGGGATGGGGGGGGGGGAAGGGAGGTTTTACGGCAGCCCTGCTGCTGCAGCCGGGCAGGCATGGGGGAGGAACGGCT
The DNA here is from genome assembly GCA_034509425.1 of Eopsaltria australis. NCBI lineage: Eukaryota > Metazoa > Chordata > Aves > Passeriformes > Petroicidae > Eopsaltria > Eopsaltria australis. The sequence continues at coordinate 264,524 of JAVTVJ010010713.1, forward strand.
GGAATCTTCAGCAGATACAGCTCAGCCGGTGTGCCAGCTACACGAGAGGGAGAGCCAGGCCCCTGCTCCGGGCCAGGCAAGGACCAGGCCGGACTCCATCCAGCTCGGGCCAGGCCCTGCCCTGTCACCCCAGGCCTAGATGGCCCCAGCAGGCCGAGCCAGCTTGGCCGAGCCAAGCAGAGACTCTGAGAGCGTCTGGCATTCAGCTCGGACTGTTCAAGCAGCCCGGCAAAGAGCACGTGATCCTCACACTGCCGGAGAGAGAGAGACAGAAATTAACTCTCTCCATGCCTGGACTAAACTCACAGACATCCATCCTTCCTCGCAGAGAGAGGAACGAGTGAGGACATCTACATAGTGCAGCGCAGAGACTTTACCGTCAGTGAGGAAAGCAGAACTGATACCTAGAGGGAGGTGCATGAGAAGTTGCTTCAAAAATGAAGCTGAAAACTCTTTTGGAGAACCATGGTTGGGGACTGAGCTAATAAATTCTCTGTAATATATGAAGATATAGTCCAAAGGGGGATGTGAAGTTCTTATTGCAGCCAATGAACTGAAATACCTAAGTACAGACAAGTAAGTGTTGAAAAAAGTACAGCCTGATGAGAAACTAGAACCAAGAGAGAGGAGAGGCTGTGATCCAGAGCCCTGGTCCCGGGGAGAATGCTAGAGACCCTGAGTTGTCAAGAGAACCTGTGTTGCTGAGCACAGAAGAAGGGATTTTCTTTGTTGCTGCAATTGAACTGGGCATCCTTAAAACAGGTACCCTGTGGACTGTTCATAACCCACCATAGTGGCTGTGGGAAGGCTACTGGTGTAGGAGAGATCCACCATTAAGCTGGACTTTATTCCGGGCGGCGGTTAATGGTGAGGCAGAAGACCCATAAAAACTGTATTTTTCTTACAGAAGATCCATGGTGTAAGCAAAAGAAACTTCTCTCCCTGAATGAACTAGAACAAGAGTTGTTTCTGAGGTGGTAAACTGACTGGAGGTCGAAGTGTTGTCTTTTGTATGTTGTCAGAGAGAATTGAAATGGAGATGTGGGGAAGGAGGGGTGGTCTGGGGAGTTTGTTCTGGTTTTTTTTTTCTTGAGTTTTTCTTTTTTCCCTTTGTCTTAGATATATTAATAAAACTTCTTTGTACTTTATAAAGTTTGAGCCTGCTTTGCCTACTCCTAATCCTTATCTCACAACAAGCAATCAAGTAAATTTAGGTAAGTGTGCTGGCATTTAACCACAAACCTGAATAAGCGAACTAAAACCACGACAGTGGAGTTTTGTTTCCAGGTCACTTGTAAATGAGGCCAGGGTCAGATGGAGAGACATTCCTGCCAGGCTGCACAGTCCTTGGGATCTGCACAGTGTGAAGGAGAAGGAGACACCTGTGAAAAAGGAGAGGCCTTAGATGGCCAGCAAGTGCAAAATGCAGTTTAGCAACAGCCCAGATCAATGTGGAAGCACAGCACTCGGCCCGAGCTGGTTCAGCATCTGAACTCATCAGTGCCACCATTGCCTCCAGAACGAGGCAGCACAACTTCCAGAGTTATCCAGGGGAGGAGGCCGTGCAGCACTTGGCACAAAAGTGGTCAAGTGTTTGGGAAACCTTGCAGAAAGTCCCTTCAGAACCTGGCAGGGCCATTGAAAAATGGGCAACTGAGGCGTTTCTGGAAACAAGAACCTGCTCTTCCTGGCATCTGCAGCAATGGAAAAGAGTTGGGGAGAAGGAGCCACAGGAAATAATTTCTGCCATGGTTTATCAGCACTTGGCATAAGACACAGAAAATGGGGTCATCCTGAAGGAAAAACCAAAGCAAAGCAACAAAAGCACAGGGAGGGAGGGAGGGAACTGTCAGGCTGTTGTTTTGGGAGGATACGGCCGGGTCAGGCTTTTTCCAACCAGGCTGCAGACTATGGATGGCAGGAAAGATGAACGCAGGGCCTATGCAGGGATAAGAGCTGAAGCACTCACCTGTCCAAGGAGTTGACAATGTTGGGGCTCTTCAGGTCCTTCAGGACCAGGACCTCATTCACAGCTCGTTGCCTGTTCTGCCCCCTGAGACTCATTTTCTTTATGGCCACCTGAAGGGACATTGCAGAGCTTTAGCTGGAGGAGTCTGTGGCAGGAGGCCACAGCAACCACGGAGCGAGTCTTTGTGGAGCGACGGAGTCGGGCTGGGCCAAAGTGTCCTGGGATGGGACACCAGAGCTCAGCAAGTGCCATTCCCACAGCCCATTGCTCTGCTGGCTGGGGGCCGCCCACAGGACACGTGGCCAGAGACATTTGGCCTTGCAAGTCCTGCAGAAATAGTCCCTCAGCTGTCAGCCTCAAAGCTCCAACAACATTCTCTGCACCTACAGCCTTCTCTAATGGCCTTTGACTATCACCATTAATATTATTATTATTATTGGTAGTAGTAGTAGTAGTATGAAAACACATTTTGGAAGGAGGAGTTAATTCAGGTTCTGTGAAAACAGACCTGGGAGCCCTTTAACAATTCTGTGGGGTTTGGCCATGATTTCAAATGCAGCTGCTGTGTTTGGGGTTGCACAACAAAGCAAAGGTGCTCATCCATGACTCAGATGATCCCTGTCCCAGGCTGGCACTGACACCAGACCCAAACACAGCTGCAGGGTTTAGGAGAGAGCTTTGCTCTGCACATCCATCTTCTCATTTCTCTCCCTCTCTCTCTGGGAACAGCTGCAGCAGGACTGAAAGCCCAAAGCGATCCCAAGCAGGATCTCTCCTTAATTAGGCCTTGAGGTGTCCTTTGGAGATGAACCCCAGGATGGAAAAACTGCTAACTAGTGTTCCTGCCCGAGGCTGGGATGGAGATAAATGAGGCCTCAGTCTCCCCCAGCTGCTGCATTCCCGTTTTTAGATATGAAGAGCAAGGCAGCGTGTCCTGCTCTGGCAGTCACCGCTGCCCTCCTTGCACTCCTCTGGGCACTTGAGAAGGACCAAGTGTGTCCCAGCTGTGCTCTGCAGGCTGACACTGCTGTGCCTTCAGAGGAACAGCCTGTGCAGGAAAGCTCTGCTGGCCCCCCAGAGCTCCAGGCACAGCTCCCAGCAGAGGGGAGAGCCCTGGAGAGCTGCCAGACGTGCCGGGCGTGTTGGCACTGACCTCTTCTCCAGTGGCCCTGGCGAGTCCTTTAGAAATGGCTCCAAAAGCCCTGGAGACGAAAGAGCAGAGAAGAAAGAAGCAGCGCTTGAGGCCCTGGCCGTGAAAGCCAGCCCAGACAGGAGATCTCTGCTGCCTGCAGCACTCACAAAACACCCGGGTGCATCCACCCTTCCAACAGCAGCGCAGCAGCCACCAGCCCTCTGCCACGCAAGGTGTACAAGAGGAAACTGAGACCCAGCACGAGGGAAAAGGGCTGGAGCAAATCCCAAATGTCCACGCTGAGTTCCTTTAGTTCAGAACCTGAGGTGGGGGGTGGGTATCTAAAGAACTGGAAAAGAATGCATTTCATCCTTTTGCATTTCCTGCCTAAGAGCTGCAGGATGCACAAGGGCCCTGCCATCAGGCAGGTGATGCATTTTGCCCTCAAGGGCGGCAGCTCTGTGTCTGTTACTGAACATATGGGCTCTGCTGCCTGGGCTGAAAAGAGCCCTTATTAGTTCATCTCTGGTTTCTGTTTCTGAACCATTCTGTTGATAATCCTGACTAGTGGATATTTTTTGAATCAAAATATCTGAAAGAAATCTTCTTGAGAACTGTTTTCTGACAGTCACCAGAGGGTGAGTTGCTCTTTTAGGCAATCCAATTGCAGGGGCAGAAGATCTTCCAGGTGCTGCTCCTTGCTGCAGACAGGACCCTGCCAGCCTCAGGGGCCTTTGATGGTGCCTTCTGACCACAGGGATCAATTGTGATCAGGACTGGGAGACAGCAGGATGGTACCCCAGTGTCTGAAGGTGTTTGGGGCTCTCCTGACTTCTCACATGATCCTGCACCAGCAAAATCCCTGGGCCCTGCTTGTGCAGAAGTAACAGCCATGCACTCACCCTTGGCCAATCTGTTCCAGTTCCAGGTATTTCTGGGCAGGCTCCCCCACGCTCACGGCACTCCCTGAAAGAAACCACGTGGAAGACGCTCCCTCCCAGATGGAGACACCGCCTTGCAGCAGAGCCCAAAGGCAGCCCCAGTCGCTGGGGCCGTGAGCCCCTTGGTCTCAGCTGGGGAGGGACAATAAATGACTCTGGGACATTGAGCTGCAGAGCAACCCTGGCTGCAGCTGATGCTGAGACACACACACAGCACCTGCTCTGGAAGCCAGGAACAAAGCAGACGTACTCAGCTGCACCAGGCACCGCTGCCCTCTCCCCTCTGGCTGCAGGGCTGTGCTGCTGTCAGAACCTTCAGCCCAGGATCCTGCAGCGGAGGGAGCTTCAGTGTCCTCTCCCCAAGCACAGGGAGCTTCAGTGTCCTCTCTCCAAGCACAGAGAAGTTCTCCGTCCTCTTCCCAAGCACAGGGAGCTTCAGTGTCCTCTTCCCAAAATGCTGTAGGTTCTCCATCCTCTTCCCAAAACGCTGCAGGTTCTCCGTTATCTTTCCAAGCCATGGGATGTTCACCCTCCACTTCCCATGCTGGGAGATGTTCACCCTCCTCTTCCCAAGCCACAGGATGTCCTCTGTCTTTGTCCCACACTGGGAGATGTCCGTCATCCTCGTCCCACACTGTGGGACCTTGGCCATCCTCCTCCCACGCCGGGAGATGTCCCCTGTCCTCGTCCCACGCCATGGGAGCTTGGTCATTGTATTCCCAAAGCGCGGGATGTTCGCCCTCATCCCCCAGGACAGCGGGAAGTTCACTGTCATCTCCCGGCACAGAGGGAAGTTCACCATCGTCCCCCAGAACAGCGGGAAGGTCACTGCTTTCTTCCTCCTCTTTGGCCTCCTCTTTGGAAGCACAGGGAGCCAGAGGAGGTGCTGCTGCTGCTTTTGTGCCCTGGGGACAGATGGTGGCGTGAGGGACGGGAAGTTCTGTCTCAGGTCTCACCTTATTTATCCTCAGCTGCACATCCAGCTGCACTGAGCAGAAATGGGATTCAGAGCTGTTCAAACCAGGAATGGGCTAAAGTGGACATTGCCACTTATTGTTGGGAATTGGATATTCCACCATGGCTAAAGGCAGCAAGCAATCTCCTGCCTGCAAGACCAGAGCTGCAGCTCTCCAAAAGCTCCTCAGCAGAAAAGGAGAAAACTGCCAGGGATCCCTTTGCTGCTGCTGCTGCTGCTGCAGAGGCAGTGACAGGAACTTTCCTTCAGCCTCCCAGGCTGGCACTCGAGTGCCACATGCCAAGCTCACAACTTGCTGCACCATTCCCAACACCAAAGGTCCCTTTCCCACTCACCGAAGGAGGAGCTGCTCGGGATCCACACATGAGGTGCCCTGCAAGGGGAGAGGGAACATGAACCAGATGCTGTTAGGAAAAACCTGCCCGTGGTGGGAACTCCCACAGAGCAAGGCAACCCCAAGAGAGAGCATTTTGTTTTCACAGCATCCCTCCAGGAGCCACAGTCCCTTCCCACAGCAAGCAAGAGAACAGCACAAAATACTGGGCTGTGTCCGTTCTTGGCTGCAGCAGCAAACGGAGGGAGTTCCAGGCTCCACTGCCACAGACTCTCCCCTTGAGGGAACAGAACCCCCCCGGCCTCATTGCAAATGCTGTGCACGCCCCACTGGCTGCAGTCACCCCCTTTTCCAGCTGCAGCTGTTGGCAGGAGCTCTCCCAAAGCCACAGTGTCTTCATGGCAATTTGGTGACAAAGTCAGCTCAGTGCCAGTGGAAGGACAGAAAGCACACCAGCGAGCCCAAAGCCACAGATGCTGCAGCCAGGGAAAACCTCGACTTACGTGCCAGGTGGGTTAAAAAATACCCCAAATAAGCCACGGAGTACAGAGTGCAAAGGGCAGCAGCCACTTGCTGCATCATTGTGGCCGTGCTGCACACATCTGCAGCCTGCAGCCCTGCAAGCACAGAAGGACACCCGTCAGGGGCTGGGCTGGCTGCTGGCAATGCCTCGGGCAGGAGGATCCTCCGGCAAGGAGCAGGTGCCCACAGCCGCTCTGGACACTGAGGCCTCCGTGCCCCACAGCAATGGGAACACCATGGGGACGAGGCAACGTTCCCGTGACATCACAGCAGCAGCTCCCGCAAAAACCGCCTGCAAGGTTCTCCTGTGTCACAAAGGAGCACAAAGAATCCTCCCGGGGCACAGCCCATGGCTCAAAGGATCCAGAGGAACTCCAAAAATGCAGCAAATGAGGACACCTCGGAGCCCAGCCTGAACCCTGAGGAGGAACAAGGACGGGACCAAACCAAAGGAAACTCGACCGTCAGTCACTGATGGCTCTGACTAAACCAACAAGGCTTGTTCCATCTGGGATCTTTGTTCTAGCTCTGAAAACAAGCAAGGTTCTCCACTCTAAATACATAGAACGCAGGTAGCGGGGAGGAGGTGAGATTAGGAAGGAGGAGGAGGAGGAGCAGGAGGGAGAGAGGAAGGAGGAGGAGCAGGAAGAGGAAGAGCAGGAAGAGGAAGAGCAGGAACAGGAACAGAGGGAGAAGCAGGAGGTTCCAGTGCCCTCTGTGTCCACTGTACCCCTGGCCCCGGGAGCTTTGCCCCCACCACATCCGGCAGGTGAGCGGGGAGGGGGAGATCATCCCAAGCCTCTCGGCGGGCCCTGAGCAGCATTTTTTCTTGGAGGGAATTGGGAGCACACAGATTCCAGAACTGAGTTCCAAATATCATTAAGGATCCCTGGGAGGGTTTCATTTTGGATGCGTCAGTTTTGGATTCTGTGGGACCCCAAAGCTGGGCCACAAATTCCCCTTTGGGGGATATTTTGGAGGCTTCATGTGGCCATCACCTGGTATCTGCTGGGGGAGGACCTTGTTCTTGTGAACCTCCCAGGAGAGTGGTGGAGGGGGATCCATGAATCCCCTGGACTGGGTGAGGGGAGAGGGGCAATCCCAGAGCTGGGGCCCCCCAGAAGCCTGGAGAAGCGGGGAGCCTGGAGACGATGAACCCCTGGGATCCCAAAATAGAGAATCAGGAGAGAAGGGACTCCTGGGAGAAACAAAAGTCTCTGGATTGTCGCCCACTTGGACCCTGGAGAATGGGGAACCCCTGGAGCCATGGGACCGCCATCATCCCAGGGAAGGGAAACTTCTGGAACCTCAAAGGGAAGAGGCCAGAGATGGGGAACACCTGGGATGTTTTTTTAGGATGAATCTTCATATTTTGAAGAATTTCATGGACACAAGACACATGCTGAGTTCTAGAGATGGATTTGGGCAGCAGAAACCCCCAGGCCAAGGTGCTCCCACCATGCTTTCCCCTAAAACCAGGATTTGCCATTCCCAAGCCTTGGTCAGATGGAGGAGGAGGAAAAGCCCCAGAGATGCTGCACAAGGAGGGGCTGCAAACCCAGCCCAGGGAGCTGCGAGAAGGAAAGACCCTCCCTGTGCTGGGAAGGCAGCCGGAGATGCAGGCAGAGCTCAGAGCTGGTGGAGAAGCCTCAGGGCAGGGAGAAGCCTGAGGAACACTGGGAGCTTGGAATGTGGAAAGAGCTTTGGGGGGAGTTCTGGCCTGACAGAACACCACAGGACCCACAGTGGGAAACGGCCCCATGAGTGTGGGGAATGCTGAAAGATCTTCAGGTGGAGCTCCAACCTGTGGGCACACCAGCACACCCACAGCAGGGAGAGGCTCTATGAGTGCCCCCAGTGTGGGAAGAGATTCTCCCAGAACTCAACCTTGACCCAACAGCAACAAAGGCACTGCTAAGGGAAGCCCTGTGAGTGCCCGGAGTGCAGGAAGAGCTTTGTGCACTGCTCCAGCTCCATCCCCCATGGGAGGATCCGTGTTGGATGATCCCCAGTGATCCCCGTTGGGCAGAGCCCTGGTGACCCCCGTTCTGGGTGATCCCTGTTGTGTATGGGGAAGGTGTTGGAGAGATTTCTTTCCCTTGTCCTTGTGCTGCTGTGATTTGGTTGGGAATAAATTCCCTCCCTGTGCCCAGGCTGGGTCTGTTGTGGCCGTGCCGGTGTTTGCTGAGGGATCTCTCCCGGTCCTTGTCCCCAGCCAGGAACCCTCGGTTCCATTTTGTGTCCCGTGTGTGGCTGCGGGGGACAGGGACAGAGTGGCTTTTGTGGGTGCCTGGCATCGGGCCAGCGTCACCGCATGTCGTGGGTACCCCTGAGATCCCGCGTGCCTGGGGACACATTTCTGGGCACAGCCGAGCTCCCACCTGCCCAGCACCCCAAGGTTCCCCCTCCCCAAAAAACCCCACCCAACGCCGGGGCTGTAGCGTCCCAGAAACCCCTCAGCCAATGAAAAAGGAGCTGAGTGGCGATTAAGCCAATCAGAGTGCAGAGTGCTTATGACTCCTGAGTTGCTGGGTAGTGCCTCTGGAAAAGGGAGTCCCCAAAAGTACCCTCAGCCAATCCGAGCGCACGGCGCTGCTGACCCCGCACTGGTCCGGACTGGTGCTCCCAGTGCAGCGCGGCCGCTTTGGGGCTGGCGGCTCCTGCCCGGCGCTGGCCATGGGGAGTGTGTCGGCAGCTGGAGCCGTACTGGTGGCACTGGTGGTGCTGGGAGCCCCCCCGGCTGCGGGCGCGGAGGGGGGGAGGGGGGAGGCAAGACGTGGTGGGACAGGGGGATGAAGAGGGGATCCGGGGTGGTGGGACACCTAAATTAAATGAGAGGTTGAGGGGATGCCCTCAAAGGAAGAGCGAGAGGAGCTGAGGATTGGGGGAAGGTGAGGAAGGGGTGGGAGAGGGTGGGGAAGTGGAGGAAAAGGGGAGGATGGGACCCCAACACTGAGAGGGAGGGGGCTTGGGCTTAGGGCATTGGGAGTGAAATTGTGGTAAAGGGGAAAAGCGGGGAATAGGACCCCAAATGACAACTGGGGAGTGTCTGCAGGTGGGAGGGGAGAGGATGTGGAAGGGGAAATGGAGAGAAGGGTGGAAAAGAGGAAGTGGGAGCGCGGGCAGGAGGGTCCCGTGGTGGCCGTGGGACACAAAGGGGGTGGGGAGTGGGGATCCGGGGTGGCCCCCGGAGCTCTGGGCTTGCTGGGGGGTGCTGGGGCCTGCTGTGGGGGGAACCCCTGACCTGTGTCATGAACACTCAGGGGTCTTCCAGGAGATGGTCAAGTTTGAGTGTTACTTCATTAACGGCACGGAGAAGGTTAGGTACGTGCAGAGGTACATCTACAACCGGGAGGAGTACGCGATGTTCGACAGCGATGTGGGGCACTACGTGGGGTTCACCCGCTATGGGAAGAAACAGGCGCGGTGCTGGAACAGCGACCCGGCAAGGCTGGAGTACAGAGCGGCTTAGGTGCACAGGTACTGCCGGCACAATTACGAGTTGGTCTCCCCGTTCCTCGTGGGCCGCAGAGGTGAGCGTAGACCAGAGCGTGTCCCCTCGGGCCCTGCCCTGGCAGTGACCCTGGAACCTCTCAAAACCTCCCTGGGAATCGCCCCCGAGCCCTCAGCCCTCCTTGTGCCCATCCCCGGGGACTCCTGCCCCCTCAGTTGCTCCCAGTCCATCCCAGTGGCTCTCCGCATGTCCAGCTCAACCAGGCGTGGAGCTGACGTCTCTCAGCCAATCACAGCGCGTTCCTTTGATGACTCCTCTGTTGCCAGGCAGACCCGCAGCGCCCCGTGCCCCGCGCCGGACTCGGCCTCCCAGTGCCGTGCACTTCATTCCCAGTCCCTCCCAGTGCCACACCAGGCCCTCCCAGTGTCCCTACAATCCTTCCCAGTGCCATAAAAGTCGCTCCCAGTGCCACCCCCGGTCCCTACCACTCCCTCTTAGACCATTCCCCGTCCACTCCAATTCCTTTTCAAGTCCTTTTAAGTCCACTCCCAGACCTCCGATCTCTCCCAGTGCCACTCCAGTTCCTCCCAGTACATTCCCAGTCCCCCTCAATGCTACACCGGCTTACTCCCAGTGGCCTCCTAGCGATCCCAGTGTGTACCTGCTCCCTCCCAGTGCCCCCCAGTGTGTCCATCTCACTGGTGCCCTCGAGCTCCCAGTCTGGCCCCGGCTGCCTGCTCTGCTCCGTGATGGATTTCTACCCTGCTAAGATCCAGGTGAGGTGATTCCAGGGCCAGCAGGAGCTCTCGGGGCACGTGGTGGCCACCGACATTGTCCCCAACGGGGACTGGACCTACCAGCTCCTGGTGCTACTGGAAAACCCCCCCCGGAGTGGGATCACCTGCAGCTGCCAGGTGGAGCACGTCAGCCTGGAGCACCCCGTGAGCCGGAACTGGGGTACGGCATGGCCCCTACAGCCCCGGGGGACTGAGGAAGGGACTGAAGGGCTGGGAAGGAGTTTGCAATGTCTAGGAGTAACTGGGAGGGAGTTTTAGAGAGCCTGGTTTGAACTGGGAGAGAGGCTTGGGGGACTGGAAGGGCTGAGAATGAGTTTGAAGGATATTGGGGAGGGTGGGATGGGGTTCCTGGGGTCCTGGTGGGAACTGCGAGGGAGTTTGGGGGTGCTGGGTGTAACTGGGATGGAGTTTGAGTGAGCCTGGATGGGCTGGAAGGAGATCGAGGATTGGAAAGCAGGGCATGGAGAGTGGTTGGTTCTGCTGGGAAGAGATGGGGAGGGGCCTTGGTGAGTCCTGTCTGAAAAGGGACTGGGAGAGGGTTTGGGGATCCTGGGGTGGTGGGGAGCAACTGGGAGGGTGCCTAGAGGGTCTTGGGATGTCTGTGAGAGGTTTTGGGGGGGTCCTGACCCCTGCAGACCCCCCAGAGATGCCGCCAGATGCCGCCCACAGCAAGATGCTGACGGGAATCGGGGACTTAGTGTTGGGATTTGTCATCCTGGCGCTGGGGCTCAGCTTCTACCTGCACAAGAAGGTGAGGGGGAGTCCCGGGGGTGGTGTCCCCCCACCCCTGGAGCATGTGTGCTCCCCCCGGGGTCCCCAGCCCCGTGTCACCCCCTTTTGTATGCCCACAGATCTCCTGAGCTGCCGGCAGCTGCAGCCCCCCCCGTGCCTTGGGCCAGGCTGGGTCACCCCACTCCATCCCATCGCTAATTTTGGGGGGGTCGTGTGTCCCCCCGAGCCCTACTGTCACTCTGACCCCACCCGGCGGCTCCCAGTGTTCCCAGTAAAGCTTCCCAGTTCAAACCAGTCCTGTTTATGGGGGGGCAGTGGGGCAGGACTTGGAAGGGGCTGTGAGTGTGGGGGGCTGAACCAGCCCTGGGATGTATCAGGAATGGGGACCCCCGTGTGTTCCACTCGTGCCACCCCACTCTGAGGGTGCTTGTGGGACACATGTACCCCAACATGGCACAAAGCCAAAAATACCCAAAAAAGGTCCAGGAACACAGTGTCACTTCCTTGATGACAACAGCTCGGTAAAATTCCTGAACAGGAACATCTACAACTGGGAGCAACTTGGGAACAGGGGAAACCCTAAAATTTTGAGGTGGCATTGAGTTGTTTTGTGGTGCAATTGAGCCATTTCCAGGGCAATGGAGCTGTTTCGAGGCACCATCAATCCCTCCTGGCTTCTAGGGTGCAGAGTTGTGAGGGACTGAAATGTTGGGGGTCAATGGCTCAAAGCAGTGGCCATTGGCAAAAGCAGCGGGGGCTTTGCTGGCCATGGGCACAGGAAGCGCCCAGGGCCACAGGGGGTGAACACCCAGCCCCGCAGGGGACGAGCCGCGCTGGCAGCCAGGGAAGGGCAGAGGCCCAGCACAAGCAGATGCTGCCAGCTGGGACAGGCCTTTGCACCAGGGCAATGCCCTCCCTTACACAACTGCCTCACCTCTGCAAACTCCCCCATGGAAGGCCCAGGACATTCACACCCACGCCTGCAGCTTTCCATCCCTTCCATGGGCCATACCTGGCTCAGCTGCACTGTTGGGACAGGCAGGGCCATGTCTTACAAGGGGCCATGAACCATCAGAGCACCCCAAAGTGCCCCGGGATCCACAGTGGGACATGAGACAGTGTAAAACTCCCCCAGGGGAGGTTCCAGGGTGTTCACTCAAACCTCAACCTGTATTAATCCACAGAACTTGGAGCTTCCAGGGCTTCCCCAACATCCCAGGGATCCAGGCTGGGACCATCACTTAGACCCAGGACAGGGACATTGTAACCATCAACACCCAATATTTTGTACCGGGATCCTGGGCTGCTGACTGTGTATCTTTCTACTCTTCTACTTTCTTTCCTTTCTACATTTTCCTAAGTGTTATTTCATGCTTTCAATATGACTGGAGATGTGAACCAAAAGGGCTCCAAACCCCCTTTTAAAAGCAACCAAATGGTTCTAAAATAAAGCCTACAGAGATAGATTTAGAAACACAGTTCAATCACTGTTGATTCCCTCTAATCTGTCCCAGGGGATCCATCAACAAGAACCTGATCTGCCCTGGCCTTCACGACTGGACAGAACAGGAGCTGAACATGGGGGAAGCTTCTGAATGCTGCTCACAAAACCCACCCCTGGAGCCCCTGATACCAAAACCTGGCCACACAAACCCAATGCACTGGAGCCAAACATGGATCACCCAGAACGGGAATCACCAAGACTCTGCCCAAGATGGGTCACTGGGGATCATCCAACGCGGATCCTCCCATGGGGGATGGAGCCGGAGCAGCACACAAAGCTCTTCCCACACCTGGGACACTCACAGGGATTCCCTTACTGGTGCCTCCGTTGGTGTTGAGTCAAGTCTGAGCTCTGGGAGAATCTCTTCCCACACTCAGGATACTCATAGGGCCTCTCCCTGCTGTGGATGCGCCGGTGCAGTATGAGGTGGGAGTTTTGTTTGAAGCCCTTCCCACAGTCGGGGCAGCGGAAGGGCCTCTCTGTGAATCCGCTGATGCACGAGGAGATCGGATCTGGTCTGAAACCTCTTCCCACACTCAGGACACTCATTGGGCCTCTCCCTGGTGTGGATGCGCTGATGGGCCCTCAGGTTAGAGCTGCGCTGGAAGCTCTTCCCACATTCCCCACACTCATGGGGCCGTTCCCCAGTGTGGATCCTCTGGTGCTGGATTAGGTTGGAGCTGCAGGAGAAGCTCTTTCCACACTCCAAGCACTCATAGGGCTTTTCCCCAGTGTGGATCCACATGTGCTGCATCAGATGGGAGCTGTCTCTGAAGCTCTGCCCACATTCTCCACACTCATAGGGTCGTTCTCCAGTGTGGATCATCTGGTGCCGGCTCAGGTGGGACCTCTTCCTGAAGCTCTTACCGCATTCCAGACACTTGCGGGACTTCATCTCGACCTGAAGTTTCTTCCCCACCTCTGAGCTCTGCCTGGATCTCCAGCCGCCTTCCCAGCACAGGAAGGGTCTTTCCTCCTCACAGCTCCCTGGGCTGGGTTTGCAGCCCCTCCTCGTGTGGCATCTCTGGGGCTTTTCCTCCTCTTCCATCTGGCCAAGGCTTGGGAATGACAAATTCTGGTTTTGGGGGAAAAACAAGGGATGAGCACCTTGAGTTGAGACTCCCAGATGCCCAAGTCCAGCTCTAGAAGTCTCCGTGGTTTTTTTGTCCATAAATCACCAGACCACAAAAATTCAGCCCAGGAAAACCCTCCCAGGAGTTCCCCCTCTCTGATCTCTCCACTTTGGGGTCCTGGGGGTCTCCCTTCCCTGACGCAAAAATGAAACCCTCCCAGGGACCCTTAATGATATTTGGGGCTCGAACCCAGAAGCTGCGAGGTCAAATGATCCCCCAGGAAGAAACGCCGCTCGGGGATCCCACGAGAGATTTGGGGCGAGCTTCCGCTCCCCGCTCACCTGCGCATCCGTGGTGGACACAGCGAGTGACTGTCCCCTGCACTTCCCCTGCTGCTCCTCCTCTTCCTCTCTCCCTTCTCTTCCTCCCGCTCCTCCTTCCCCGGCTCCTCCTCCATCACTCCTCCTGCTCTGCCTCCTTCTTTATCCCGCCTCCCTCTCATCCTCTCCAGACGTTCTCCCACTCCTTCCTCATCCCTCCTCCTCCTCCTCCTCCTCCTCCTCCATCCCTTCTCCTGCTCCCTCTGGGCCTAGCGTCCACCCTTGGCCCCCTTTTTCCCAGGGCCGTCGCATCCCATGGGAGGAGCTGGGATGGAGCCGGGTCAGGCCGGGCTGGGGCAGAGCTGGGCTCTTTGCTTGGCCTGGGTGCCCCCCATGAGCCCCCTCCCCAAATTCCCCTGGCAAAATGGGGGTTCCGCCGCCTTTTGGGGTTTGCTGGGTGCCGTTCTGAGATTCAGGTGCCTCCCAAGGCCCCCCGATTGGGGTAACTCGGGGGACACACACAGGGGTCCCCATTCCCGATCCATCCTGGGGCCAGTTCTGTCCCCCCGACAATCACGGCCCTGGACAGGGGGGCTGGGGAAAAATCCATGACTGCATTCAAGTGACAGAGCTACAGACTTGGCATAGGAGATTGAGGAGACATTCCCTGGCCTGAGAGAGAAAATGTGTTTATGGAAGGGTCTGCAAGGGCAGCAGAAGGGAAAAGAGTCCCAAGACATGCTGTTGTTAAGGAAGGGGAATGACACAAAGCGCAGGTCACCGCCCCCATGCTCAGCTCAAACCCCGCAGCTGGGTGTGCTTGCAAGAGCCTGGCACTGAAATGCCCTGAGCACCAAGGCCTCAATATCTTCTGCTAACAACATGGCAGCTCACAGGCTGGCACAAGCATTTCCCACTGCTGCAGCCACCACTGGAACAGTTCTTCAGGGATTTTTAGAACTAAGAATTCCAAGGCAAGGGATCGTGGAAGCAATAGACTCAGAGAGGGGAACACATTTTACAGGAAAGATCCTGCAGGGGGTTATGGCTGCTTTAGGAATACAATGGGACTTCCAAAACGCCCGGCACCCCCAGAGCTCAGCTCACGTAGAAAGAATGAATGGGGAAAGAAAGAAACACCTTTTGAAGCTGCTGATAGAAACCAAGATGCCATGGGTACGGCTTTTGCCACTGGCTTTGGCAAGAATGAGAACCAAACCCAGGGTAGAGATTCAATTACCTCCCTTGCAATTGATGTTTGCAATTCCTTACTCTGGGAATTCTCCACCTAGTGTGGGGCTGGAGATAAGGAATGTCTGTTTCAAGCAGTCTGTAGCCACAATCCTGTCTCTTGTGAAATCTCTTGCACAGGAAGCTCGGCTGGCACAGAGCCTGCCTTGGCACTTTGCTGCTCTCAACATGCAAGCAGGACTTTGGGTGGTGCTCCAGGAGTGCAAAGAAGCAGCACTGGTGGCCAAGTGGCGTGGCCCATTGCAAGTGTCCCTGAGCACAGAAACAGGCGCCAGCAGAGCTGAACACGGGGGGACCCCTCAGCCTGGCCTCAAGGTGTCTGAAGCCCCGCAGATTTGGACTTGCCGGCTGCAGCAGGAGGATGGGAGGCCGCCACTGAGCCTGCACTGAAGGCAACGCAGCAGCAGCCAGGGCTCCACAGCAGGGGAAGCCCCTGGGCCTGCCCACACATCCTGAAATCGTCTGCCTGGGCACCCTCCTTTGGCATCTCCAGCCACTGGGGGCCAATCCTTGCTGGCACTCTTGCAGCTTCAGTGCTTTCTGTGCCTGCACTCGCCACAGGGGCTGCGGAAAACAACGTGAGAATTCGACTCTGGCTCTCAATTACACTCTCACATTGGGCTGGGTGGTATTAGATTGTTGCAAAATACACCAAGTTTAAAATTCATAAAATTGATTTCTCCAGTCAGGCTTAGTTTGCCTTTGCCTTGGGCAAAGAAATTTCAAGTTTTATTTTTAAGGGATGTTACAGCACTCAAGGGAGGTGAGCTGAACTTCTCAATAGACTGGGAATGGCCCAAAAGATTCCCAAAAAGATAACGACCATCAACAGAACATCAACGCCCATCAGCAAATATCAACCAACATCTACCCCAGAGAATGCCCCGGCATAGCTGGAGGCACCTGGTCTGGAAAAGGCTGAGAAGGAAATCCAGGAGTGTGCACCTAATTAACATCAGAGGCAAAGAAATCTGGGTCCAACAGGAAACGTTCACCTTTAGGCTGCATTTTGAAAAACTAGAAGAAGTTTAAGTGACCCTTTTACTCTATACAGTTAATTGAATATTGTTTAAAAAAACCAAAAAATCTGGGAGAGGTGGGGGCGGGTGGTGGGGAACATGTGAGTCACCCGAGGGCTCCGAGGAAGAGAAGCTTTGGTTCCAGGCACTCAGTGAAAGAGCTTTAGAAATGCAAATTAACACTGATGGGGCAAAGTGTGCACAATGCACCGGGGGCTTCCTGCCCGCGGGAGGAATTGGGCTCATTCCCTCTGTCCCTCACCCCAAGCTCTGCCTGCTCCCACCCACGGAATTTGCTCAGCTAAAGGCAGAGCCCACTGAGAGCATTTCTGACTCTGCCACAGAAATTGGTTAAGCTGCAAAGGAAAACAGCAAATGGAGAATGTTGGGAAACCTTCACTAAAACAACTGGCGGGGAATCATCCCTGTCCCCACTGCAACATGTGCTGTCACTGTCTATGTTATATAGGGTGTGGTAGACCTCTGGGGTGGTTTTGCTACCACACCTTCAGGGAAATGAGTTGGGAATCCAAGTATTTGATGATTTCATCAGAGAAAAGTGGTCAATGGATGCAGCCCTGACTGTAGGGAATGTCCCAAAAATGGGGAGAAGATGAACGGCCCCAGAACAAATCCTACAACACCATGGACCAGACCCTGGGAACACAAACCAATTCATATCAGGAGCCAGAAAACCCATTTAGAATTTGAGTTGTGTCATTAGATTGCAAACTGTCCTTGAAATAATAACCAAGCAGACAGCTCCAGCTCCTGACCTTCTTGCCCACCAATCCACTCAGATGAGGAACGCGACATTTCCCCATGGGATGGGATCAGATTATCCATCAGCAGGAGTTTGGAGAAACTTAAATGACTCAAACTGCTGTTTGCAAATAGATGACAACTCAAAAGGGGTGAAACCAATAACAAAGGGAATAAGAAAGTAGCTCATGCAACAGTCCAGACGTGGAAAGGATGGGAATGGTACACATTTTTGTGGTTCCCTGGCAGAGCATGGGTTAAACGAATGCTGTTTGCCCTCTTATGTGCCACAGCAACTCTCATCTTTTTACCATGGGACATGGGGGGACACAGCCATGGGTGGGGACATGGGGGGACAGGGACATTGAGAGTGACATAGGGACACATGGACGGGGATGTGGCCATTGGTGGGGACATGGGGGGACACGAGCATGGATGGAGATGTGGGGGACAATGACAGGGATGGAAAGGTGGTGGGGAGACAGCCATGGGTGAGGACATGGTGGGACATGGCCAGTGACATGTGGGGACATGGCCAGTGACATGTGGGGACATGGCCATGGCCGGTGCCATGGGGGGAACTTGCAGGGGCTGTGGGGGATGTTGGGTTTGGGGGAGTTCAGGGTTCCTGGGAGGGACTTGGGGGCTGCTGAGGGCTTTGGGGACCCCAGGCCGAGCGGCTCCGGCTGCGCTGGGAGACCCTGCTGGAGCTTCTGGGGCAGCTGCTCAAGGACCCCCTGACCTGGACCCCCAGCCAGGCATTGGGTCCTGGAAGGGAATGAACGTCCTTGTCCCCAGGAAGGAAATCCCAGCACTCCCAGAGTGTTGGGAGCAGGCGAGAGGCCACAACAGGGAGGGGAGAGCCACACAGAGCTGTCCCCCTTCAAACTACACCCCAAAAATCTCATACTTAGGAATTCCTCCCAGAAAAAGGTTGCCCGGAGCTGCCAGATTTGAGTGAAAGGGTGGATGGGACACCAGATTTAGAAGGAAGGGCCTGGAATCCTCAAAACAAATCAGTGGGGATGGTTGGGGATTGGAGGAACAATTGGGAAGGGACAGAATAATAGAAAAAAAGAGGGGGCTGGGACCCCAAAATTGAGTTGGGAGGTCTGTGATTTGGGGGAACAATGAGAAAGGGGGGAGGGGAGAGGGAAGGTGGGGTTCGGATGGAAGCAGGGTGCTTCCCTCTCCGCCAGCACTCCATCCCTGCAGCGATTCCCTGCACCTTGAGAGGTGGAGGGGCAGATCTGCACTGGAGGGGTCCCCGAGCCCCTGCCCATCCCAGCGTGTCCATCTCGCTGGTGCCCTCGAGCTCCCAGCCCAGCCCCAGCCGCCTGCTCTGCTCCCTGATGGATTTCTACCCTGCCGACATCCAGATGAGCTGGTTCCAGGGCCAGCAGGAGCTCTCGGGCCACGTGGTGGCCACCGACATTGTCCCCAACGGGGACTGGACCTACCAGCTCCTGGGGCTGCTGGAAACCTCCCTCCGCCCCCGAGCGGGGTCACCTGCAGCTGCCAGGTGGAGCACGTCAGCCTGGAGCACCCCCTGAGCCGGCACTGGCGTACGGCCCGGCCCCCACAGCGCCGGGAGGGCTTGGGAGGACAGGCAGGGGATTTGGGGGTCCTGGGGTTAATGGGAGACCCTCATTGGGAACCCCTTTCCCGCTGCCCCACCTCCCCTTATCCTCCCTCTCTCATCCCTTTCCCATCACCCCCCAAACCCCAGCTCCCCCACAGCTCGGTTTGGGGGTGATGCTCCTTTTTCCCACCGGGTCCCGTCCCCTCCCCGCTCACCCGAGAGCTCCGCGCCCGCAGCCCAGGGACGGGGGAGGAGGGGGAGGAGGAGGAAAAGGGCGGAAGAGGAGGGGTAGAGGAGGAGCAGGAGCAGCAAGAGCAGCCTGAGAGGAGGTACCAGGTGCATCCATCGCTCTCTGGATCTGCAGCCCCTTCGCTCCGGGAGCATCGCCCTTCCCCGCATTCCGCAGGTGAGCGGGAAGGGGGAGCTCGCCCCGAATATCTTGGGCGGTCCTGGCAGGGTTTCTTAGGAAGGATATTTGGAGCTCACCCGAAGTATCTTTGGGGCTCCGTTTTTTTTTGGGGACAGAGCGGGCGGAGCGATGTTTGGATCTTGCAGGACTCCAAAGCTGACCCGAAATCCCCTTTGGGTGGACACTGCGGGGTCCCCGGGAGGTGTTTTTTTGGGAATGTCCCGGTGGCGGCTGCCGGCAGAGCCCCGGCGGTGGGAGGGGAGTGCGGCGTCCCCGGAGCCACGTGGCGATCGCCCGGTACCGCCGTGGGGAGGGGAGGGGAGAGAAAAGGGGGGAGCTCAGGGAGCCCCGGAGCCTGAAATGAGGACGTGGAGAGAGGGGACCCCGAGAGCCGGGAGTGAGGACAGCCTGGAGAAGGGATGAGCCTGGAGAGGGGAACAGAACACACAAGGAAAACATCGAGGGTCTGGATAAGAGCACAGAGAGTTCACTCACTGCTCACAAGCAGAACGCGCCTGACCTGGGGAAATTAATTCAATTTATTATCAAACAAAGCAGAGCAAGAGAATGACGAGTTAAATAAATCCTACAAAACCCCCTTACCCCCACCTCTCTCTCCTTCCCGGACTTCCCTTTATCCCCCATCCCCTCCCTGCTCCCCAGCCAGAGGCACAGGGGATGGGGTCACACTCAGCTCATGGCACTGCCTCCCCCTCAGGGACAGCAATCCTTGTCCCGCTCCAGCCCGGGGTCCCTGCCACGGGACACAGTCCCTCAGGAACAGGCTGCTCCAGGTCAGGCCGAGCTGGCGGCGGTTCAGGGCAGCAGCGGCTCCTTGGCCTCGTGCCCGGGCCGGGCCCTGCCCAAGGCTGGAAGCACCAAGGGCCTGAGAGAGCCGCGGGCCTTGTGCGGGGGATGGGGCTGTGCCGGGCCAGCGCGGGCCTGGCTGCCATTGTGTGATTGTGCCGATGTCACTCGTGCTTGTGGCGCTTGCATTGGGCAGAGCGGGGCCAAGGCCGGCCCCGGTGGCGGCCCCGGTGGCGCAGCAGAGGCGGCATGGGCGGAGCGTCTGTGCGGGCCCGGCAGCGGCGGCAGCGGCCGGGGCCCGGGGAGGCGGCATCGGCGGAGCTCGGAGGCGGCGGCAGCGCAGGTGGGAGGCGCGCTCGCTTCTGCCGGGGCTCGGGGCTCGCTGCGGGCCGAGGGGGCGGCAGGGGGCTCTGGCGGCTTCCTTGTGCCGTGTCCGGCCCGTGTTGCCGCTGGGCTGAGGCCGCTGCGGGAGCGGCTGCCCGCGCTCTCCTTGCCGCTGCTGCCTGGGCAGGAGGCGCTGCCGGAGCAGCGCTGCCTCGTCCCGCTTGCTGTCGGTGGCACAGAGGTGGCTGCAGTGTCCCCGGGAGTGTGCGAGAGAATTCGCGTGGCCAGAGGTTTATGTCCCGAAAGGAGAGTGAGGAGTCCTGTAAAAGGAACTTGATTGGTGAACCAAGGGAGAGGCCACGGGGCATTTCCCATGGCGTCTCTAAAACGCAGTCTCCTTTTTTAGCGTAATATTCCCGTCCGCGTCTCCTTCTCCCTTTGCCCACAGACTGAGGTACTTGGTAGATGCAGACTTCCCTATCCACCTTCTGCGTGTCCCCCTTAATGTGCACCCCCCTTTTGTATAACATGCGATATTCATGGCTCTTGTAAGTGTTTGTTCTCTTCCCCGAAGTTCAGGAATGTAGGAGGACCTTGGCTAAGCAGCAGTCCGTGTCAGTTTGTGATATTTTCTGAAATTGATGGTTTTTCCTGTTGCTTCCTTCTCTACAAGTCCCTGTCCCTATCTCCAAGCAGATTCACACCATCTCTTTGTAAAGACACATTCATCTCACTCCTTTCAACCCGTCCTGTGCTTATTTGCTCAGTAATTATCTTGGTAAAGTTTTAAATAATATTCACACAATCTCTTGTTCCTGTGCCTTCTCTGGCTTTGGGATTATTCTCAGTGACCCCATTCTGTGTCCTTTTGTGGCCGTTTCTGGATCAGGAGGCCTGGCTGCCACCTGCATCCCCTTGCTCAGCTGCTGAATGAGCTGCACTCATCGAGGTGTCGTGCATGGTAAAAAGATCAGAGCTGCTGTGGCACAAAAGAGGAGAAATATTATTCGTTTAACCCATGCTCTGCCATGGAAAGACAAAAATGTATCCCATTCCCATCCTTTCCATGTTTGGACCAGTAGATGAGCTTCATTCTTATTTCCTTTGTTATCTATTTCACCAGTTTTGAGTTGTCCTCTTTGCCAACAGCAGTTTCAGTAGTTTTATTTTCCCCAAACTCCCCCATGTTCTGCTTTTTCTAATTCTCTTTCCTTAACAATAGTGTGTCTTGTGACACTTTTCCCTTTCTGCTGCCCTTGGAGACGCTTCCATAAACACCTTTTCTCCCTCAGACCAGGGAATGTCTCCTTAGTCTCTCCTAGTCCGGGTCTGCAGCTCTGTCACTTGAATGCAGTCATGGGTTTTGGTGCCCGAAAGATAGGCTGGAAATAAATCCCCGTAGACCGATGTCTGTAGAGCAGGGATTTGTTGATTGCAGCACTGCTGGTGAGGGGGATTCCTCCTCCTGACTCACCCTCCCTTGTCAAGTGCTGTGGTACATTTATACAGGAAATTATGCTTAATGTTGCTTTTGTCATTGCAGCGTCACTGCGTACGTGCTGGGAATCATTTACATGGGACGATCTCATGGGTATTAGATAACTTTTTGTACTGCACTTGCTCTTCCCCAATTCGGGGTGTTTGGGGTTCTTCGATGAAGGCTTCCTGAAGTCTTCTTTGCACTTGAACTTCTCAACTTTGTCTTCGACACATGCGTAGTTATGGTGCTCCTTGGTCCATCTGGTCTTAACCGGTTTGAATTCTTTGTTTTGTGGCTAATTGACCTGTTCTTCTAAACTTCTAATGCTTCTAATGTGTAGCATTAATTGTATTAATGCTACACATATCTATCTCTGAAACCATACACCTGGTGAGGTTTTTCTCTCCTTTTGTCTATTCAGCATTTAAGCAACTGGTTAACCATATACTGGCCATTACATTGTATAAAAAGTGTTATTCATATCAGGTTACATATAGGTATGAGAAGTTATGATCCAGGCTACATAAGTGAAAACTATGATTCTGGCTATATAAATAAAAAAAGTTATGCTTCAGGTTATATTGATAAGAAGTCATATTGATGATGTGATGTTAGATTACTTAGATATGCAATGATTATACTGATGTTAGGTTACATAGATATCTTATATCTCAAGGTAGCTAAGCACCTTGTAACTGTAATCTAGGTTATATAGGCATCACTACATTGATCAAAGTCAAAAAGACATTGATGAAAGTCAAAAAGACGCACAAAACCAGGTGTAATTTCAGTGCTGCATTTGCACAACAGGCAAATAAAGGAGGCCAAAGTCCAGAAATTCCTTGGCTGACAGCCAAAAAACCTGCAGGATAAGGCACCCACGTTTTGGTTCCTCAACGAGAGATCAGTCTACCAGGTATTAAATCAGAACATGGTGCGAGAGATTGCCAGGTAATTGAGGTGTTAAATTCCAGATTTCACCTCAGGGTGAAAACTCAGCCACCCCCATGGGACTGGTGACAGTTCCTGAGGTGATTATGAGAGAAAGAGTGAACAGAGAGCAGAAAAATGGTTAAAACACTTCAGAAAGACAGGAAATAGTTCAAGGATTACTGAAATTGAACCTTTAAAGACTCAAAAGTGTGGCACATGTCAGAGAAGTAACCCCAATATTGTGAATAAAGTGGAGACAGGGGCTCTCCAATCTGGAGCTCCCCAGGTCATTGCTGGCAAATTGAGACTGCAGAACTTCCCTGAATGGAGAGCTAGAAATCAGTGGGTGCATTTTGCAGGTGGCCTGAAGTGTTTCCCTGCAAAAGGATTAGTGAAAAAAAAGTGTTAAATAATTCCACACTTTGGAGCTCCTGCAGCAATGTCATCAGCCAGAGGATCCCATTTCATAGCAGGAACAGTGGGACCAGCAAGGCCTTGGGAATCCAGTGGGACTTGCACACTCCACAGCAGCCACAAGGAAAGGGAGAAAGGATTAATTATATTTTGAATTTACAACTGAGTAAAATCTGTCAGGAAATCTCACTGGCTTGGGTACAAGTGCTCCCAATTGTTTCTTGAGAATCAGGGTCCAGCCCAGGGGCAGGGGAATAATTAAACCCCTGGGAGCTGCTTTAAGGTGGGCCCTGTGAAACCCCACAGAGCCCAGGGGATGTGCAGGTTAAAGGTGGGGGAGAGCTCAGGAGCTCCCTCCTATCTTGGGGTAAAACATTTAGGATTTACCGTGGGCAGTTGTCCAGAGGGACGGGACTGGACAGAGGCAGGCAGGAATTGCAGCCAGGGGGAACCTCAAGGGCCGGGGCCCGGCCCCTCTCCAGCTGCAGGGGGAAGGAGCTCGCTGAGTGTTGTCACCCACAGACACCTGGTGAAGCTGGGCAGCGTTTCATGGGGGGTTTGCTCTGGAATTTAAAAGGCTCGGGGTTGGTGGATGATGGAATTATTGACCCCACATCCAATGAGATGGAGGGAGAAGAATAAATAACCTTGTAACTGAAGTTGGATACAGAGTGACTAAGGCTGATTACAGAAGCTGTGTAAATTCCACCTGGAACAGCAGCCAGTCTGCTCCGGGTGTGTCGTGATCCCATACCAGAGTCCTTGTGACAATTCATGCCTGGAAATCGAGTGCTGAGACAGCTCTAAAAAGAGACATAATCTCCAAAAAAAGGAGAACTCGATCAAGAACAGAAATTTTCAGTTTCCCCCAAGCTGTTGAGTGGAGCTTAAAGACTGGCAAAAAAGGATAAGAGGATGTACAGGGGTGCACACAGGATGATAAACGTGGATGGAAGCAGGGCAGAAACACAGAAAGGGAACTACAGTGAGGGTTTTGGCAAGATATAGACTGAGCAGCAAGTTCGAGGAAAGGCCACCTATAACATCGGGGCACTCAGTGAGTGTGACTACCAGAGACCCCTCCAGGGGACCCTCCAGGAGCACAAAAGGACTGCGAGCAGGAGGTGGATGGGTGGCAATGAGTCCCAGGAAAGGTGATGTGTATGGATTAGCCAGGGAGTGCCTCGTGATGAGTATGTGTGATCAGAGTGGAACAAATACTCGTGATGAGTATGTGTGATCAGAGTGGAACAAATACTCCGTTAGATTCACCACACACATGAGATTAAAGGAGAAATCTTTGGGGTGAGTCCAGCACTGACAAAGAATGGCTGTTTTCCAATGCTTCAAATTGTGTTAGAAAGGTCATTTTCTGGCTGATTTTGGTAACAGGCAGAGAAATCCTTGTCCTGCTCCAGCCCGGGGTCCCTCCCATGGGACACAGTCCCTCAGGAACAGGTTGCTGCAGCGGGGATACCGCACGGCCTCACAAGTGCCGCCAGGAGCCGCTTCCATGGCTCTGCAGGGGCTTCCCACGGGCTCGGGGCCTCTCTCAGGCATCCCCTGCTCCCGCCCGGGCTCCTGCCAGGGCTGCAGAGGGGTCCCTGCTCCATCCCGGACTCAGCCGCAGCTCGCAGCGCCCTGAGCTCCAGGTCAGGCCGAGCTCCGGCAGTTTGGCGAAGCAGCGGTTCCTTGGCTTCCAGGACAGCCCGGGCCCAGCTCAGGGACTGTTCCTGTTCCTGTTCCGACTGTTCCGGAGACACCGCCCAGGGACGCATCTGAAACGCTGCCCCAAATTCGAATGACGCACTCGCCTCGATTGGCTGCTTTTCCCCGTCACTCCTCTTTCCCATGGGCTGATTAATCAGGATGGGAGTGAGGAACAGTCCCGATCGGACTCGCTCCGCCTCTCGGATCGGCACTGCAGGGCCCGGAGCGGTTTCGCAGCCCCACGAGCAGCGGCAGCGGCCGGAGCCCGGGGAGGCGGCATCGGCAGAGCTCGGAGGCGGCGGCAGCGCAGGTGGGAGCCGCGCTCGCTTCTGCCGGGGCTCGGGGCTGGCTGCGTGCCGAGGGGGCGGCAGGGGGCTCTGGCGGCTTCCTTGTGCCGTGTCCGGCCCGTGTTGCCGCTGGGCTGAGGCCGCTGCGGGAGCGGCTGCCCGCGCTGTCCTTGCCGCTGCTGCCTGGGCAGGAGGCGCTGCCGGAGCAGCGCTGCCTCGTCCCGCTTGCTGTCGGTGGCACAGAGGTGGCTGCAGTGTCCCCGGGAAAATTGGCGTGGCCAGAGGTTTGTGTCCCGAAAGGAGAGTGAGGAGTCCTGTAAAAGGAACTTGATTGGTGAACCAAGGGAGAGGCCACGGGGCATTTCCCATGGGGCCTCTAAAACGCAGTCTCCTTTTTTAGCGTAATATTCCCGTCCGTGTCTCCTTCTCCCTTTGCCCACTGGCTGAGGTACTTGGTAGATGCAGACTTCCCTATCCACCTTCTGCGTGTCCCCCTTAATATACACTCCCCTTTTGTACAACATGCGATATTCATGGCTCTGTTAAGTTTTTGTTCTTCTCCAGGTTCCTTTCTTCTCCAAGGACCTTGGCTGAGCAGGAGTCTTTGTCAAGTAGTGACATTTTCTGAAAATGATGTTTTGTCGTGTTGCTTCCTTATCTACAAGTCCCTGGCCATATCTCCAAGCAGATTCACACCATCTCTGTGTAAATACACATTCATCTTACTCCTTTCAGTTCCTCCTCTTCTTATTTTAACAGTAATTCTCTTTGTGAAGTTTTAAATGCCATTGACTCAATCTTTTGTTCCTGGATCTTCTCTGGTTTTGGAATTCTCCTCAGTGACCTCATTCTGTGTCCTTTTGTAGCCATTTCTGGATCAGGAGGCCTGGCTGCCACCTGCATCCCCTTGCTCAGCTGCTGAATGAGCTGCACCCAGCGAGGTGTCCTGCAGGGTAAAAAGATGAGAGTTGCTGCGGCACAAAAGAGGAGAAAAACGTTTAACCCATGGTCTGCCAGGGAGCCACAAAAATGTGTCCCATTTCCGTCCTTTGCATGTTTGGACCAGCACATGAGCTTCTTTCTAATTTCCTTTGTTGCCTGTTTTACCCCTTTTGAGTTGTCCTCTTTTTGCCAACAGCAGTTTGAGTCATTAAATTTTCCACAAACTGCTCCTCCTTCTGCTTTATCTAATTCCCTGTCCTTAATAATAGTTTATCTTGTAACCCTTTTCTGTTCTACTGCCCTTGAAGACCCTTCCATAAACACATTTTCTCCCTCAGGCCAGGGAATGTCTCCTCAATCTCTCCCGTCCCAGGTCTGCAGCTCTGTCACTTGAATGCAGTCATGGGTTTCTTCCCAGTCCCCTGTCCAGGGCCCTTCACACAGGACGCTGGATACAACCCTTCCCCTGTCCTCAATTCTAAATCCTCCTGTTCCACTGAACAAGTTTCATACTGTAATAACCGAGCACTGCTCATCCATTTAGAGGCTCTTTTGGTTCTCAAAGCTTGAACTTGACGCCAGACTTGATCAACAGGAGATCCTTGTGCCTTCAGGTTTGGGCCTCAGTTGCCATTGAAGCCACCCTGGCTGCACAATTGTGCAGACAATGAGGCCACTCTCTGGCCACTGGGTTAAACATTTTAGCACAAGAATTCCTTTGGCATGGCCCTGTTTAACATCCACATGCCATTCAAATTCTCTTTCCCTGTCTGGGAGAGGCAGGGCAGGAGGCTCAGTTCATGTGCTTTTTAACCCTTGGCAGTTCTGCTTTCCTCCTGGTGTCCATCCATGCAGTTTCTTGCCTGGCAGGACAGGAGTGTTGTAGGGAGAGATCGCAGGCTCCAAAAGCCCTGTCTTTAGCAGGGACTCAATCCCACGCTGTGACCCCTTCCTTCCCTGCCTTGGAACAGGGTATTGCTTTTAGACACCACTTGTGCTGGTTGCTTGAAAATAATTTGGAGAGGCTCCATCTCTAATTTTCCCTATTTCCCTGGAGCTGCCCACACTTCTGGGTTCACTTCAGCAGAGGCCTTGGCAGACATTTGACAGACAAAGTTACAACAGCATCAGCCTCTGCATCACCTTTTACAATATTAATTTCTATTTCCACATTAGCAATCAAATCCTTACCCAGTAAATTACAGTCACCATTAAGAGCAAACAGAAATTCATGTGTTTCAAATTTCTCCCACATCCACTAAGAGTGGATGAATCAAACATACTTGCCCATTTTCCCCCTTTACCGCCTGAATGATCAAAGAACTTCTTGACAATTTCCCCCTTAGGTCTAAGATTCAGAGTGGATCCAGAGGCCCCTGTGTCTATCAGGAAAGGCCTCCTCTCGATCCAGAGCCACCCTGAATGTTCTCAAGGGCTCCAGTGTGGTGGGTTCCTGGTGTAATGGGAGCTCTGACACCCCAAACAATCCATGTCCATCAAGGGGTGGACTTGCTGCTCCTGTCTCTGCTTCCAGTGTCCTCGTGGCGTGCAGATGGAACCCTGATTCCTTGGCAGGGGCTGTTTGGGTGGGCTCTCCCCTGCCGAGGAGGGCAATGCCTCTGCCAGGTCCTTGTGGCCGAAGCTGTCCCCTGGGTCCTGGGGCCCCCTAGGGCCATGTGGTTCATCCCTCAGGGGCTGTAGAAACTCTGCCATGGCCTTTGCCTTCACCTTGGCCTTTTCCTCCTCCCTTCTTGCATTCAGCTGCTGTGCCTTTGTGACCAAGTCCTGCAGGGGCTTATTCTGCCACTCCTGCAGCCTCCCCTCAGTGCCTGTGGGTGCCCATCCTGTGACAGCTGCTGAGCTTTCTGCAAAATCGTTCATTTCTCCAGTGACCCAAACAAGATCCTTCAAAGAAAATCCTGAACCTTCCATGAGTAATCCACTTTTCCCAGCTATGCCTTCCTCCTCCTTGTGTTCCCCCTCCCCTCCACACCCCATATCCCAGAGCCGGTCCCTGTCCTGCCGCAGTGTCCAAAGGCGGCCCCCCCGGCGGGCAGGGCCGGCAGCTCCACGTGGCCGGGCAGGCGGCCGGGGCGTCCCGCAGCCTCCTGGGGGCCGGGGGCCACTGCCGGCCGTGCCCGGGGGGTGCTGGTGTCAGGCAGTGCCCGGCGCTGAGCCTTGCCTGCCCCACAGCCCCGGCCCGGCCCCACAGCTCCGCACAGGCCCCCAGCCCGTGCTCCCGGTCCCGCACCTCTCTGCCCGGTCCTGCCGCTGCCCAGCACAGAGAAACCCCCTGAAATCCTGACCTCCTTCTTTTCCTGTCCTGGAAACCAGGGATGCAAAAGATCTGGATCAGCGTGCAATTTTTAAGGCTAAAAGGATGCTGAAAAACATCCCAATCCTCAGTATTTTTCTCTTCCTCCTCTTTTCCATCATTCTTTGTCTTCCCCCATGGATTCCTCCTGCTGCTTCTAGCCGTAACCATGTTCTTGTATACTCCTCTACAACCAATCATTTTCCATCACACCAACACCATCCATCCACTGTTGTCTGTTGAGACCCCTTCTCGAGTTCCCTCATTGTTACCTGGGTATCAGTGTCCTTCATTACCTCTGGGAGAATGTGCAAACTACCTCAACATTTTCCCCGTTTGTATAGCAGATGATATCCGTGGCTCTGTTCAGTGTTTCTTCTTCCTCTCGAAGGTCAGGAATTCAGCAGGATATTGGCTGAGCAGCAGTCTGTGTCAATTAATAACATTTTCTGACATGGAGGGTTTATCCTTCTACTTCCTTATGTACCAGTCCCCGTCCCTATCTCCAGGCAGACTCACACCATCTGTTTGTACAGACACATTCCTCTTCTTCCTTTCCTGGGGCTGCCCCGTTTGCGGGACATCCCCCCTGGAGCGGGGTGTCTGCCCTTGCTGCAGCCCCAGCCCTCAGGCCGGGCTCAGCCAATCAGAGGGCACGGCGCTGATGACTCCCCAGTTCCCAGCCCGACCCGCAGCTCCCAGGGCTCCCCACCTGGACCCCACCTGAGCGTTCCTCTCGCCCCCAGCGCCCCCCGCAAGGGGAATTTGGGGAGGTGGGAGGGGCGGAGCACCCAGGCCGGGCCCCCCCGCGCTGTCCTGGCAGGAGCGGCTGCAGTGGGGGCCGAGTGTGAGCGGAAGCGGCTGAGAGCCCAGCGCTGCCCCAGCCTGACCTGTGCCAGCTTCATCCCTGCTCCTCCTGTGGGATGTGAGAGCTCTGGGGGGAAGAGGGAGCCAGGGGTGAATGCTGGGCCTGGGGGGAGGAGGGGAAGGGGTGGAGGAGCAGGGTTGAAAAACAAAATCGCCAAATGATGCTGGTGGGAGGAGAAGGTGGGATTGTGCATGAGAAGGAGGAATAGCAGGAGCAAGAGAAGTGTGACTCAGAATAGGGTCACAGGCGGAGGAGGAGGACAAAGTGAAAGAAGAGGAGCCATCACAAGGTTCCAGCACTCCCTGTATCTGCATCCTCCCCCCAGCCCTAGGAGCGTTGCCCCTCCACATCCAGCAGGCAAGGGGTATCCATGATTTTCAAGGTGGTGAATCTTGGTATTTCTGAGATTTATTGGGCTAAATGTTGTTGCTTTAGGTTTTTTGGGATGCTGAATCTTCCTGTTTTGGGAGTAGTTTAGAGTGAATGTTGATGCTTTGTGAGTTTTGGGCCTCTGTCTTGATGTTTGGGGGACTTTTGGGCTGAATGTTGTTGTTTTGGATGTTTTACAGACATAAGATTTCTGGTGACTTCCTGAGATGGACTTGGGCAGGAAGAACCCCCAACCCAAGTTGCTCACACTTTCTTTTTCCCCCCCAAACCAGAATTTGTCACTCCCAAGCCGTGGCCAGATGGAGGAGGAGGAAAAACCCAAGAGATGCTCTAAGCCAGGGAGCTGCAAGGAGGAAAGACCCTCCCTGTGTCAGGAAGGCAGCCGGAGATCCAGGCAGAGCTCAGAGCTGGTGGAGAAGCCTCAGGGTTGGGAGAAGCCCCACAAGTGCTTGGAATGTGGGAAAAACTTCAGGTGGAGCTCCCATCTGATGGCACACCAGAGGATCCACACTGGGGAAAAACCCTACGAGTGCTTGGAATGTGGGAAGAGCTTCAGACTCGGCTCCAGCCTAAACAAGGACAAGATAATCCACACTGGAGAATGGCCCTATGAGTGTGGGAAATGTGGGAAGAGCGTCAGAGACAGCTCCTCCCTGATGCAGCACCTGAGAATCCACACTGGGGAAAAGCCCTACGAGTGCTTGGAATGTGGGAAGAGCTTCAGCAGCAGCTCCCACCTGATCCAGCACCAGAAGATCCACGCTGGGGAACGGCCCCATGAGTGTGGGAAATGTGGGAAGAGCTTCAAGTGGAGCTTCAACCTGAGGGCACATCAGCGCATCCACACTGGGGAGAGGCCCTACGAGTGTCCTGAGTGTGGGAAGAGGTTTCAGACCAGCTCCACTCTCCTTGTGCACCAGCGGATTCACACAGGGGAGAGGCCCTTCTGCTGCCCTGACTGTGGGAAGGGCTTCAAACACAACTCTGCCCTTGTCCGGCACCGGCTCATCCACAGTGGGGAGAGGCCCTACGAGTGTCCCCAGTGTGGCAAGAGATTCTCCAGGAGCTCTCACTTGACCCAAAAGGAACAGAGGCACCAGTAAGGGAAGCCCTGAGAGTGCCCTGAGTGCGGGAAGATCTTCGTGCGCTGCTCCAGCTCCATCCCCCATGGGAGAATCCACATTGGATGATCCCCAGTGACCCCCGTTGTGCAGAGTCCCAGTGACCCCTCTTCTGGGTGATCCATTTTTTGATCCAGTGTATTGGGTTTCTGTGGCCAGGTTTTGGTATCAGGGGGCTGCAGGCGTGGCTTTTTTGAGCAGCTTCCAGAAGCTTCCCCTGTGTCTGGCTCCTGTTCTGTCCTGCCCCTGAAGGCCAGGGCAGCTCAGGTTTTTGTTAATGGATCTCCTGGGACAGATAAGAGTGAATCAACAGTGATTGATCTCTGTTTAGAAATATAACTCTGTAGGCTTTATTGTAGAACTATTTGGTTGCTTTTTAAAGGGGGTTTGGAGCCTTTTGGTTCCCATCTCCAGTAATATTGAAATCATAGAAGTAACACTTAGGAAAATGTAGAAGGAAAAAGTAAGAAAGTAGAAGAGTAGAAAGATACACAGTCACCAGCCCTGGATCCAGCAACAAAACTTTCGGTGTTGATGGTTAAAATGTCCCTGTCCTTGGTATTGGTGATGGTCTCAGGCTGGATCCCTGGGATTGAGGAAGCCCTGGAAGCTCCAAGATCTGTGGGTTAATACAGGTTGAGGTTTGGGTGAACACCCAGGTACCTCCCCTGGGGGAGTTTTACACTGTCTGATGTCACACTGTGGATCCCGGGGCACTTTGTGGGGCTCTGATGGTTCATGGCCCCTTGTAAGATGTGGCCCTGCCTGTGCCGGCAGCGCAGCTGAGCCAGGTATGGCCCATGGGAAGGGATGGAAAGCTGCAGGGCTGGGTGTGAATGTCCTGGGCCTTCTGCGGCGGGGGAGTTTGCAGAGGTGAGGCAGTTGTGTAAGGGAGGGCATTGCCCTGGTGCAAAGGCCTGTCCCAGCTGGCAGCATCTGCTTGTGCTGGGCCTCTGCCCTTCCCTGGCTGCCAGCGCGGCTCGTCCCCTGCGGGGCTGGGTGTTCACCCCCTGTGGCCCTGGGCGCTTCCTGTGCCCATGGCCAGCAAAGGCCCCGCTGCTTTTGCCAATGGCCACTGCTTTGAGCCATTGACCCCCAACATTTCAGTCCCTCACAGCTCTGCACTCCACAAGCTGAGAGGGCTCGATGGTGTCTCGAAACAACTCCATTGCCCTGGAAATGGCTCAACTGCACCACCAAGCAACTTAATCCCACCTCAAAATTTTGGGGTATTCCCTGTTCCCAAGTTGCTCCCAGTTGTAGATGTTCCTGTTCAGGAATTTGACCCAACTGTTGTCATCAAGGAAGTGACACTGGGCTTTTCCCTGAATATGGAACACCTGGGTGGGAAAGGCAGGTCAGGGGTGCTCCTTCCTGCCCCAGTCGCCCCCAGCACCCCTCAACAGGTTGGGGGCTCAGGAGACCACCCTGCACCCCCATTCCCACCCTCCTCTGACCCATGGCCACCACAGCACTGGCTGCTGGGTTGGGAAGAACCCCACCATGAGGCCCTCAGGGATGGACAGGGGTGTTGGGAACCCCCCAGTGTGGTTTTGCTCCACCTCCTAGAGTCCCAAGGAACAGCTCAACAAGTCAACATGTGGGAACACAAAGGGAGTCCCTTGGGTACCCCTTTGCAGCTGTCCCTCCTCCTCCTACCCCCCTCTCAAACATCTTTCCCATCATCCCCATGCTGCTCCCCTGCTCACCCAAGAGCTCCTCACCCACTGCCAGAAGGGCTCCCAGCACCAAGAGTGGGGTGACACAGGGGGTACACACGGGGTCCCCATTCCTGATCTATCCCAGGGCCGGTTCTGCTCCCCCGCCAGTCATGGCCCCCTGACGGGGTCCCCTCACGTCCTTTTTTACTGCTCCCCAATAAATGGGACCAGGGTTTACTGGGAACACTAGGAGCAGCCGGGTGTGGGCAGAGTGACAGCGAGGCTGGGGGGGACACATGACCCCCAAAAATCAGCTCAGGGACAGAGTGGGGGGTCTTGGCCAGGCCCGAGGCCACAGGAAGGGGCTGAGGCTGCTGGTGACTCAGGAGCTCTGTGGGCAGAGAAAAGGGGGTCGCACCAGGCTGGGGGCCCTGGAGGGAGCAAACACGCTTTGGGGGAGGGGAGATACGACCCCCTAGGACCCCCCGTCACCTTCTTGCGCAGGTAGAAGCTGAGGACCAGCGCCAGGAACACAAAGCCCAACAGTAAGTCCCCGATGCCAGTCATTTTACTGCGGGCAGCATCCGGCAGCATCTCTGGGGGATCTGCAGGGATCAGGACCCCCAAAGCCTCTCACAGACACTCCAAGCCCATCCAAGCACCCTCCCAGACACTTCCAGCCCACCCAGAACCCACTCAAAGCTCCTTCCAGTCCCTTCCCAGCCTCCCCAGGCCCAGCGAAAGCCCCTCATGTCCCTGTCAGGATCCCACAGCCCCCTCCGAGTTGACACCCACTGCCCAAGGACCCCCAAACCCTCTTCCAGTCCTTTCCCAGCCCCATCAGGACTCACCAACACCATCCCAGCTGAGCCAAGCACACCAAACCTCCATCCCTCCCTCTGTTCTCCATCCCCAATCTTCCAGCCCTTCCAGTTACACCCAGCACCCTCAAACTCTCTCCTGGTGTCCACCAGGACTCTCATAACCATATCCAGTTTCCCCGTCATCCTTCAAACCCCTTCTCAGTCCTCTCAGGCTCCCCAAACCACCCAGCCAGTAACCTCCAGGCTCCCAGAAACTCCCTCCCAGTTATTCCCAGCAGAGCCCAATCCCACTCCCAGCACGCCCAGTCCCTCCCCCACTCCTCTCAGTGCTGTGGGGGCCAGGCCGTACCCCAGTGCTGGCTCAGGGGGTGCTCCAGGCTGACGTGCTCCACCTGGCAGGTGAAGGTGACCCTGTGCCAGGGGGGCAGGAGGAGTTTCCAGCAGCACCAGGAGCTGGTAGGTCCTGTCCCCACTGGGGACCACATCAGAGGCCACCATGTGCCCCATGAGCTCCTGCTGGCCCTGGAACCACCTCAGGTGCACCTGCACAGGGTAGAAATCCATCAGGGAGCAGAGCAGGCAGCCAAGGCTGGGGAAAGCTGCTCCTGCAGCTGCACGCAGCTGTCTGCACAGCTGCCTGACAAGGCACGACTGGCGGCTGGGGGCTGAGCCCACTCTCTGTGCATCCCTTTTGCCACTGCACAGGAGCCAGGGAGCTTGAGTGAGCCCCCTGCCCAGAATCAAAGCTGTGGCTCCGGAGGTGAAGGGGCGCCGTGCAGTGAGTGTCTCTGTGCTGCTGCTCTGTGCCTGAGCGCTGCTCCACGTGTCGAGCCCCAGAGGCCTGGCTGCTCACCTTCCTGCACTGCTTGCCGTGCACAGGGGAGCCCATTGAGCGCCAGGAAGATGGAGCGGCTGATTGAAGTGCTGCCAAAGGTGACAATGGGCTGCCTTTCTGCCCACTGTGGCCTCTGGCTGTGCTGGGCTGCCAGGGAGGCTTGGCTAGTGCAGTGACCTTGTGCGTGGGCAAGCGAGGCTCCCCGGTGCCAGCGGGCAAGCAGAGGCATTGGGGAGCCAGCGGTAGCGCCAGCACGTCCTTGCTGCTGCCAGGGGCAGGACTGCTGCTGCACGGGCCGGAGAGGCTAGCAGGCCAGAGGCTGCCAGCTGTGTGCCATGCTCCGGCTGCTGGGGCTGGGTGGTAGCTGGCCGCTGGCCCTTTGTGCTGTGGGGCTGCTCAGCGAGTGCACGTGGCTCCTTGCAGGCTGATTCAAGGCAAGGGCCTGCCGTGGCTGCGTCCGACGAGGGAGGACAATTTGGCAGCTGCCCAGGTGAGTTTGGGAAGGAAAGGCAAGCTCCTGCTCTGGGTAGGCTGTGCTCACTTGTCCCCTGAGTGTGGCTGTGCAGGTGTGGCAGTCTGAGGGTGAAGGTGGGCTGCTGCCCACAGCTTGGAGAAGGGCAGGTCCAGGGCTGGGGCAGCTTGTCCCAGCAGCACGGCAGCTCTCAGGAGCCTCCGAGCCACAGCCACACTTGCAGCTGCCGGCTCCCTGCCTGGGGTGCCACATGGCTCCACATGGCACCTAAGGCAGGCAGGGCAGGCTGGGGCAGGGCAGGCTGTGACAGCGCTGGCCTGGTGGTCTCCAGTGAGCGCCGTTGGTTCTCTTTTCCTTTGCAGCAGGAGGGAGCAGTGGCAGTGGCAGCAGCAGCAGAACGAGGAGGAGGTGACTGCCCTGGGCCTTTGCTCTGTGGCGGGGCACAGCTGGGGCTGCCCGGGCGCAGGGGCAGGAGGGCTCCGGCTGCAGCAGGGCGCTCTTCGGGCAGCCCCTGGCAGCCGTGTACACGCAGGATGGCAGCTGCCCTGGCCCATGCAGGTAAGGCAGCGTGCACAGGGGCTGCCCATGCCTGCGTCTGGCTGCTGCACAGCCCCTGTCCCCGCTGGGCCATGTGCCCCAGCCATGGGCCTCTGGGCTCTTCAGCCGTGCCTCAGCTTTCTGCTCCCACTCCCTTGGCAGCAGGCAGGGAGCCCAGGCTGGGGCACAGCTCTGGCCCCGGCCACTGCTCTTGCAGCAGGGCAGCTCCTCACACCCGTCCCTACCCTCCTGCCTCTCCTGCAGAAACTGCTGGCTGTCCCGCACTAGCAAGGGCCCACAGCTGAAGGCATCTTCCACAAAGTGGATAGTGCCAAGGCGGTTCAGGAGCTGTGGCAGGCCCTGGACCATGGCCTGCCTGTGGACATGGCAAGGCAGCTGGCGCTGCTGCTGGCCATTGTCCTCAAGGTGAGCCCTCCTGAGCTGCAGATGCAAAGGCTCCTGCCTGGGCCGCCAGGCTCCAAGGCTCAGCGGCAGCCCTTGGCCTTGCAGCACTTCCTGAGAAGTGTCCCTGGCAAGCTCCTGGTCATGGACCTCTAGGAGGCCTGGATGGCAGCCATGCAGATGGGCAGCAGGGAGGACAAGTTCTCTCAGCTGCAAGCGTAAGCGTGGGCAGCAGCTTCTACCTCTGCAGCAGGCACTGCTACAAGCCTGGCACAGGCCTGAAAGGGGCCGGTCCCCTTCAAAGGCTGTGGCTTTGGGCAGCTCGCTCTTGCCGCTGGACAGTCCCAATTTGGGGCAATGCACGGGGAGCCTTCCTGTGCGTGGGCTCAGGGCAAATCAGGAGCTGGGCAGCAGCGCTGCAGTTCCTTCCTGCAGGAGCACGGGAGCCCCGGCCGCTGGCTGAGAGCATCTGCAAAGCTGTGCAAGAGCCGCTGGCTGCCCCTGCCTGGGGCCAGCTCTGGGGGCGGCTGTGGGCAGCACGGGCCTGCTGATGAACGTTGCCTTCCTGTTCCCTCAGGGTGGCCTAGAAGTTGCCTGCTGCCAACCTGCTCCTCCTGGAGCAGCTGCTGGCACTGCTGCCACACAAGGGCCAACACGTGGCCACCAGCCGTGTGCCCTGCAGCAACCCGGCCATGGGCCAGGGGCCAAAGCTGCTGAGCCCAGCGCAGCAGGAGCAGCTGCCTTCGAGGCCATGCTGGCCGAGAGCGACAAGGTCATGGTGTGTTCAGCAGGCGGCTGCAGCCTTGCTGGCCAAAGGCAACTTGGCTGCCCAGAGGTGCCTGTGCCTGGCGGCCCCCTGTCTCCAGCCAAGGCTGCTGTGGGAGCTGCCTGCAAGAGCTGCGCCGCAGGCAGGGCCTTCCTTCTGTGCAGAGGCAAGGCTCAGCAGTGATGGCCAGGGCTGCTTGGCTTGCTGTCAGGCCCCTGGGCCAAGAGCAAGGCTTTCCTGGGTGCATGTGAAGGTGATGCCATTTGGTTTTTGCCTGGTTTTCTTTTCTGTGTTCTCTGTGTTCTTCACATCTATTGTATTAGTGGTTGGTTTTCCCAGGAATTTTCCATGGCCTTTCCTTAGGCAGAAAGACAAACCAAACTGCAGAGCTCAAAGTCCTGGGGGGTACATGGCCCCTGTGCTGTCTTGGTTCTTCCTGGGAACCAAGGCTGAAAAAAAACTCTTCAGGGTACATTTTCATGGACCAAGTACAGCCGGTGCCGAGCGGGGGACTCCAGAGAAGGCGCTTGACCTGGGTGGGAGTTGCATCACCACTTCTCCTCCTAATTGGTGATTTTTATCAATGATAGTCATTTCCTAAAACCTATAAAGATGTTCTCATCCCTGTGGCAGAGCACGTTTTGCCACCTATTGGTGCCGAAGCTCCTATGGGGAAGGGCCGATATGTGCTGACAGCAATCCAGGCTCAGCTGCCTGCGGAAGCGCTTCGGCACTCAAAGGAGCTCAAAGCTTTGCGGGCTTTTTGTAAAGTACTGCACAATGGTCTCGCTACAGCCTCATTTGTTACCGTAAGACAGGGAGCTGGTGAACCTTTTATTCAGTTTCTAGATAAGTTAAAGCCACTCTAGGTAAGCAAATAGACAATGATACTGCATGAGAAATGTTACTGAAGCAGTTAGCAGTGGGAAGCACTAACCTTGACTGTTAAAAGGTTTTACGGGCCCTGTGACCCC
This sequence comes from Eopsaltria australis, assembly GCA_034509425.1. Taxonomy (NCBI): domain Eukaryota; kingdom Metazoa; phylum Chordata; class Aves; order Passeriformes; family Petroicidae; genus Eopsaltria; species Eopsaltria australis. Next base: position 301,362 of record JAVTVJ010010713.1, read on the forward strand.
CCACAGTCACAGAAATGCTTAAGGCTTGTCAGGGAATCGGCACTGCTGGTCATAATCTGACTTTGCTTTTGGCGGCTCTTGCTGCAAAGGGCGTTCATTCCGGATCCAGTGTTTGTTTTCCGCTTGGGAAGCCGGGTCACAAGAGACGCGAATGCCCCTGGAACAGGAGAGTTTGTTCTGGGGATGCCAATGGGGTCCCATGTTGGGAACAAATTTATCCCAGGGGCCACTGCTGAGCAGCATGTCCTGGCCCTAACCTGGACCACAGATCGTCCTGTGTGGCTGGAGCAGGGGCCCTGCTCTCAGGAAAAGCTGCATTTGCGCTAGCTTGTACAACATTTGCACCAGCTTGTACAAGAACAGCTGCAAGCTGGCCATGTCGTTCCCACATCTGGCCTGTGGGATTCTCCTGGTTTTGTTATTCAGAAAAAGAGAGGAACGTGGCGATTGCTGCATGATCTTAGAAAAATCAATAATGTCCTTGTGCCTCTGGGAACCCTACAGCCAGGGCTACCTTCTCCTGCAATGTTGCCGCAATCCTGGACCTGAATAGGAACTGATTTAAAAGTTTGGTTTTTTACCATACCACTTTGTGAACACGATGCCCCTTGATTTGCATTTTTTGTGCCTCCCATTAATGCTGCTGAACCCTACCAAGGATACCATAGTAAAGTTTTAAGCAGTAGAATGAAAGGTTTTAAAAGTAGCAAATGAAAAGATACAAGAAGAAGCCCCTTGAAAATATTCAGGGTGGAAAATTTTCAATCAAACTGTTCATCATTTGCAACTGTAAATGATATCTCGAGTGTCCACCCTCCACCATTTGCAAAAACTCCTGGACACAATTAATTGAGTACACCCTTTATTGGGTATTCCAACTGAACAACTCCACCCCTTTCCCAGTTATTGCAAGGGGACCCTGAACTTCTTTCCCCTCGCACCCTGACACCCAGAGCAACAGCAGTTCATGTGTCTTCACAATTGGTAGAATCAGCAGCTGTGGTCAGGCCTTTTGAAATATTTCAAGATGAGCTTAACGTTGTTACTGACTCTGCTTATGTTGCAGGTACAGTGACAAGAATAGAAGAAGCTTACATCAAAGAAGTAACCAACCCATTGCTCTTTTCTTTATTGCTACATTTGCATTTTGCAGGGCAGTTGCATAGGAAAAGGTATTATATCCTCCATGTACGTTCCCATACCGGCCTTCCTGGCCCCATCTCTGAAGGTAACGCCCGTGCAGACCACTTAGCTGGGGCCCTTGTTGTGCCGGATGTTTTTTCTCAGGCCCGTCTGTCACATGGGTTTTTTCACCAGAGTGCAGCAGCTCTTCTAAAACAATTTCAGCTTCCACGTGGGCAAGCACGGCAAGTTGTGCAAGCCTGCGCCAACTGTCACCAGGCAGCACACTTGCCTACCCTCAGAGTTAATGCCCAGGGATTTCAAGCTCTAGAAATCTGCCAGACTGATGTTACACATATCCCTGACTTTGATAAGTTGAAATACGTTGATGTTATGATTGATACCTTTCCAATGTGTATATTTGCCTCCGCACGTACAGGTGAATGTGCAAAATATGCCCAGCATCATTTTTTGTCTGCTTTTGCAGCCCTTGGAGTATACCTGTATCCATAAAGACTGATAATGGGCTGGCCTCTACATCCGAACGAAGAGCTGACTTTTTTCATTTGTGGGGAGTGCACCATGTCACCATATTCTACATTCCCCTACAGGTCAAGCCATCGTTGAACAGGCCCATAGCACTCTCAAGTCCATGTTGTTAAAACAAAAAGAGGGAGTGTGGGAATGGGATATACCCCCCCACGAAAGACTACAGAAAGCCCTAGATGTTGTCAGTGATTTGAATCACATTCAGAGCAACAAAGCCCCATCCAAGGACAGTTTGGTAAATCACAGGCCCACTTAGAAACAGCTCAGGTACAGGTTAGGAATCTTGAAAGTGGAAAATGGGAAGGCCCCTTTCTGTTAATAACCTGGGGGTGAGGATATGCTTGTGTTTCCACAGATTCCGGTCCAAGATGGGCACCTGCAAGAGTGTTCTGACCAGCCCTGGGTACTCCATCTTCATCATCAGCTTGTGGGGAAGACACACTCTGCTGAAGTCGTGTTCAAATGATACTAATAAAGTTTTTAGGCAATTTTGTAGGTACATTAGAGAAAATCCCTCAGTCAGGGCTTGAAGCTCTGGCGAAGCCCAGCCCTGCCTGACTGGGGACTGTACCATCAGACCCAGGTGTTTCTGCCCTAAAAGTGTAAGCGAGTCATTTTGACATAAAAGCTGGACCCCCTTTTCAAGATAAACCTGGTAGTCTTGCATGGGAAAGGTTCTCCAAGTCTTCACTGTGAAATGGGACTCTCCAACAATTGCAGACTCTGGGTGATGGTAAAGGTTTCAGACAATTTTAAGTTGTTTCTCAAGGTTCTATCTGTTTACTCATAACCTGCTTTTGTCAGGAGTTGAGCTTGTTTGGTTTGGGCGGTGGGCCAAACATGTTCTAATGTTAGAAGTGTTCTGTTTCATGATTCCTGTTTGTATAAAACAAAGAAGAGGGAGCTGTGGGAAGAGATGAGATGGAGTTGAGGTGTGGGCTGTGGGATCCAGTGACTAGGAGAGGGGGATACCCCTCCATAAAAGGGAGTGCAGGGGGTATTGGTGCAGGATAAGGGGGAGTAGGGGGTTCCTGGAGGTGGGAAAGGAGATGCAGGGGGATCCCAGTGCCCAGAAATGGGAATTCAAGGGAGTTCCAGTGGGCCTCTCCAAAGCCGCCTCCCAAGCAAGAGCAGGAGCTGGGGCAGGAGCTCTGCAGGAGAGAAAAGGGGGTGACCCCAGGATGGGGGTCCACATGGGGAGCACACACACTCTGGGGGGGACACAACCCCTGGGGACCCCCCTTCACCTTCTCCCACAGGGGGAGGCTGAGCCCCAGCCCAGGCAGACAAAGTCCAAGACAAAGCCCCCGACCCCTGTGAGCATCTGGGGGAGCGTCCGGCGGCAGCTCCGGAGGGTGGGAGGAGCAGGATCCAGGAAAGTGCAGCAGCTGCTGGGAAGAGACTAGGACAGAGTGGGACAGGCTGGGATGGACTGCGCTGGAGTGGGACACCGGGATACACCTGGACTGGGACCAGAACCCACTGGGACCAGAACTGGGACAAAAGAGATCATACTGGGAGTCATTGGGACCACACTGAGAGCTACTGGGAGACACTGGAAGCATGCTGAAGGAAACTGGGATGTACTGGGAGAGACTGGCAGTGATTGGGATCTTACTGGAAGGGACAGAAACTGCAGTTGGAGCGAATGGGAACAACTGGGACAATGTGGGGGCATACTGGGATCATACTGGGAATGACAGGGTCATACCTGGAGTGACTGGAATAATACTGGCAGTATCAAGCAGTGACTGGGACCATACTGGGGGTGACAGAGACCAAACTGGATTCCTACTAGGAGTGTCCGGAAGTTACTGGGATCACATTGAGGGTGAGCGGACTCATACTGGGATCATAGTGGGAGCAATTCGGATCTCAATGCGGGCAAATGTCATCATGGAGGGACTGACTGGGAGGGACTGGGTTCATACTGGAATTGATTGGGACCATACTGGACTCCCACTGAGAGGGACTCAGAGTGAAAGGAATCATACTGGGCGTGACTGGGAGCAACTGGGACCATGTTGGGGGTAACAGATCCCATTGCAAGTGACTGGGAGTGACTGGGAACACAGTGGAAGTGACTGGGACCATACTGGAATCATACTGACAGTGACTGTAAGTGACCAAGATCACACTCGGAATGACTGGAACCATACAGGGAGTGACTGGGAGCCACTGGAACCATGCTGGGAGCCAACTGGGGCCACACTGGGAGCAACTGGAAGATACTGGACCATGCAGGTGTGACTGGGAGCACAATTAGAGAAACTGGTTATATTGGGAGGAACTGGGACCACACTGAGGGCTACTGGGAGCAGAGCTGGTGCAACTGGGATCATATTGGAAGCATAGAACAAACTGGGAGTTATTGGAATTGGCCTGGAGGGAACTGGAACCTTACTGAGGCAAGTGGATGTACCTGGGAATGACTACAAGCATGCTAAGGGAAACTGGGATATACTGGGAGAGTCTGCAATCATTCTGGGACCAACTGGGACCACCCTGGGGGTACCTGGGAGTGTCTGGGACCAACTGGGATCATGCTGGAATCTACTAGAAGCAACTGGGATTACTGCACTGAGGGCAACGGGGATGCACTGCAAGAGACCAGGAGTGACTGGGAACATCCTGGGAGTGATTGGGAGCTTGTTGGAGGTGACTGGGATATACTGGGAGAGACAGGGATTGACAGGGATCATACAGGAAGGTACTGGAATAATTCTGTCAGTATCTGAGAATGACTGGGGTCCTCCTGGTACCATACTGGGAGTAAGAGGAACCATCCTGGGTAACTGGGAGCAACTGGGACCATGTGGGGAGCAAATGGCATCCTACAGAGAGGGACTGGGAGTGACCGGCTTCAAACTGGAAGTGACTTGGACCATCCAGGGAGAGTCTGAGCCCACAATGGGATCACACTGGGTGTGACTGGGAGGGACTGGGCCCTACGGAGATCCCACCCCAGGAACCATCAGGGGCAACACAGACCCAGTCTGGGCACAGGCAGGGAATTTATTCCCAAGCAAATCACAGCAGCACAAGGACAAGGGAAAGAAATCTCTCCAACACCTTCCCCACACACAGCGGGGATCACCCAGAATGGGGAGCACCAGGACTCTGCCCAACAGAGTCACTGGGGATCATCCAATGCGGATCCTCCCACGGGGGATGGAGCTGGAGCAGCGCACAAAGCTCTTCCCACAATCAGGGCACTCGCAGGGCTTCCATAGTGGTGCCTGCGTTAGTGTTGGGTCAAGTGAGAGCTCCTGGAGAATCTCTTCCCACACTGGGGACACCCGTGGGGCCTCTCCCCACTGTGGATGCACTGGTGCACAACAAGGGTGGAGTTTTGTTTGAAGCCCTTCCCACAGTCGGGGCAGCGGAAGGGCCTCTCCTCTGTGTGAATCCGCTGATGCACGAGGAGAATGGAGCTGGTCTGAAACCTCTTCCCACACTCAGAACACTCGTAGGGCCCCTCCCCGCTGTGGAAGTGCTGGTGTTTTCTCAGGTCAGAGCTGAGCTTAAAGGTCTTCCCACATTCCCCACACTCATGGGATCGTTCCCCAGTGTGGATCACCTGGTGTTGGATCAGGCTTGAAATCTGTCTGAAGCTCTTCCCACATTCCAAGCACTCGTAGGGCTTTTCCCCAGTGTGGATTCTCAAATGCTCCATCAGGGAAGAGCCGTCTCTGAAGCTCTTCCCACATTCCCCACACTCGTAGGGCCGTTCTCCAGTGTGGATCATCTGGTGCTTGTTCAGGCTGGAGCTGCAGCTGAAGCTCTTCCCGCATTCCCCACTCTCATAAGGCTTTTCCGCAGTGTGGATCCTCTGGTGTACCATCAGTTGGTAGCTCCACCTGAAGCTCTTCCCACATTCCAAACACTTGTGGGGATTCTCCCCAGCATGAGGCTTCTCCCCCAGCTCCAAACCCTGCCTAGATCTCTGTTCATCCTCCCAGCACAGGAAGGGTCTTTCCTCCTCACAGCTCCCTGGGCTGGGTTTGCAGCCCCTCCTCGTGCAGGATCTCCGGGATTTTTCCTCCTCCTCCATTTGCCCAAGGCTTGAGAATGACAAATCCTGACTTGGGGAAAACCAAGGAATAAGTTCACTGCTTTGGGCATTCCTCCTGCCCAAGTCCATCCCAGGAAGTCACTGGGTGTTTCGTATCCATAAAACTCTTCAAACCACCAAGATTCACCCAAAAAAACCCTCCCAGCAGTTCCCCATCTCTGATCTCCACACTTTGGTGTTTCACGGGTCCCCCCTTGCCTGGGCTGATGGGGGTCCCGTGGCTCCTGCGGTTCCCCCTCTCCAGGATCTCGCTTAAGGATGATCGGAGATCCCACATCTCTCACGCCCACAGCCCGGGCTCTGCTGGCAGCAGCCACCTGCCCCTTCCCCACCCCCAAGAACAAACCCCAAGCCTTTGTGGAGCCCCACTGTCCGCCAAGGGGCATTTGCGGCTCAGCTTTGGAGTCCTCCAAGGTCTGAATATCCACAAACCCCAGAAAAACCGCCACGAACTTCCCGGAATATTCGGGGCGAGATCCCCCTACCCGCTCACCTGCGGCAAGCGGAGGGGGGCGGGTGGGGCGGGGATACTCCCGGGGTGAAGGTGCTGCGGACGTAGCGGGAGCTGGAACCGAGAATTTCCTCCTCTTCCTCATCCGTTTCCTGCTCCTCCCCTTCCTCTCTCCCTCCTCTTCCTCCCCCGGCTCTTCCTCCCTCTTCCCGCTCCTCTCCTCCTTCCTCATCCCACCTCCTTCTCCTCTCCGGCCCTTCTCCCGCTCCTTCCTCATCCCTCCTCCTCCTCCATCCCTTCTCCTGCTCCCCTCAGGACCAGCGCCCACCCTTGGCCCCCTTTTCCCAAGGCCGTCCCATCCCGTGGGAGGAGCCGGGATGGAGCCGGGGCAGGTCGGGCTGGGGCAGCGCTGAGCTCTGCCCGGCCTGGGCGCCCCCCACGCGCCCCCTCCCCAAATTGCCCTGGCAAAACAGGGGTTCCCGGTGCCTTTTGGGGTTCTCTGGGTGCCGTGCTGGGGTTCAGGTGCCTCCCAAGGCCCCCCCAGAGCGGGGTGACACGGGGGAGACACACGGGGGTCCCCATTTCCGATCCATCCCGGCGCCGGTTCTGCCTCCCTGCGGGGTCCCCCCAAGTCCCTCCCCACCGCCCCCCAATAAACGGGACCAGGGAAAACTGAGAAGCTTTACTGGGAACACTGGGAGCAGCCGGGTGGAGGCCGAGTGACAGCGGGGCTGGGGGGGACACACGACCCCCTCAAAATCAGCTCGGGGACGGAGCGAGGGGTCCCGGCAGAGCCCGAGGCCACGGGGAGGAGCTGCGGCCGCCGCCGGGAAGGGACTGGGACGGAATGTGACACGCTGGGATTGACTGGGGCATACAGGGGTACCAGGATATATCGGGAGCAGCACTGGGACCAGGCAGGACCATCTTTGGGGCACCAGGGATCATGCTGGGATATACTGGGACCACACTAAGGGCAACTGGGTGCTGCTGGGTTATACTGGGCGTGATTTGGATCATTCTGGGACTGACTGGAGTTGTACTGGGAGTGACTGGAACCACAGTAGTGGTGAAAGAGATCAATTGGGAAAATGCAGGAGGTAACTGGGATCATACTGGGACTGACCGGGTCATACTTGGAGTGACTGGCATAATACTGGGAGTGTCTGGAAGTTTCTGGGATCATACTGGGGGTGACTGGACTCTTACTGGGATCATGCTTGGAGCAACTGGGACCATGATGGGGCAAATGACATCACAGAGGGAGTGACTGGGTTCATACTGGAAGTGACTGGGGCCATCCTGGACTGCTACTGGGAGTGACTGGGAGTGAAAGGAGCCAGAGAGGCTGTGACTGGAAGCGACTGGGACCATGTTGGGGGCAACTGGGATCTTACTGGGAGTGACTGGGGACAGGAAAGCTTGAATGGAGTTTCTGTCCCGTGACATTCCTGGGGAGCAGCAGCAGCTTCACGCCCCCAGCCCTGGGGTCAGAGCAGGGGAACCGCTGGCAGCACCTTCAGGGCACAGTCGAGGGCTGGGGGGCTCCTCCCCCAACTTCATTTCCTCTCCCCAATTCAAATCATTCCCTCCCATTCAAATCCCCTCCAGTCACCTTTTCTCCCCACAATTAAAGTGTCCTCGCCCCAGTTCAACTTTTCTCCCCAATTAGGCCCTGAGCTCCCTCCCTGTCCCCAGCTCCTCCCAGCGGGACCCGGCCAAGACCTTCTGGAAACAGCAGCGGAAAGAGTTAAAAATTTCATCATTATTTCCTTGGTTTCCGGGGATTTTCCTGCGGCTGCTCCAGGTGATGGCTAAGGGTTCCCCTCGGGCTCCACCCGCTTTCCAGCCCCTTTTTCCACCTCTTTTCCTCAGCTGACCCAAACCTGCGGATTTTGGGGGTTGGGAGGGGTCGCTCTGCCCGGGGTGTCCCCGACGTGCCCCCAGAGATGCCCCGAGGCCCCAGCTGTCCCCTCCGGCCCCTTGGAGCATTTGGAATCTGCAACTCCCAGCAATCGCTGTCCGTGGGATTCAATCCCTCCGTTTTCCCCCAGACTGGCTTTACTCCCAGTGCATTTTGTGGTTTCCCTTCGAGCCGGGGCCTGACGGCACCGGAGTGGCCGCGGTGCCAGGGCAGGAAGGGCTGAGGGACAGCATCTCCCCACAAGCCTCCGGGAGGGGGACAAAGGTTGGGGGGGCAAAAGGATAATAATCACGACGTAATAGGAAAAAATTTAAAACTTTACAAAATAATTAAGAATAAATATATATTTAAAAAAACATAAGGTGTAAAACCTAATCAGATAAAATAACATAAAATACCAAAGAAAAAGGATAATAATGGCAGAGGTTTTTTCTCCTGGTACTTTGCATTTCTTGTCCAAACTCCGAGCTGCATCTGAGTCAGAAACCACTGGGCTGGAGAGACTTTGCTGCTGAAGGGCTTCATAGTACCAAAATTAAAGTGTCGAATATCAAAGAATATTTTGAAATTACGGAAGTCCCGGCGCCCTTCTCGTATTCCCTCGTTTGAAGCTGAAAGCGGAGCTCCACTTGTGCCTCTGCTTTGTAAGGATGAATGTCAAAATTCCCCGCAATGCCCGGTTCCCTCCCTCCTCTGCCCAGTGCTGCAGGGAGAGGGGATGGGAGTTACGGTCGGTTCGTGCCGCTGCTTCGGCGCCAGGGACGGGAATGCTTGCCCTGCTCCGGCGCGGGGTCCCTCGCATGGGGTCAGTCCTTGCCCCGTCCAGCGGGGGTCCCTCCCCAGCCGTGCGGTCACTCCTCGGCCCGGCCCTGAGGCGCGGGGCAGTGGCGGGGCAGCCGCGCGCCGGCCCCGGCAGCGGCACGGCCGCTTCGTGCCGGGCAGGAGCGGCAGAAGGAGCCGGGCGGCGGCGGGGGCTGAATCCCGTCCGGAGCAAGAACAACAAGGGGCCGGGGCCGCCTGCGGTGTCCGATCCCCGGCAGCAGCCGCGGGGAGGCCTCGGGGAGCGGCGGCGGCCGGGGCCCTGTTGGAGCCGCCCCGAGGGGTTTGTGCCGCCCATGAGGGGCCCCTGAAGGAGCCGCTGCGCGAGACCGGCGAGGTTGGAGCGACAGCAAATGCAGAGAAGAGAATAAAATGCAATCAAAGAGCCTCACCACGGACGTCTCCCCTGCCCGCACTGCAGGAGCTGCCCCGAGGGACGGGCGGGAGGTGAATAAAATAAAATACGGTGAATAGATTAAAAGGGAATAAAACAATGCACCGGGAGGTTCCTGGCGGCCCGGATCACTGAAGAGCCGCACTGCGGGACGGGTGCTGTCGGGTGGGGCCAGAGGGACAGCGCTGAGGAGCGTGGTAGTTGTGAATAGAAGAAAAAATACAGAGAATAGAATAAAACTCAAGAAAAGAGCCTCACCAGGGATCTCCGCAGTTCCTCGGCACTGAAGAGCTACACGGAGAGCGGCGAGAGGCGGCGGAGTTGAAAGACCGCACCGGAGGGGTGTGGGATGGGAGGTGGGAACGGAATAAACTCTAGAGAATAGAATAAAAAGTAACAAAAAACCCGCACGGGGAATGGTCGCTGCCCGACACTAAAAGAGCCTCACCGAGGCACCGTCGGGGCAGCACCGGAGGGTCTCGGCCCCCCCGTGTCACTGAAGGAGCCGCAGCGAGGGACGGGCGGGGCGCGGCCCGGATCGAGTCCCTCCGGCTGCGCCACGAGCGGCGACCCCGCGGGACCGCGCCGGGGCCGAGCGGCGGCGGCGGCAGCCGGAGCCGGGGAAGCGGCTTCGAGCGGCGGAGACTAGCGGGGTGTTCGCAGCCAGCTCCGCTCGGCCCTCACGCACCGCGCTGGGGCCGCCGCGCACTCTTCAACCCCGGCCGACCCCATGGGCACGGGCCCCGCGGGTCCCGCTGCCGCCGCCTCGACCCCGTGGAGCTCAAAAACCCAGGAAAATCCATCCCAGGCACTAAAAATCCTTCCGTCCGCAGCGAGGGCCGCGGGGGGTTCCTTATGATCTCCTCTGTCCCCAGTCCCTCCCGGGCACCGCCGGGCAGTAGCGCAGCTCCCGGGGCTGTGTCCCGGCACCGCCTGCTGCCACAGGGCACACGGCTGCTGCACTTTGGGAATTAAAAGCGACACGTTTGGGGAGTGGTGACAGCCCCAGAAACCAGGACTTTGCCCTTGGGAGCTTGGAGTTGCACGAGGGGCATAAAGGATCCCCTGCAGCCACCAATGGCCCCAACAGCGGCTCTGCCCCCCTAAGAACGGGGCTGTGTTTGGGACAGGTGGGATGGCTGGGATGGGTCTGCAATGAGACAGCCACGTGTTGGGATGAAGAGCCTGGGGCGATCCCGTTAGTGAGGAGGTTTTGGGGCCCCCTCCAATCCTGAGGGATGAGTTATTGGGAGAGGGGGGACACATCTGGCTCTGATATTGGAGCGGGACCCAACAGGGAATAGTGACCACAACGCCCACATTTTTTTCTCCACACAATAATTTTCCCTCTTTTTCCCTTCTCGGATTCCCCCACCGCGGATGGGAGCAGCCAAGAGCTCAGCGCTGCCCCGGCCCGAGCGGCCCCAGCTCCATCCCTGCTCCTCCCGCGGGATGCGATGGGGTTGGGGGGAGGGGGACCAAGGGTGGGCGCTGGACCTGGGGGGAGGAGGAGGGATGAAGGAGGAGGGGGAGAACGGGCGGAAGCAAGAGAAGGAGGAAATTGAAGGGAAGGAAAAGAAAGAGGAGGGATAGAGGAGGGGCCCGAGCAGGAACAGGAGGAGGAAGCGAAGGCCCCACGTGCGTCCATCGCTCCCTGTATCTGCAGCTCCGCCGCCCCGGGAGCATCGCCCCAAGGCCGCATTCCGCAGGTGACCGGGGAGGGGGAGCTCGCCCCAAATATCTTGGACGGTCCCTGGGAGGGTTTTTTTGGGGGTTCCCGCTGGCGGCTCCCGGCAGAGCCCCAGCCGTGGGCGGGGGATGCGGGGTATCCCCTCGCATGAGGGTTGGTCTCCCTGGGTCAGGCTCGGGATCCACGTGGCGATCGCCCGGTGCCGGCGGGGTCTGAGGGGGACAGCGGTTTTGGGAACCCCACGGGAGAGCCGGGTTTAGGGGTAGCCCGAGAGCCAGGGATTGGGAAGAGCGGGAAGGGGCGATCCTGGAGCTGAGGGATCCCCGGCAGGCTGAAGGGAGGGGGAGGATGGAGAGCGGGGGAACCAGGGAGCCCTTGGACACCAAAGTGGGGAGCCCGGATAGGGGGGGACCCCTGGGATTCTCGGGACCCCCGGTAGCCCAGAGAAGGCAGGAAGCCCCTGTAGGGGGGACCTCAAAACACGCGGGACCCCCAGAAGCCCGGAGAGGAGGAAGGACCAGGAGCCCAAAGGGAACTCTGGGGAGTTTTTTTTTTTTCACTGAATCTTGGAGCTTTTGTTTCGAATGTGGATCTACTGGGCTGAATCTTTATTTCTGGGGGGCCGTGTTGGGGGAGAGATGAATCTTGTTCTTTTTGAGGTTTACTCAGCTAAATGTTGGTGATTTGGTTTCTGCAGGAGGGTGAATCTTAATATTTTGGAGGATTCTTTGCCTGAGTGTCAAAGTTTTGGGTCTTTTCGGGCTGTGTCTTGGTATTTGAGGGTTTTTCTGCTGGATCTTAATATGTTGGAGGTTTTATTGGACACAAGGTACCTGGTGACTTCTGGAGATGGTGTTGGGCAGGAGGACCCCCAACCCAGCATGCTCACTCCTTGTTTTCCCTTCAAACCAGGATTTATTAAACTCAAACCTTGGCTGGATGGAGAAGGAGGCTTCAAGGAAGAACCTTGCAGAAGAGGCCGTTTTGTGCAGCTCCAGGGCACAGGAACCCAGTGGGGAGGAGGAAAAGCCCCGGAGATGCCGCACGAGGAGGGGCTGCAAACCCAGCCCAGGGAGATGTGAGGAGGAAAGACCCTCCCTGTGCTGGGAAGGCGGCCGGAGATGCAGGCAGAGCTCAGAGCTGGGGGAGAAGGGAGGTGGGGAGAAGCCCCACAAGTGCTTGGAATGTGGCAAGGCCTTCAACTACAGGTCGTCCCTGATCCGGCACCAGATGATCCACACTGGAGAACGGCCCTATGAGTGTGGGGAATGCGGGCAGAGCTTCAGAGCCAGAGCTCCAGCCTGATCAGGCACATGAGGATCCACACTGGGGAAAAGCCCTACGAGTGCTTGGAATGTGGGAAGAGCTTCAGCCACAGCTCCAGCCTGATCCAGCACCAGAGGATCCACACTGGGGAACGGCCCCATGAGTGTGGGGAATGTGGGAAGAGCTTCCAGTGCAGCTCTTACCTGAGAAAACATCAGCTCATCCACAGCGGGGAGGGGCCCTACGAGTGTTCTGAGTGTGGGAAGAGGTTTGAGATCAGTCCTTATCTCCTCATGCATCAGCGGATTCACACAGAGGAGAGGCCCTTCCGATGCCCCGACTGCAGGAAGGGCTTCAAACACAACTCTGCCCTTGTCCTGCACTGGCGAATCCACAGCGGGGAGAGGCCCTACGAGTGTCCCCAGTGTGGCAAGAGATTCTCCTGCAGCTTTAACTTGACCTGACACCAACGCAGGCACCACTAAGGGAAGCCCTGTGAGTGCCCTGAGTGCAGGAAGAGCTTTGTGCACAGCTCCAGCTCCATCACCCGTGGGAGGATCCACGTTGGATGATCCCCAGTGACCCATCTTGGACAGAGCCCTGGTTACCCCCATTCTGGGTGATCCCCGCTGTGTGTGGGGAAGGTGTTGGAGAGATTTCTTTCCCTTGTCCTTGTGCTGCTGTGATTTGGTTGGGAATAAATTCCCTGCCTGTGCCCAGGCTGGGTCTGTGTTGCCCCTGATGGTGCCTGGGGTGGGATCTCGGTAGGGCCCAGTCCCTCCCAGTCACACCCAGTGTGATCCCATTGTGGGCTCAGACTCTCCCTGGATGGTCCAAGTCACTTCCAGTTTGAAGCCGGTCACTCCCAGTCCCTCTCTGTAGGATGCCATTTGCTCCCCACATGGTCCCAGTTGCTCCCAGTTACCCAGGAGGGCTCCACTCACTCCCAGTATGATTCCAGTAGGATCCCAGGCATTCTCAGATACTCACAGAAATATGATCCCTGTCAATTCCTGTCTCTCCCAGTATATCCCAGTCACCTCCAACAAGCTCCCAGTCACTCCCAGGATGTTCCCAGTCACTCCTGGTCTCTTGCAGTGCATCCCCGTTGCCCTCAGTGCAGTAATCCCAGTTGCTCGCAATAGATTCCAGCATGATCCAGTTGGTCCCAGACACTCCCAGGTACCCCCAGGGTGGTCCCAGTTGGTCCCAGAATGATTGCAGACTCTCCCAGTATATCCCAGTCACCCTCAGCATGCTTGTAGTCATTCCCAGTCACATCCACTTGCCTCAGTGAGGTCCCAGTTCCTCCAGCACAATCCCAATAACTCCCAGTTACTTCCAGTTGCTTCCAGCATGATCCCAGTTGCCCCAGTTCTGCTCCCAGTAGCCTTCAGTGGGGCTCCAGTTCCTCCCAGTATAACCAGTTTCTCTAATTGTTCTCCCAGTCCCATCTGCCTGGTCCCAGTGTCTTCCAGTTGCTCCCAGTGTGGCCCCAGTTGGCTCCCAGCATGGTCCCAGTGGCTCCCAGTCATCCATGGTTCCAGTCACTCCCAGTGTGATCCTGGTCACTTCCAGTCACTGCCAGTATGATTCCAGTATGGTCCCAGTCACTTCCACTGTGTTCCCAGTCACTCCCAGTCACTTGCAGTAGGATCTCAGTTGCCCCCCACATGGTCGCAGGTGCTCCCAGTCACACCCAGTATGATTCCTTTCACTCTGGACTATGGTCCCAGTCAATTCCAGTATGAACCCAGTCCCTCCCAGTCAGTCCCTCCCTGGTGACATTAGCCCGCATGGAGATCACAGTTGCTCCCAGTAGGATTCCAGTATAAGTCCGCTCACCCTCAATATAATCCCAGTAACTTCCAGACACTCCCAGTTTGAATCCAGTTTGGTCTCTGTCATGCCCAGTATGGTCCCAGTCACTCCTAGATATTCCCAGTATTATTCCAGTCACTCCAGGTATTACCCTGTCAGTCCCAGTATGATCCCATTTGCCCCCACATTGTCCCAGTTGTTCCCATTCGCTCCAATTGCAGTTATGGTGCCCTCCAGTAAGATCCTAATCACTGCCAGTCTCTCCCAGTACATCCCAGTTGCCTTCAGCATGCTTCCAGTTGCTCCCAGCAGCCCTCAGTGTGGTCCCAATGACTCCCAGTATGATCTATGTTACCTCAGTTCTGGTCCCAGTGGGTTCTGGTCCCAGTCCAGGTGTATCCCGGTGTCCCAGTCCAGCGCAGTCCATCCCAGCCTGTCCCACTCTGTCCCAGTCTCTTCCCAGCAGCTGCTGCTCTTTCCTGGATCCTGCTCCCCCACCCTCCGGAGCTGCCGCCGGACGCCCCCCCAGATGTTGACAGGGGTCGGGGGCTTTGTGTTGGACTTTGTCTGCCTAGGCTGGGGCTCAGCCTCCCCCTGTGGGAGAAGGTGAAGGGGGGTCCCCAGGGGTTGTGTCCCCCCCAGAGTGTGTGTGCTCCCCATGTGGACCCCCATCCTGGGGTCACCCCCTTTTCTCTCCTGCAGAGCTCCTGCCCCAGCTCCTGCTCTTGCCTGGGAGGCGGCTTTGGAGAGCCCCATTGGAACCCCCCTTGAATCCACATTTCGGGGCACTGGGACCCTGCTACATCTCATTTCCCATCTCTAGGAAACCCCTGCTCCCCCTTATCCTGCACCAATACCCCATGCACTCCCTTTTATGGAGGGGTATCCCCCTCTCCCAGCCCCTGGATCCCCTGTTTCCATGAGCCCCGGGACCCCCAGACCCCCTTTCCCGGCCATCCCTGGGCACCTCAGCCACAGGCCTCCCTTTCCTGGGAAACCCGAACTGGGCACAAGGCTCTGCAGCCGCTCTAGGATTTATGATCACCCAAAGGAAAGGGAGAGAAGGGAAGAAAGAGAGAGAAGGAGATTGGGAATCAGGGAATCAGAGTTCCAGCACCCAGTCCTTGTCTCCTGGGCATGGGGACCCGCAGCCGCAGGAAAAATTGGATCCGCTGCTCCTGGTTCCACCCCTGGCTTTGGGCTGAACCCAGCGGGTTCCGGGCAGAGTTTGAGTGCAGGGCCCGGGAGTTCAGCAGAGCCCTGTAACGACTGAGGCACAGACCCAGACCCACAGGGAATCTGAATTGTTTATTCAAAGAAATGAGCTGGTTTTATACACTTTTCAAGGCACAGCATTTCCTTACATGGGAATTCTCACTACGTGACCTATCCCATGTTGCCACGTCACCAACGCCTTCTCCAAGTCCTTCTCTGGGGTGATCCCGCGCTGTTCATCGTCTGTCAACTTCCGGCCGGCTCCTCTCCCACAGGGCTCTGCCCATGACACCTCCTCCCCCAAGGTTGCTGCCTTGTGCTCCTTTGTGCTGCCATGTGCTTCTGCAGGTGCGGCCCACAGCCCACACCTCAACTCCATCTCATCTCTTCCCACAGCTCCCTCTTCTTTGTTTTATACAAACAGGAATCATGAAACAGAACACTTCTAACATTAGAACATGTTTGGCCCACCGCCCAAACCAAACAAGCTCAACTCCTGACAAAAGCAGGTTATGAGTAAACAGATAGAACCTTGAGAAACAACTTAAAATTGTCTGAAACCTTTACCATCACTCAGAGGCTGCAATTGTTGGGGAGTCCCATTTCACAGTGAAGACTTGGAGAACCTTTCCCAGGCAAGACTACCAGGTTTACCTTGAATATGATAAACAGCTTTTATGTCAAAATGACTCGCTTACACCTTTAGGGCAGAAACACCTGGGTCTGATGGTACAGTCCCCAGTCGGACAGGGCTCGGGTTGCACCAGAGCCTCAAGCCCTGACTGAGGGAGTTTCCCTACTGTACCTACAAAATTGCCTAAAAACTTTATTAGTGTAATTTGAACTTGACTTCAGCAGATTGTGTCTTCCCCACAAGCTGATGATGAAGTACCCAGGGCTGGTCAGACCACTCTTGCAGGTGCCCATCTTGGATCGGAATCTGTGGAAACACAAGCATATCCTAACCCCCAGGTTATTAACAGAAAGGGGGCTTCCCATTTTCCACTTTCAAGATTCCTAACCAGTACCTGAGCTGTTTCTAAGTAGGCCTGTGATTTACCAAACTGTCCTTGGATGGGGCTTTGTTGCTCTGAATGTGATTCAAATCACTGACAACATCTAGGGCTTTCTGTAGTCTTTTGTGGGGGGTATATCCCATGCCCACATTCCCTCCTTTTTGTTTTAACAGCGTGGACTTGAGAGTGCTATGGGCCTGTTCAACAATGGCTTGACCTGTAGGGGAATGTAGAATATGGTGACATGGTGCACTCCCCACAAATGAAAAAAGTCAGCTCTCTATTCGGATGTAGAGGCCGGCCCATTATCAGTCTTTATGGATACAGGTATACTCCAAGGGCTGCAAAAGCAGACAAAAAATGACACTGGGTATCTTTTGCACATTCACCTGTACGTGCAGAGGCAAAAATACACGTTGAAAAGGTATCAATCAGAACATGAATGTATTTCAACTTGCCAAAGTCAGGGATATGTGTAACATCAGTCTGGCAGATTTCTAGAGCTTGAAGTCCCTGGGGATTAACTCCAAGGGTAGGCAAGGGTGCTGCCTGGTGACAGTTGGCACAGGCTTGCACAATTTGCTGTGCTTGCTCATGCGGAAGCTGAAATTATTTTTGAAGAGCTGCTGCACTCTGGTGAAAAAACCCATGTGACAGACAGGCCTGAGAAAAAACATCCAGCACAACAAGGGCCCCAGCTAAGTGGTCTGCACGGGCGTTACCTTCAGAGATGGGGCCAGGAAGGCCGGTATGGGAACGTACATGGAGGATATAATACCTTTTCCTATGCAACTGCCCTGCAAAATGCAAATGTAGCAATAAAGAAAAGAGCAATGAGTTGGTTACTTCTTTGATGTAAGCTTCTTCTATTCTTGTCACTGTACCTGCAACATAAGCAGTCAGTACAAATGAGATGCTCATCTAGAAATGTTTCAAAAGCCCTGACCTCAGCTGCTGATTCTACCAATTGTGAAGAACCACACAGCAGGAAGGTGAGCAGCCAGGCCTCTGGGGCTCGACATGTGGAGCAGCGCTCAGGCACAGAGCAGCAGCACAGAGACACTCACTGCACGGCGCCCCTTCACCTCCGGAGCCACAGCTTTGATGCTGGGCAGGCAGCTCACTCGAGCTCCCTGGCTCCTGTGCAGTGGCAAAAGGGATGCACAGAGAGTGGGCTCAGCCCCCAGCCGCCAGTCGTGCCTTGTCAGGCAGCTGTGCAGACAGCTGCGTGCAGCTGCAGGAGCAGCTTTCCCCAGCCTTGGCTGCCTGCTCTGCTCCCTGATGGATTTCTACCCTGTGCAGGTGCACCTGAGGTGGTTCCAGGGCCAGCAGGAGCTCTTGGGGTATGTGGTGGCCTCTGATGTGGTCCCCAGTGGGGACAGGACCTACCAGCTCCTGGTGCTGCTGGAAACTCCTCCTGCCCCCCTGGCACAGGGTCACCTTCAGCTGCCAGGTGGAGCACGTCAGCCTGGAGAACCCCCTGAGCCAGCACTGGGGTACAGCCTGGGCGCCACAGCACTGAGAGGAGTGGGGGAGGGACCGGGGATGCTGGGAGTGGGATTAGGGTGTGCTGGGAATAACAGGGTGGGAGTTTCTGGGAGCCTGGAGGTTACTGGCTGAGTGGTTTGGGGAGCCTGAGAGGACTGAGAAGGGGTTTGAAGGATGACGGGGAAACTGGGATATGGTTATGAGAGTCCTGGTGGACACTGGGAGGGAGTTTGAGGGTGCTGGGTGAAAGGGAGATTGGAGTGAGCCTGGAGGGCTGGAAGAAGATTGGTGTCGGGTGACAGTCGGCAACGGAAGAGGCAGGGCAGATTGCTTGGGTGCAAGACGCCGATTTTATTGATAGAGAGCAGAGCTTTTATACCTTTTCAGCAGTTACTAAAACTACTTTCTTATATAAGCACTAAGAATCAGCAATTACCATAACAACCATATCTATGTTTCTTAATAACGTTGCGAAACTGGAAGCTAGCACTAACCAGCACAGATACATACCAAGCATGCCTTTTACTGACGCTCACTATCTTGTGGGAGGCCTCACGGCCTGCCATGGTTTGCGGCCTAGCAGTGTTACAGCGTTCACTTCTGACGTGAGTTCAGCAGTGCTCTCACTTCTGCTTTCCAGCTGTACATCCACAATTGGGTATGGAAAACAGCGGAAGGGAAGGAGGTTTGGTGTGCTTGGATCAGCTGGCACTGCTGGGGCTGGGAAGGGACTAGGAGAGGGTTTGGGGGTCCTCGGGCAGTGAGTGTCAACTGGGAGGGGGCTGTGGGATCCTAAGAGGGATGGGAGTGGGTTCAGGAGATGCTGGGGGGGACTGTATAGGGACTGGAAGGAGGTTTCAGGGGGTTCTGATTAAGCTGGGGGCGACTGGGCAGGTGCTTGGAGGGGCTTGGGGTGACTGTGAGAGGTTTTTTGGGGTCGTGACCCCTGCAGACCCCCAGAGATGCCGCTGAATGCCGCCCACAGCAAGAAGGGCTGTGGGCGGCAGGGATGCTACAGGATGCTACAGGGATCAGGGACTTAGTGTTGGGCTTTGTCTTCCTGGCGCTTCCTGGCTCGGCTTCTACCTGCGCAAGAAGGTGAGGGGGGGTCCCAGGGGTCATCTCCCCCCTCCCCCAGAGCATGTGTGTTCCTCCCGGGGCCCCCCAGTCCGGTGTCACCCCTTATCCGTGCTCACAGAGCTCCTGAGCCGCCATCAGCTGCAGCCCCTCCCTGTGGCCTCAGGCCAGGCCAGGACCCCCCGCTCCATCCCTGCGCTGATTTTGGAGGGGTCGTGTATTCCCCCCAGCCCCGCTGTCACTCTGCCTCTGCCCAGCACCTCCCAGTGTTCCCAGTAAGGCTTTCCAGTTCAAACCAGTCCCCATTACTTGGGGGCAGTGGGGAGGGATTTGGGAGGGGCTGTGATTGGTGGGGCAAAAGCAGCCATGGGATGGATCAGAAATGGAGACGCCAGAATGTGTCCCTCCCGTGTCACCCCACTCTGGGGGTGACTGGGGGGCAAATGAACCCCAACATGGCATACAGCCGAAAAAACCTTAAGAAACCTCCAAATAGAAAAAGAAAAAGTGAAAAGCTCCAGGACCGCAGTGTCACTTGATGTCGTTGATGACAACACCTGGGTCAAATTCGTGGACAGGAACATCTACAACTGGGAGCAACTTGGGAACAGGGGACACCCAAAATTTTCAGGTGGGATTGACTTGTTTTGTGGTGCAATTGAGCTACTTTCAGGGCAATGGAGTTGTTCTGAGGCACCATCGATCCCTCTTGGCTTCTGGGGTGCAGAGCTGTGAGGGACTGAAATGTTGGGGGTCAATGGCTCAAAGCAGTGGCCATTGGCAAAAGCAGCGGGGCCTTTGCTGGCCATGGGCACAGGAAGCGCCCAGGGCCACAGGGGGTGAACACCCAGCCCCGCAGGGGACGAGCCGCGCTGGCAGCCAGGGAAGGGCAGAGGCCCAGCACAAGCAGATGCTGCCAGCTGGGACAGGCCTTTGCACCAGGGCAATGCCCTCCCTTACACAACTGCCTCACCTCTGCAAACTCCCCCAAGGAAGGCCCAGGACATTCACACCCACGCCTGCAGCTTTCCATCCCTTCCCATGGGCCATACCTGGCTCAGCTGCGCTGCCGGCACAGGCAGGGCCACATCTTACAAGGGGCCATGAACCATCAGAGCCCCCCAAAGTGCCCCAGGATCCACAGTGGGACATCAGACAGTGTAAAACTCCCCCTGGCGGAGGTACCTGGGTGTTCACCCAAACCTCAACCTGTATTAACCCACAGAACTTGGAGCTTCCAAGGCTTCTCCAGCTCCCAGGGATCCAGCCTGGGACCATCACCAATACCAAGGAAAGGGACATCGTAACCATCATCACCAAAAGTTTTGTTGCCGCATCCAGGGCTGGTGACTGTGTATCTTTCTACTCTTCTACTTTCTTTCTTTTTCCTTCTACATTTTCCCATGTCTTCCTTTTATGCTTCCAATATTATTGAAGATGGGAACCAAAAGGGCTCCAAACCCCCTTTAAAAAGCAACCAAGGGGATCTAAAATAAAGCCTACAGAGTTATACTTATAAGCACAGATCAATCACTGTTGATTCACTCTTATCTGTCCCAGGGGATCCAGTAACAACAACCTGAGCTGCCCTGGACTTCAGGGGCGGGACAGAACAGGAGCCGGACACAGGGGAAGCTTCTAGAAACTTTTGACAAAAGCCACCCCTGGAGGCCCCTGATATCAAAACATGGCCACACAAACCCAATACACTGGATCCAAACATGGATCACCCAGAATGGGGATCACCAGGGCTCTGCCCAACGGGGTCACTGGGGATCACCCAACACGGATCATCCCATGGGGGATGGAGCTGGGGCAGCGCATGAAGCTCTTCCTGCACTCAGGGCACTCACAGGGCTTCCCTTACGGGTGCCTCTGTTGGTGTTGGGTCAAGTGAGAGCTGCAGTAGAATCTCTTCCCACACTGGGGACACTCGTAGGGCTTCTCCCCGCTGTGGATGCGCCGGTGCAGGACAAGGTGGGAGTTGTACTTGAAGCCCTTCCCGCAGTCGGGGCATCGGAAGGGCCTCTCCTCTGTGTGAATCCGCTGATGCAAGAGGAGATTGGAGCTGGTCTGAAACCTCTTCCCACACTCAGGACACTCATAGGGCCTCTCCCCAGTGTGGATGCGCTGATGTTTTCGCAGGATGGAGCTCCACTTGAAGCTCTTCCCACATTTCCCACACTCATGGGGACGTTCCCCAGTGTGGATCACCTGGTGGTGGGTCAGACTGGATCTATGGCGGAAGCTCTTCCCACATTCCAAGCACTCGTAGGGCATTTCCCCAGTGTGGATTCTCATGTGCCTGATCAGGCCAGAGATGATTCTGAAGCTCTGCCCACATTCCTCACACTCATAGGGCCGTTCTCCAGTGTGGATCATCTGGTGCTTTTTAAGGCTGGAGCTGCACGCGAAGCTCTTCCCACATTCCCCACACTCATGGGGCTTTTCCCCAGTGTGGATCACCTGATGCTGGATCAGGCCTGAGTTCTGGCTGAAGCTCTTTCCACATTCCACGCACTCGTAAGGCTTTTCACCAGTGTGGACTCTCAGGTGCTCCATCAGTTTGGAGCTGTCTCTGAAGCTCTGCCCACATTCCCCACACTCGTAGGGACATTCCCCAGTGTGGATCCTCTTGTGTCGGATCAGGTGGGAGCTCCACCTGAAGCTCTTACCACATTTGAAGCACTTGTGGGGTTTTTCCCTGACCTGAGGCTTCTCCACCAGCTTTGGGCTCTGCCTGGATCTCCAGCTGCCTTCCTGGCACAGGGAGGCTCTTTCCTCCTCACAGCTCCCTGGGCTGGGTTTGCAGGCCCTCCTCGTGTGGCATCTCTGGGGCTTTTCCTCCTCTTCCATCTGGCCAAGGCTTGGGAATGACAAATTCTGGTTTGGGGGAAAAACAAGGGATGAGTGCCTTGTCTTGAGAGTTCCAGATGCCCAGGTCCAGCTCTAGAAGTCTCTGGGGATTTTGTGTCCATAAAAACACCAAACCACAAGGATTCAGCCAAAGAAAACCCTCCCAGGAGTTCCCCCTCTCTGATCTCTCCACTTCTGCTTTATGGGGGGGTCTCCCTTCCCTGAGCTGATTTGGATCCCGGGGCTCCTGGGGTTCCTCCTCTCCAGGGTCCTGCTTAGGGGTGATCTGGGGGGTTTTGGGGGTCCCAGAGGTCCCTTCTTCCCTCACTCTTTGATCTGGACTTCCAGGGATCCCTGGGGTCCCTCTTTATCCAGGCTCCCCCCCCACTCCAAGCTGACAGGGATCTCCCAGCTCTGAGATCGCCCCTCTCCCCTCACCCCAGACCAGGGCTCCCAATGTTCCCCTCCACCACTCTTCCAGAGGGATCCAAGACCAACATGACCCTCCCACCCCGGTACCAGAAGATCACAACACGGAGCCCTCAAAATATCCCCCAGAGGAGCATTTGTGGCTCAGCTTTGGGGTCCCGCATGATCCAAACAACCCCTACTCCAAAATGAAACCCTCACAGGGACGCTTAATGATACTTGGGCTCAAACCCGGAAACCGTGAGCTCAAACAACCCCCAGGTAAAAAGGCTGCTTGGGGACCCCCTGAGAGATTTGGGGTGAGCTCCCTCTCCCCGCTCACCTAGAGTATATGGGGGGGAGGGCGGGTGATCCTCCCGGATGCGCGGCGGACAAAGCAGGCAGCGACCCTCGTGCTTCTTGCACTGCTCCTCCTTTTTTCCTGCTCCTCCCCTTCCTCTCTGCCTCCTCTTCCTCCCGATTCTCCTCCCCCGGCTCGCTCCTTCTCCTCTTCCTCCTCTTCCTCCTCTTCCTCCTCTTCCTCCTCTTCTTCCTCCTCCTCCTCCTCCTCCTCCTCTTCTTCCTCCTCCTCTTCCTCTTCTTCCTCCTCCTCTTCCTCTTCTTCCTCCTCCTCCTCCTCCTCCTCCTCCTCCTCCTCCTCCTCCTCCTCCACCTCCCCCCGGGCCCAGCACCCACCCTTGGTCCCCCCTTTTCCCAAGGCCATCGCATCCCGCAGGAGGAGCCGGGATGGAACCGGGGCAGGTCGGGCTGGGGCAGCGCTGGGCTCCTGGCCTGGCCTGGGCTTCCCCCATGTGCCCCCTCCCCAAATTACCCTGGCAAAACAGGGGGTCCAAGCGCCTTTTGGGGTGCACTGGTGAT
The DNA here is from genome assembly GCA_034509425.1 of Eopsaltria australis. Taxonomy (NCBI): domain Eukaryota; kingdom Metazoa; phylum Chordata; class Aves; order Passeriformes; family Petroicidae; genus Eopsaltria; species Eopsaltria australis. Next base: position 324,412 of record JAVTVJ010010713.1, read on the forward strand.
GTTCTGGGGTTCAGGTGCCTCCCAAAGCCCCCCCCAGAGCGGGGTGACTCGGGGGAACACACGGAGGTCCCCATTCCCGATCCATCCCAGGGCCGGTTCTGACCCTCGACAATCATGGCCCTGGACAGGGGGCTGGGAAGAAACCCATGACTGCATTCAAGTGACAGAGCTGCAGACCTGGGATAGGAGAGATTGAGGAGACATTCCCTGGCCTGAGGGAGAAAATGCATTTATGGAAGGGTCTGCAAGGGCAGCAGAAGGGAAAAGAGTCCCAAGACACGCTGTTGTTAAGGAAATGGAATGACACAAAGCGCAGGTCACCGCCCCCATGCTCAGCTCAAACCCCGCAGCTGGGTGTGCTTGCAAGAGCCTGGCACTGAAATGCCCTGAGCACCAAGGCCTCAATATCTTCTGCTAACAGCGTGGCAGCTCACAGGCTGGCACAAGCATTTCCCACTGCTGCAGCCACCACTGGATCAGTTCTAAAGGTATTTTTGGAACCAAGAATTCCAAGATAAGGGATCATGGAAGCAATAGACTCAGAGAGGGGAACACATTTTACAGGAAAGATCCTGCAGGTGGTTATGGATGCTTTAGGAATACCATGGGACCTCCAAAACCCCTGACACCCCCAGAGCTCAGCTCACGTAGAAAGAATGAATGGGAAAATAAAGAAACACCTTTTGAAGCTGCTGATAGAAACCAAGATGCCATGGGTACGGCTTTTGCCACTGGCTTTGGCAAGAATAAGAGACAGACCCAGGGCAGAGATTCAATTATCTCCCTTGCAATTGGTGCTTACAATTCCTTACCCTGGTCATTTTCCACCTAGTGTGGGGCTGGAGATAAGGGATGTCTGTTTCAAGCAGTGTGTGGCCAGAATCCTGTCTCTTGTGAAATCTCTTGCACAGGAAGCTCGGCTGGCACAGAGCCTGCCTTGGCACTTTGCTGCTCACAACATGCAAGCAGGACTCTGGGTGGTGCTCCAGGAGTGCAAAGAAGCAGCAGAGGTGGCCAAGTGGCGTGGCCCATTGCAAGTGTCCCTGAGCACAGAAACAGGCGCCAGCAGAGCTGAACACGGGGGGACCCCTCAGCCTGGCCTCAAGGTGTCTGAAGCCCCGCAGATTTGGACTTGCCGGCTGCAGCAGGAGGATGGGAGGCCGCCACTGAGCCTGCACTGAAGGCAACGCAGCAGCAGCCAGGGCTCCACAGCGGGGGAAGCCCCTGGGCCTGCCCACACATCCTCTGCTGAAATCGTCTGCCTGGGCACCCTCCTTTGGCATCTCCAGCCACTGGGGGCCAATCCTTGCTGGCACTCTTGCAGCTTCAGTGCTTTCTGTGCCTGCACTCGCCACAGGGGCTGCGGAAAACATAGTGAGAATTCGACTCTGGCTCTCAATTAGACTCACACTGGGCTGAGTAGGACTAGATTTTTGTAAAATATACCAAGTTTAAAATTCATGAAATTGTATTTCTCCAGTCAGGCTTGGTTTGCCTTTGCCTTCGGGAAAGAAATTGAAAGGTTTTTTAAGGGATGTTACAGCACTCAAGGGAGATGAGCTGAACATCTCAACAGACTGGGAATGGCCCAAAAGATTCCCAAAAAGATAACGACCATCAACAGAACATCAACGCCCATCAGCAAACATCAACCAACAACTATCCCACACAATGCCCCGGCACAGCTGGAGACACCTGGTCTGGAAAAGGCTGAGAAGGAAATCCAGGAGTGTGCACCTAATTAACATCACAGGCAAAGAAATCCGGGTCCAATAGAAAACCAAATACTAAGATCTACCCAAGGGGGAAGCAATAAACATTTAACCAAGGGATTTCTATGTGTTCTGGCTCTATAAAGTTTAGGAAAAATCAGGTAAAACTCATGTGTCCTGGAATGAATTTATCTGCACATCCGGGCTAAGTGAGGATGAAGTGATTTCTGTTGTACATTCTGGCCAGAAAAATGTCATGCCTCAATTCTCTAACTCTGGAAATGTTTTTGGAGAGTTTTGGTTCTTCCCGCAGTTTTGGTGAAAAGATTATAGAATTAGAATGTTTTTTCTTAATAATCCTAATTCTATCTTGTCAGTTAGGTTTGGGCCAGAGGTGTGACAACTTATTTTTAGTCTTAGGTGAAGAAGAAGCAAAAATCTTTATTGTTTTGGGATTTGGGGTGTATGTGTGTGCATGGCTGTCAGTGATGGCAAAAGTTTGGTGCGGGTTTTTCGACGTTCACCTTTAGGCTGCATTTTACAAAACTGGAAGAAGTTTAAGTGACCCTTTTACTCTATACAGTAAATAGAATATTGTTTAAAAAACAAAAAAAAGCATGGGAGAGGTGGGGGTGGGGAACTGGCGAGTCCCCTAAGGGCTGCCCTGGAAGAGAAGCTTTGCTCCAGGCACTCAGTGAAAGAACATCAGAAATGCAAATTAACACTACTGGGGCAAAATGTGCACAATGCACCAGGGGCTTCCTGCCTGCGGGGAGGAATTGGGCTCATTCCCTCTGTCCCTCACCCCAAGCTCTGCCTGCTCCCACACACGGAATTTGCACAGCTAAAGGCAGAGCCCAGAGAGAGCATCTCTGACTCTGCCACAGAAATTGGTTAAGCTGCAAAGGAAAACAGCAAACGGAGAATGTTGGGAAAACTTCAATAAAACAAGTGATGAGAATCATCCCCGTCCCCACTGCAACATGTGCTGTCACTGTCTATGTTATATAGGGTGTGTTAAGACCTCTGGAGTGGTTTGGCTACCACACCTTCAGGGAAATCAGTCGGGAATGCAAGTATTTGATGATTTAATCAGAGAAATGTAGTCAATGGATGCAGCCCTGGCTGGAGGGAATGGCCCAAAAATTGAGGAAAAGATGAACAGCCCCAGAACAAATCCTACAACACCATGGACCAGACCCTGGGAACACAAACCGATTCATAACAGGAGCCAGAAAACCCATTTAGAATTTGAGTTGTGTCATTAGATTGCAAACTGTCCTTGAAATAATAACCAAGCAGACAGCTCCAGCTCCTGACATTCTTGCCCACCAATCCACTCAGATGAGGAACGCAACTATTCCCCAAGGGATGGGATCAGATTATCCATCTGCAGAAGGAGGAGGAGTTTGTGGAGAATTAAATGACTCAAAGTGCTGTTTGCAAATAGATGACAACTCAAAAGTGGTGAAACAGATACCAAGGGAATAAGAAAGTAGCTCATGTACCGGTCCAGACGTGGAAAGGATGGGAATGGGACACATTTTTGTGGTTCTCTGGCAGAGCATGGGTTAAACGAATGCTGTTTCTCCTCTTATGTGCCACAGCAACTCTCATCTTTTTACCATGGGACATGGGGGGACACAGCCATGGGTGTGGACATGATGGGACAGGGACATTGAGAGTGACATGGACACACATGGACATGGATGGGGATGGGGCCATTTGAGGGGACATGGGGGGACACGGGCATGGATGGAGACGTTGGGGACAATGACAGGGATGGAAAGGTGGTGGGGAGACAGCCATGGGTGAGGACGTGGTGGGACATGGCCATGACCGGTGCCATGGGGGGAACTTGCAGGGGCTGTGGGGGATGCTGGGTTTGAGGGAGTTGAGGGTTCCTGGGAGGGACTTGGGGGCTGCTGAGGGCTTTGGGGACCCCAGGCCGAGCGGCTCCGGCTGCGCTGGGAGACCCTGCTGGAGCTTCTGGGGCAGCTGTTCAAGGACCCCCTGACCTGGACCCCCAGCCAGGCATTGGGTCCTGGAAGGGAATGAACGTCCTTGTCCCCAGGAAGGAAATCCCAGCACTCCCAGAGTGTTGGGAGCAGGTGAGAGGCCACAACAGGGAGGAAAAAGCCTGACAGAGCTGTCCCCCTTCAAACTACACCCCAAAAATCTCATACTCAGGGATTCCTCCCAGAAAAAGGTTGCCAGGAGCTGCCTGATTTGAGTGAAAGGTGGGTTTTACCCCCATGACTGAGCAGGAAGGGCCTGGAACCTCCAAAACCAAGCAAAGGGGAAAGTTGGGGAGGTGAGAGATAATTGAGAAGGGGCAGAAAATGGGGGTAAAAGAGGGGGCCGGGACCCCCAAAGAGTGGGGGAGGGGCTTGGAGCCCTGAATTGGGTTGGGAGGGGTCTGTGGATTGAGAAACAAAAAGAAGGAGGAGGGGAAGGGGGGCATGGTGGGGTTGGGATTGAAGCAAGTTTCTTCCCCTCCCCCAGCACTCCATCCCTGTACCGATTCCCTGCACCTTGTGGGGTGGAGGGGCAGATCTGCACTGGGGGGGGGGCCCGAGCCCCCTGCCCATACCAGCGTGTCAATCTCACTGGGGCCCTCGAGCTCTCAGCCCGGCCCCGGTCGCCTGCTCTGCTCCCTGATGGATTTCTACCCTGCCGACATCCAGATGAGCTGGTTCCAGGGCCAGCAGGAGCTCTCAGGCCACGTGGTGGCCACCGACATTGTCCCCGTTGGGGATTGGACCTACCAGCTCCTGCTGCTGCTGGAAACCTCCCTCCGCCCCCGAGCGGGGTCACCTGCAGCTGCCAGGTGGAGCACGTCAGCCTGGAGCACCCCCTGAGCCGGCACTGGCGTACGGCCCGGCCCCCACAGCGCCGGGAGGGCTTGGGAGGACAGGGAGGGGATTTGGGGGTCCTGGGGTTAATGGGAGACCCTCATTAGGAACCCCCTTCCCGCTGTCCCACCTCTCCTTATCCCCCCTCTCCACCCCTTTCCCATCACCCCCCAAACCCCCAGCTCCGGCCCAGCTCGGTTTGGGGGTGACGCTCCCTTTTCCCACCGGGTCCCGTCCCCTCCCCGCTCACCCGAGAGCTCCGCGCCCGCAGCCCAGGAATGGAGGCGGAGGAGAAGGAGGAGGAGGAGGGGGAGGGGTTAAAGAGAAAGGGTAGAGGAGGAGCAGGAGCAGCAAGAGCAGCCTGAGAGGAGGTACCAGGTGCATCCATTGCTCTCTGGATCTGCAGCCCCTTCGCTCCGGGAACATCGCCCTTCCCCGCATTCCGCAGGTGAGCGGGAAGGGGAAGCTCGCCCCGAATATCTTGGGCGGTCCTGGCAGGGTTTCTTAGGAAGGATATTTGGAGCTCACCCGAAGTATCTTTGGGGTCCCTGTTTCTTTTTCTCGGGACGGGATGTGCAGAGCGATGTTTGGATCTTGCAGGACTCCAAAGCTGACTCGAAATCCCCTTTGGGTGGACACTGCGGGGTCCCCGGGAGGTGTTTTTTTGGGAATGTCCCGGTGGCGGCTGCCGGCAGAGCCCCGGCGGTGGGAGGGGAGTGCGGGGTCCCCGGAGCCACGTGGCGATCGCCCGGTACCGGCGCGGGGAGGGGAGCAGCCTTGAGAGGGGGGAAAGGGAACACGGGGGAGCCCAGGGAGCCCCGGAGCCTGAAATGGGGGCGTGGAGAGAGGGGACCCCGAGAGCCGGGAGTGAGGGAAGCCTGGAGAAGGTGCAGCCCGGAGAAGGGATGAGCCAGGACAGGGGGAAGACCTGGGACACCAAAGTGGGGAGCACAGAGAGGAGGCACCCCTGGGACCCCGGCACCCGGGAGCAGAGAGTCAGGGGAGGAGGGACCCCTTGCACCCCCAAACCCTCGGCATCCCTAAGTGCAACCCCATAGAGGGGGACCCACGGGAGCCTCAGCAGCCCAGAGAAGGGGGACTCCCTGAGCTCCAAAGTGGGGATAACAGAGAGGGGGAAACCCAGTGACGTTTATTCCTCTGACTCCCAAAGCCTTCAGCAACCCCCTAGTCCCTCCCAGGAACCCTCAACTCCCCCAAACCCAGCATCCCCCACAGCCCCTGCAAGTTCCCCCCATGGCACCGGCCATGGCCATGTCCCCACATGTCACTGGCCATATCCCACCACGTCCTCACCCATGGCTGTCTCCCCACCACGTTTCCATCTCTGTCATTGTCCCCCACGTCTCCATCCATGCCTGTGTCCCCCCATGTCCCCTCAAATGGCCACGTCCCCATCCATGTCCATGTCCCCCCCATGTCCACACCCATGGCTGTGTCCCCACCATGTCCCATGGTAAAAAGAGTTGCTGTGGCACATAAGAGGAGAAACAGCATTCGTTTAACCCATGCTCTGCCAGAGAACCACAAAAATGTGTCCCATTCCCATCCTTTCCACGTCTGGACCGGTACATGAGCTACTTTCTTATTCCCTTGGTATCTGTTTCACCACTTTTGAGTTGTCATCTATTTGCAAACAGCACTTTGAGTCATTTAATTCTCCACAAACTCCTCCTCCTTCTGCTGATGATGGATAATCTGATCCCATCCCATGGGGAACTGTTGCATTCCTCATCTGAGTGGATTGGTGGGCAAGAAGGTCAGGAGCTGGAGCTGTCTGCTTGGTTATTATTTCAAGGACAGTTTGCAATCTAATGACACAACTCAAATTCTAAATGGGTTTTCTGGCTCCTGTTATGAATCGGTTTGTGTTCCCAGGGTCTGGTCCATGGTGTTGTAGGATTTGTTCTGGGGCTGTTCATCTTTTCCTCAATTTTTGGGCCATTCCCTCCAGCCAGGGCTGCATCCATTGACTACATTTCTCTGATTAAATCATCAAATACTTGCATTTCCAACTGATTTCCCTGAAGGTGTGGTAGCAAAACCACTCCAGAGGTTTGCTAACACACCCTATATAACATAGACAGTGACAGCACATGTTGCAGTGGGGACAGGGATGATTCTCATCACTTGTTTTATTGAAGTTTTCCTAACATTCTCCGTTTGCTGTTTTCCTTTGCAGCTTAACCAATTTCTGTGGCAGAGTCAGAGATGCTCTCTCTGGGCTCTGCCTTTAGCTGTGCAAATTCCGTGTGTGGGAGCAGGCAGAGCTTGGGGTGAGGGACAGAGGGAATGAGCCCAATTCCTCCCCGCAGGCAGGAAGCCCCTGGTGCATTGTGCACCCTTTGCCCCAGTAGTGTTAATTTGCATTTCTGGTGCTCTTTCACTGAGTGCCTGGAGCAAAGCTTCTCTTCCAGGGCAGCCCTCGGGTGACTCACACCTTCCCCCTCACCTCTCCCTGCTTATTTGCTATTTTAAACAATATTCTGTTAACTGTTTAAAAGTTAAAGGGCTTTTAAACTTCTTCCAGTTTTTTCAAAATGCATCCTAAATGTGACCATCGAAAAACCCACACCAAAAATTTGCCATCACTGACAGCCACACACACAGACACACACACAAAACCACAAAGCAATAACGATTTTTGCTAATTCTTCCTCTAACACTAAAAACTTATTGTGCCACACCTGGCCCAAACCTAAATGACAATATTGCTATAAATAAATACGCCTAATTTATAGTAAAACAAATATAAAATTTATTTTGTGTCCGAGAGTTCGAACACTCAATGCCACGATCGAAAAGGGAGACAGTGCCAAGCCCGGGGTTGGCACTGGGTGAACGCAGGTCTGACCTCTATCGCATCAGACCTCCCTCTGTTCACCCCGACTGTTTCTAACAGCTGGTTTATATACAGTTTTGACCGAGAAGTCCGGATTTTGGGCATTATTTCTGTCACTCAGCATATTCATGAAGCATGCTATTCATGAAACTGAGGTGGACAAAGTATCCTGTGCTTGACCAATTTTTCATCATCCGGGGGTGTTATCTGATGGTTCATGATGTTCTTTATCTCGGTCTGATCTGGTCGTTAACACTTGAGCTGGGATGGGATTTTCAGAGATGGTCGATCAGTTCTGCCATCAGCTCTGCCGGGAAGTTCTCCTTGGAAATATAGGTATCAGGAGTCGACTGGTTCTCTGTAATGCTGTCTTTGGGATGTAAATCAGTTCCCTGGGTGAGGCCACGACTCCTTTCTTGGGCAGGTTCTGCTTGTTCTAAAACTAGTTACAACTAAACATTTTTACTATATATTTCGATATTACATATTTGAGCACGAATTTCCCACTTTTATTTATAAAAATATAGAGTTAAGATAATTCAGAAAAGATATTCTGAAATTGTAATCTTGTAACCAAACCTGTGGGATGAACCAAAACCCTTGAAAAAAAAATTCCAGAGTTAGAGAATTGAGGCATGACTTTTTTTCTGGGCACGATGTGCAGCAGAAATCACTTCATCCACACATAGCCCGGGTGTGCAGAGAGAATCATTCCAGGACACATGAGTTCTACCCGATTTTTCCTAAATCTTATGGACCTGGAACACATAGAAATGCCTTGGTTTAACGTTTATTGCTTCCCCCTTGGGTAGATCTTAGTATTTGGTTTTCTGTTGGACCCGGATTTCTTTGCCTGTGATGTTAATTAGGTGCACACTCCTGGATTTCCTTCTCAGCCTTTTCCAGACCAGGTGTCTCCAGCTGTGCCGGGGCATTGTGTGGGATAGTTGTTGGTTGATGTTTGCTGATGGGCGTTGATGTTCTGTTGATGTTCGTTATCTTTTTGGGAATCTTTTGGGCCATTCCCAGTCTGTTGAGATGTTCAGCTCATCTCCCTTGAGTGCTGTAACATCCCTTAAAAAACCTTTCAATTTCTTTCCCGAAGGCAAAGGCAAACCAAGCCTGACTGGAGAAATACAATTTTATAAATTTTAAACATGGCATATTTTACAAAACTCTAGTCCTACTCAGCCCAGTGTGAGTCTAATTGAGAGCCAGAGTCGAATTCTCACTATGTTTTCCGCAGCCCCTGTGGCGAGTGCAGGCACAGAAAGCACTGAAGCTGCAAGAGTGCCAGCAAGGATTGGCCCCCAGTGGCTGGAGATGCCAAAGGAGGGTGCCCAGGCAGACGATTTCAGCAGAGGATGTGTGGGCAGGCCCAGGGGCTTCCCCCGCTGTGGAGCCCTGGCTTCTGCTGCGTTGCCTTCAGTGCAGGCTCAGTGGCGGCCTCCCATCCTCCTGCTGCAGCCGGCAAGTCCAAATCTGCGGGGCTTCAGACACCTTGAGGCCAGGCTGAGGGGTCCCCCCGTGTTCAGCTCTGCTGGCGCCTGTTTCTGTGCTCAGGGACACTTGCAATGGGCCACGCCACTTGGCCACCACTGCTGCTTCTTTGCACTCCTGGAGCACCACCCAAAGTCCTGCTTGCATGTTGTGAGCAGCAAAGTGCCAAGGCAGGCTCTGTGCCAGCCGAGCTTCCTGTGCAAGAGATTTCACAAGAGACAGGATTGTGGCTACAGACTGCTTGAAACAGACATTCCTTATCTCCAGCCCCACACTAGGTGGAGAATTCCCAGAGTAAGGAATTGCAAACATCAATTGCAAGGGAGGTAATTGAATCTCTACCCTGGGTTTGGTTCTCATTCTTGCCAAAGCCAGTGGCAAAAGCCGTACCCATGGCATCTTGGTTTCTATCAGCAGCTTCAAAAGGTGTTTCTTTCTTTCCCCATTCATTCTTTCTACGTGAGCTGAGCTCTGGGGGTGCCGGGCGTTTTGGAAGTCCCATTGTATTCCTAAAGCAGCCATAACCCCCTGCAGGATCTTTCCTGTAAAATGTGTTCCCCTCTCTGAGTCTATTGCTTCCACGATCCCTTGCCTTGGAATTCTTAGTTCTAAAAATCCCTGAAGAACTGTTCCAGTGGTGGCTGCAGCAGTGGGAAATGCTTGTGCCAGCCTGTGAGCTGCCATGTTGTTAGCAGAAGATATTGAGGCCTTGGTGCTCAGGGCATTTCAGTGCCAGGCTCTTGCAAGCACACCCAGCTGCGGGGTTTGAGCTGAGCATGGGGGCGGTGACCTGCGCTTTGTGTCATTCCATTTCCTTAACAACAGCGTGTCTTGGGACTCTTTTCCCTTCTGCTGCCCTTGCAGAGCCTTCCATAAATGCATTTTCTCCCTCAGGCCAGGGAATGTCTCCTCAATCTCTCCTATCCCAAGTCTGCAGCTCTGTCACTTGAACGCAGTCATGGGTTTCTTCCCAGCCCCCCTGTCCAGGGCCATGATTGTCGGGGGGTCAGAACCGGCCCTGGGATGGATCGGGAATGGGGACCCCCGTGTGTCCCCCCGGAGTCCCCCCGATCGGGGGGGCCTTGGGAGGCACTCAGAACGGCACCCAGAGAACCTCCAAAGGCGCCGGGAAACCCCCGAGGGGCCAGGGGAATATGGAGAATTGGCACGTGGGGGGCACCCAGGCCGGGCACAAGAGCCCAGCGCTGCCCCAGCCCGGCCTGACCCGGCTCCATCCTGCCTCCTCCCGCGGGATGCGACGGCGCTGGGAAAAAGGGGGCCAAGGGTGGTGCTGGGCCCGGGGCGAGCAGGAGACGGGATGGAGGAAGACAAGGAGGGATGAGGAAGGAGCGGGAGAAGGACTGGAGAGGAGAAGAGGAGAGGGAGGCGGGATGAGGAAAGAGACGGAGAGGGAGGAGGAATAGAGGAGGAGCCGGGGAAGGAGAAGTGGGAGGAAGAGAAGGGAGAGAGGAAGAGGAGGAGCAGCAGGGGAAGCGCAGGGGGCAATCACCCCCTGTGTCCGCCGCGGATCCGTAGGTGAGCGGGGAGCGGAAGCTCGCCCCAAATCTCTCGGGGGATCCCCAAGTGGTGTTTCTTCCTGGGGGGTCATTTGAACTCGCAGCTTCTCGGTTCGAGCCCCAAATCTCATTAAGGGTCCCTGGGAGGGATTCATTTTTAAGTGAGGGATGTTTGGATCCTGCGGGACCCCAAAGCTGAGCCGTAAATGCCCCTTTGGGGGATATTTTGGGATCTCCACTTCGCGATCTCCTGGTGCCGGGGGCAGAGGGGGACATCAGACTTGGGGTCCGCCGTGAGAGCGGTGGAGGGGGACGCCAGGAGCCCCGGCCTTGGGTAAGGAGAGAGGGGCGATGCCGAGACTGGGAACCCCCGGCAGCCTGGAATGGTGAGGAGCCTGGATAAGGGGGGGACCCCTGGGATCCCTGGAAGCTCGGATCAGTGAGTGAGGGGAGAAGGGACACCTGGGACACCCACAACCCCACGGATCACCCCAAAGCGGATCCCTGGAGAGGGGGAACCCCAGGAGCCACAGGGCTCTGATCAGCTCAGGGAAGGGAGACCCCCAGGACCCCAAAGTGGAGAGGGGGAACTCCTGGGAGGGTTTTCCTGGGCTGAATTTTTGTTGTCTGGTGTTTTATGGACACAAAACCCCCAGAGACTTCTAGAGCTGGACCTGGGCATCTGGAAGTCTCAACTCAAGGTGCTCATCCCTTGTTTTTCCCCCCGAAACAGAATTTGTCATTCCCAAGCCTTGGCCAGATGGAGGAGGAGGAAAAGCCGCGGAGATGCCGCACGAGGAGGGGCTGCAAACCCAGTCCAGGGAGCTGTGAGGAGGAAAGACCCTTCCTGTGCCAGGAAGGCGGCTGGAGATCCACGCAAATCTCAGAGCTTGGGGAGAAACTTCAGGTCAAGATGAAGCCCCACAAGTGTCTGGAATGTGGGAAGGGCTTCAGATGGTGGTCCCACCTGAGCCGGCACCAGATGATCCACACAGGAGAATGACCCTATGAATGTGGGGAATGTGGGCAGAGCTTCAGAAACAACTACCATCTGATCCGGCACCAGATGATCCACACTGGGGAAAGCCCTACGAGTGCTTGGAATGTGGGAAGAGCTTCAGCCGGAGGTCCAGCCTAATCCAGCACCATATGATCCACACTAGGGAACGGCCCCATGAGCGTGGGGAATGTGGGAAGAGCTTCCTGTGCAGCTACAACCTGAGAAAACATCAACTCATCCACACCGGTGAGAGGCCCTATGAGTGTCCTGAGTGTGGGAAGAGGTTTCAGACCAGCTCCACTCTCCTCGAGCATCAGTGGATTCACACAGAGGAGAGGCCCTTCCGCTGCCCCAGCTGTGGGAAGGGCTTCAAGCAAAACTCCACTCTCGTTGTGCAGCGGTGCATCCACAGCGGGGAGAAGCCCTACGAGTGTCCCTAGTGTGGGAAGAGATTCTACTGCAGCTCTCACTTGACCCAACACCAACAGAGGCACCCGTAAGGGAAGCCCTGTGAGAGCCCCAAGTACAGGAGGAGCTTCATGCACTGCTCCAGCTCCAACCCCCATGGGAGGATCCACGTTGGATGATCCCCAGTGACCCATCTTGGGCAGAGTCCTGGAGATCCCCGTTCTGGGTGATCCATGTTTGGATCCAGTGTATTGGGTTTGTGTGGCCACGTTTTGGTGTTAGGGGCTCCAGGGGTGGCTTTTGTGAGACGCTTCCAGAAGCTACCCCCATGTCTAGGTCCTGTTCTGCCCCGCCCCTGAAAGCAAGAGCAGCTCAGGTTGTTGTTAATGGATCCCCTGGGACAGATTAGAGTGAATAGACAGTGATCCATCTGTGTTTCTAAATCTATCTCTGTAGGCTTTATTTTAGAAGTTTGTTTGCTTTTTAAAGGTGGTTTGGAGCCCTCTTGGTTCCTATCTCCAGTAATACTGAAAGCATAGAAGTAACACTTAGGAAAATGTAGAAGGGAAAAGAAAAAATGAAGAAGACTAGAAAGATACACAGTCTCCAGCCCTGGATTCTGCAACAAAACATTTGGTGTTGATGGTTACAATGTCCCTGTCCTGGGTCTAAGTGATGGTCCCAGCCTGGATCTCTGGGATGTTGGGGAAGCCCTGGAAGCTCCAAGTTCTGCGGGTTAATACAGGTTGAGGTTTGGGTGAACACCCAGGTCCCCCCCCAAGGGGAGTTTTGCACTGTCTGATGTCCCACTGTGGATGCCGGGGCACTCTGGGGTCTCTGATGGTTCATGGCCCCTTGTAAGATGTGGCCCTGCCTGTGCCGGCAGCGCAGCTGAGCCATGTATGGCCCATGGGAAGGGATGGAAAGCTGCAGGCGTGGGTGTGAATGTCCTGGGCCTTCCATGGGGGAGTTTGCAGAGGTGAGGCAGTTGTGTAAGGGAGGGCATTGCCCTGGTGCAAAGGCCTGTCCCAGCTGGCAGCATCTGATTGTGCTGGGCCTCTGCCCTTCCCTGGCTGCCAGCGCGGCTCGTCCCCTGCGGGGCTGGGTGTTCACCCCCTGTGGCCCTGGGCGCTTCCTGTGCCCATGGCCAGCAAAGGCCCCGCTGCTTTTGCCAATGGCCACTGCTTTGAGCCATTGACCCCCAACATTTCAGTCCCTCACAGCTCTGCACCCCAAAAGCTGAGAGGGATCAATGGCGCCTCAGAACAACTCCATTGTCCTGAAAATGGCTCAATTGCACCATAAAACTGCTTGATCCCACCTCAAAATTTTGGGGTATCCTCTGTGCCCAAGTTGGTCCCAGCTGATGTTCAGGAATTTGACCCAGCTATTGTCATCAAGGAAGTGACACTGCGGTCCTGCAGGTTTTTTGGGTTATTTTTGGTGCTGTGCCATGTTGGGGTTCATTTGCTCCCCAAGCACCCCCAGATGGGGGTGACATGGGAGGGACACATGGGAGTCCCCATTCCTGATCCATCCTTGGGCTGGTTTGGCACCCCCAGTCACAGTCCCCCCCTCCCAAGTCCCTCCCCACTGCTCCCCAATAAATGGGACTGGTTTGAACTGGGAAGCCTTACTGGGAACACTGGGAGCAGCTGAATGGGGACAGGCTGACAGTGGGGACTGGGGGACACTCGACCCCCCCAAAATCAGCACAAGGATGTAACGAGAAGTCCTGGCTAGCCCTGAGGCCAAAGGAAGGGTCTGCGGCCGCTGGTGGTTCAGGAGCTCTGTGAGCAGAGTAAAGGGAGTAACACTGGGCTGGGGGCCGCAGGGGGAGCACACACGCTCCGGGGGAGGGGGGACGCAACTTCCGGGACCCCCCGTCACCTTCTTGTCCAAGTAGAAGCCGAGCCTCAGCGCAAGGAATACGAAGCCCAACAGGAAACCCCCAATCCTCGTCAGCATCTTCCTGCGGGTGGCATCTGACAGCATCTCTGGGGTGTCCAAAAGGATCAGGACCACCAAAAACCTCCCACAGACACCCCAAGCCTCTCGAACAGCCTCCCAGTCACCCCCAGGTTTTCCAGGACCCCCTGAAACCTCCTTCCAGTCCCTATACAGTCCCCCCGCCAACATTTCCCAAACCCACTCCCATCCCTCTCAGGATTCCACAGACTCCTCCCAGTTGACACCCACTGCCCCAGTAACTCCAAACCCTCTCCCAGTCCCTTCTCAGCCCCACCAGGACTCACCAACACCATCCCAACTGTATTGGGTCTGACTGGGGTAAAGCTCACAGGCCTTACACTGTTGTACTTTGCTTTGGTAGCTGGTGTTGATAACAGAGCAGTGTTTTGGCTACTGCCAGGCTGTGCTGTCCCTGTGACATTCCTTCCCCCACTGAAGGGGGTGGGGGGGGCAAGATCCTGGGAGGGGACACCAGCAGGCCAGCTGACCCCAGTCAGCCAAAGAGATATTCCATACCATATGACATCAGCTCAGATATATAAGGGAAGGAAGAGAGGAGGAGGGGGAGGCATTCGGGACTTGTCCATGTTTGCCTCCTCGAGCAACCATCACGTGTGCTGGAGCCCTGCTTCCCAGAAAGTGTCCGGACATCGCTGCTGATGGGAAGTAGAGATTGATTGTTTTCTCTTCTTGCTCTTGCGCGCGCAACTTTCAACTTGCTTGTTCTATTTTTTTCCTCCACTGTAATAAAACTGCCTTTACTCACCCTGATAGTCTTTTTCAATATTATCCTCTCCCCTCTCCCAGTGGGAGGGGGAGTGATAGAGTGACTGAGTGGGCACCTGGCACCTGGCCAGGGTCAACCCACGACAGTCTCTTTTGGCGCCCGAATGTGGGGCTAGATAAAGGCAGTTTTATATATATATACACATATATTGCATGCTCTAGTAATTACCAATAGCAGCTCTTAAGTAGTAAACTCCTATGTGGCATACGGCCTTCGGCTGCCACAGTGCTTATCTTTGTTTTGCTAAGTTTGGGAACATGTTGAAACAAACAATGACTGTGAATGAATATAACTCCTTCTCTCTGCCCTGGGTGAATTTGAGTATGGATGATCTTTTACTGCAGGCTCCTGTGATTATTGCCAACCCTTACATAAGCTTCCTGATATTATTAATAATATTAGCCAACACTGTTGTTACCTTATGGAATTCATGGAAATTGTCATCTCCCTGGTACAGAAGGAAACGACCCTTGGGTGAGGAGCTGTTAAAATCTGCCCTGAGGTACCCAGTTCCTGGGTGGAAAGGTATATGGAGAGATTTGGGCAGGTTCCTAGGGCGGTTATCACCTCCCGTTGCCTGGGAGTTTACTCCTGAAGAGGTAAATAACCCTAACAAACTGGCCCGTCGGCTGACAGAAGGGTGCCTCGTTTACTCTCAGGAATGTAAGCAGCTTCTCGCCCTGTACTGGGGGCTGGCCTGGGCCTACCGGGCCTCTGTTCAATATTCTCAGAGGACTGTGGTTGAGGCAGGAACTCAAACTGTGCCTGAGGACACTATAGCTGAGACAGGGACATAAACTACAGCTGTGGCTGAGGCAGGGATACAAACCATAACAACTATGTCTGAGATAGGAACCCAAACCACAACAACTACATTAATTGCCCCAGTAGTGAAAAAAAAAATGGACAAGGCAAGTTTCAGGCCGATTAGTAAGAGAAGAAGAAGAAGAGGAAGAAGAGGTGGGGCTAGATCAAGAGGCAGGTCCCTCAGCAAAGGAATCGAAGGGAGTGAGGCAGATTAAACAGGAGACCGAAGTTACTCGGTCCCTGACCCCATCCGAAGTTCGAGACTTGCGAAAGGATTACAGCCGCCAGTCAGGTGAGAGGATTCCTGCATGACTGCTGCGATGCTGGGATAATGGGGCCGATAGTTAGAAGGTCATGAAGCCCAACAGCTGGGATCCCTTGCTAGGGATCAGGAAATTAAAAGAGGACTTGCAAAGAAAGGAGCAACTTGTAGCCTCTGGAGACGGCTTCTTTTAAGTGTGAAGGCAAGATATCCTTTTAAGGAAGATCTTGTAAAGTCCCCAGGGAAGTGGACCAATGTGGATGAAGGTATCCAGTACTTGAGAGAATTAGCAGTGCTGGAAATTGTCTATAGTGATCTAAAGGATGATAGATTCACCATAGATCCAGAGGATATCCCTTGTACACTTGCCATGTGGAGGAAGGTGGTTCAAGGTGCCCCAACATCATATTCCAGCAGCTTGGCGGCACTTTATTACCCAAAAATGGATACACCAACTGTAGAGTTGGCATCCACCTGGCTCCGAAATGTAGAAGAAACTCTGGGTGCTCCCTCATCCCTGCGAGCCACCACCCCAACTTTTAGAAGCAGCCCAAGAGATCGCTCCTCTCCGACCCCAGTCAGAGGGAAAGGAACCCCCAAGAACAGGCCACGTAACGAGCTCTGGTTTTTTCTGCATGAGCATGGAGAGGACATGAGGAAATGGGATGGTGAACCCACCTCTAAGCTGAGCGCCCGGGTCCGAGAACTGAGGGGGAAGAGACCTGTTAAGAAGGGGCCACCCAAGAAGACTGTCAGTGTAGTTACCACAGAAAGACCAGAAGACAATCAGCGATTTCCCAGATATAAGAAAACTAAAACTGTTTCCTACAGTCCTGAGGAGGGAACTTCTGATTTGGCATCACAAAGGTCAGACAGTGAATACTCTGACCAAGAACAGGAATAGAGGGTCCCTGCCTCCAGCCAGGAGGAGGAAAGGGATGACCGGGTATACTGGACGGTGTGGATTCGATGGCCTGGCACATCAGATCCACAGAAGTACAAAGCTTTAGTGGACACCGGTGCACAGTGTACACTGATGCCATCAAGGCACAAGAGTGCAGAAGCCATCTGGATCTCTGGAGTGACAGGGGGATGCCAAGAGTTGTCGGTAGTAAAAGCTGAGGTGAGCTTAACAGGGGACAGATGGCAAAGGCACCCCATCGTGACTGGCCCAGAGGCCCCTTGTATCCTTGGCATCGACTACCTCAGGAGAGGGTATTTTAAGGATCCAAAGGGATATCGATGGGCCTTTGGCATAGCTGCGGTGAATACAGAGAAGATCAAACAGTTATCCACCCTGCCTGGCCTCTCAGAAGATCCCTTCATCGTAGGATTGCTGCAGGTGGAAGATCAACAAGTACCGATTGCTACCAGGACAGTGCACCGGAGGCAGTATCGTACCAACCGGGACTCCGTGACTCCTATCCATGAACTAATTCGTCGACTGAAGAGCCAAGGAGTTATCAGCAGGACCCGCTCACCCTTCAACAGCCCCATATGGCCCGTGCGGAAGTCAAATGGGGAATGGCGGCTGACAGTGGACTATCGGGGCCTGAATGAAGTCACACCACCTCTAAGTGTTGCCGTACCAGACATGTTGGACCTCCAATATGAGCTAGAGTCAAAAGCAGCCAAATGGTATGCCACGATTGACATAGCTAATGCATTTTTCTCAATCCCTCTGGCGGCTGAGTGCAGGCCACAATTTGCTTTCACTTGGAGGGGTGTCCAGTACACCTGGAACTGACTGCCCCAGGGGTGGAGACACAGCCCCACCATCTGCCATGGCCTGATCCAGGCTGCTCTGGAACAGGGTGGAGCTCCGGAACACCTGCAATATATTGATGATATCATTGTGTGGGGTGATACAGCAGGAGAAGTTTTTGAAAAAGGGAAGAAAATAATCCAAATTCTTCTGAAAGCTGGTCTTGCCATAAAACAAAGTAAGGTGAAGGGACCTGCACAGGAAATCCAGTTTCTAGGAATAAAATGGCAGGATGGGCGCCGTCATGTGCCTACAGAGGTGGTTGACAAAATTGCCAATATGTCTCCACCAGTTACTAAGAAAGAAACACAAGCTTTCTTGGGCCTTGTAGGATTCTGGAGAATGCACATTCCAGGCTATAGTCAACTTGTGGGCCCCCTCTATCGAGTGACCCGGAAGAAGAATGACTTCAAGTGGGGCCCTGAGCAGAAACAGGCCTTTGAGCAAATCAAACAAGAGATAGCTTGTGCGGTGGCTCTTGGGCCTGTTCGGACAGGACCAGGTGTGCAAAATATACTCTACACTGCAGCTGGGGAGCAGGACCTCACCTGGAGCCTCTGGCAGAGGACCGCAGGAGAAACCCGAGGTCGGCCATTAGGATTCTGGAGCAGGAGTTACCGAGGATCAGAAGCCCACTATACTCCAACTGAAAAAGAACTACTAGCAGCTTATGAGGGGGTTCGAGCAGCCTCAGAATTTGTTGGGACAGAAGCATGTCTCCTCTTGGCACCACAATTGCCTTTCCTACACTGGATGTTCAAAGGAAACATTCCCTCTGTGCATCATGCAACCAGTGCTACATGGAGTAAGTGGGTGGCCTTAATTACACAACGAGCCCGAATAGGAAAACCCAACTTCCCAGGAATCCTAGAAGAGATTTTGAGTTGGCCAGAAGCCAGAGATTTTGGAGCACTGTCTGAGAAGGTGACTCGTGCCCAAGAAGCACCACCATATAACGAGTTCCCAGAAAACGAAAGAAAATATGCTTTATTTACTGATGGATCCTGTCGAGTGACAGGAAACCATCGGAGGTGGAAAGCTGCTGTGTGGAATCCCACACGACAAGTCATTGAGGTTGCTGAAGGGGAAGGCGAATCAAGCCAGTTTGCAGAGGTGAAAGCCATCCAACTAGCCCTAGAGATTGCTGAGAGAGAAAAGTGGCCCATACTCTCTCTATATACTGACTCCTGGATGGTGGCTAATGCCCTATGGGGATGGCTGCAGCAGTGGAAGAAAACCAACTGGCAGCGCAGGGGAAAACCCATCTGGGCTGCTGCATTACGGCAGGACATTGCTGCATGGATAGAGAATATGACTGCGAAAGTACGCCATGTAGATGCCCATGTGCCCAGAAGTCGTGCCACTGAGGAGCATCAAAACAATGAACGGGTAGATAAGGCCACCAAAATTGGAATAGCTCAGGTGGACCTAGATTGGGAGAGAAAGGGTGAGCTATTTCTAGCCCAATGGGCCCACGAAACATCAGGGCATCTTGGAAGGGATGCAACATACAGATGGGCTCGTGATCGAGGGGTGGATCTGACCATGGAGGCCATCACACAGGTTATTCATCAGTGTGAAACATGCGCTGCCATCAAGCGAGCCACACGAGTGAAGCCTCTTTGGAGTGGAGGGCGGTGGCTGGGGTTCCAGTATGGTGAAGCCTGGCAAATTGATTACATTGGGCCATTGCCACGAACACGCCAAGGCAAGAGTTACATCCTCACCATGGTGGAGGCCACAACTGGCTGGCTGGAAACGTACCCAGTAAACCACGCCACGGCTCGGAACACAATTTCAGGTCTTGAAAGACACATTTTGTGGCGACATGGAACCCCAGATAGAATTGAGTCAGACAATGGGACTCATTTTCGAAATAATCTTATTAACTCCTGGGCAAAGAGGCATGGAATTAAGTGGATATATCATATTCCTTATCACCCACAGGCCTCTGGGAAGATTGAAAGATATAATGGACTGTTAAAAACTATGCTACGGGCACTAGGTAATGGGACATGGAAGCATTGGGATGTGAATTTGGCAGAAGCCACTTGGCTAGTCAGTACTAGAGGATCTGTTAACTGCCCTGGTCCCGCCCAAATGAAACCCTTAGACACTGTGGAGGGAGACAAGGTTCCTGCACTACACATAGGAAAGTGGCTGTGGAAGCCAGTGTGGGTTACGTCCCCCATGGGGAAGGGCAAACCCATTCATGGGATTGTCTTTGCCCAAGGACCTGGGTGCACTTGGTGGGTAATGCGGGAGGATGGGGAGACCCAGTGTGTGCCCCAAGGTGACTTAACCTTGGGGTAAGAATAATGCATGTTGGAAGTTGTATGTTGCAGGATGTAAGTAGCAGAAGGGACATGAGCTGACGAAGAACGAATTTCAGCAAGGGGCAAGAAAAAGGCCACAATGAACAGGGATGGTGCCAGTCCTCAACAATCAAGTTTACTATTCCTCCTGCCCTGACCCCCCACTCTGGTGGAAATGGAGACCACGTGGAAGGATGCGAGAGGACAGGAGATAGTAGTTAATGTGATGGGGATGGTTTAAGGATGTAGCTTAAACTGCATGTGTGAGTAGAAAAGGATTTCTGAGCATGATGCAAATGGTATGGAATAAGGGGTGGAAATTGTATTGGGTCTGACTGGGGTAAAGCTCACAGGCCTTACACTGCTGTACTTTGCTTTGGTAGCTGGTGTTGATAACAGAGCAGTGTTTTGGCTACTGCCAAGCTGTGCTGTCCCTGTGACATTCCTTCCCCCACTGAAGGGGGTGGGGGGGGCAAGATCCTGGGAGGGGACACCAGCAGGCTAGCTGACCCCAGTCAGCCAAAGAGATATTCCATACCATATGACATCAGCTCAGATATATAAGGGAAGGAAGAGAGGAGGAGGGGGAGGCATTCGGGACTTGTCCATGTTTGCCTCCTCGAGCAACCATCACGTGTGCTGGAGCCCTGCTTCCCAGAAAGTGTCTGGACATCGCTGCTGATGGGAAGTAGAGATTGATTGTTTTCTCTTCTTGCTCTTGCGCGCGCAACTTTCAACTTGCTTGTTCTATTTTTTTCCTCCACTGTAATAAAACTGCCTTTACTCACCCTGATAGTCTTTTTCAATATTATCCTCTCCCCTCTCCCAGTGGGAGGGGGAGTGATAAAGTGACTGAGTGGGCACCTGGCCCCTGGCCGGGGTCAACCCACGACACCAACTAAGCCAAACACACTAAGCCTCATTCCCTCCCTCTATTTTCCATCCCCAATCTTCCAGCCCTCCAGGCTCACTCCAATCTCCCTTCCGGTTACACCCAGCACCCTCAAACTCCCTCCCAGTGTCCACCAGGACTCTCATAACCATATCCCAGTTTCCCCATTGTCTGTCAAATTCCTTCTCAGTCCTCTCAGGCTCCCCAAACCACCCAGCCAGTAACCTCCAGGCTCCCAGAAACTCCCTCCCAGTTACTCCCAGCACACCCCAATCCCACTCCCAGCACCCCCAGTCCCTCCCCCACTCCTCTCAGTGCTGTGGGGGCCAGGCCGTACCCCAGTGCTGGCTCAGGGGGTGCTCCAGGCTGACGTGCTCCACCTGGCAGGTGTAGGTGACCCTGTGCCAGGGGGGCAGGAGGAGTTTCCAGCAGCACCAGGAGCTGGTAGGTCCTGTCCCCACTGGGGACCACATCAGTGGCTACCACATGCCCTGAAAGCTCCTGCTGGCCCTGGAACCACCTCAGGTGCACCTGCACAGGGTAGAAATCCATCAGGGAGCAGAGCAGGCAGCCAAGGCTGGCGAAAGCTGCTCCTGCAGCTGCACGCAGCTGTCGGCACAGCTGCCTGACAAGGCACGACTGGCGGTTGGGGGCTCAGCCTGCTCTCTGTGCGTCCCTTTTGCCACTGCACAGGAGCCAGGGAGCTCGAGTGAGCCACCTGCCCAGCATCAAATCTGTGGCTGCGGAGGTGAAGGGGCGCTGTGCAGTGAGTGTCTCTGTGCTGCTGCTCTGTGCCTGAGTGCTGCTCCGCGTGCCGAGCCCCAGAGGCCTGGCTGCTCACCTTCCTGCACTGCTTGCCGTGCACAGGGGAGCCCATTGAGCGCCAGGAAGATGGAGCGGCTGATTGAAGTGCTGCCAAAGGTGACAATGGGCTGCCTTTCCGCCCACTGTGGCCTCTGGCTGTGCTGGGCTGCCAGGGAGGCTTGGCTAGTGCAGTGATCTTGTGCGTGGGCAAGCGAGGCTCCTCGGTGCCACTAGGCAAGCAGAGGCATTGGGGAGCCAGCAGCAGCGCCAGCACATCCTTGCTGCTGCCAGGGGCAGGACTGCTGCTGCTCGGGCCACAGAAGCTGGCAGGCCAGAGGCTTCCAGCTGTGTGCCATGCTCAGGCTGCTGGGGCTGGGTGGTGTTGGCAAAGATGAAATAAGAAAGCCTTATAAATATGATTACATAGCAAAAGATGCTGAGAATCTAGAAACTGTAAGCGAGACTGAAGACAAGCTTTGAGATACCAAACGCCAGTTCCTGAACAACTACAAAACAATGGCATGGCCACTGCAGGTAATCCCCCCTTTTATTAAACAATCCCCTCTGCTTGCAGACAGGTCCAAGGATTAAAGCAGACCCTACCAACTTGGCAGAGGGTCCAAAAAGCAGTTTTTAGGGTTTAAAATATAACACTGTATGGTAATGGAATAGCTCTCATAGGCTGGATGCAGATGTTAAAAAATTTGCAGTTTGTTCTAGATTGTTTACTGGAAATTAGAATATTCAACACAGAAGATGATTTATTGTATTGTAAGCAACAAGCTCACCCTCTTCTTCTTCAACTCCTCTTAGACCTTCACTCTCAACTCTCTTAGATCCTCGCTCTTAGCTCTTCTCTCCTCTCTTGCCTCTCTGACCTGCTCCGGGCTGCATCTGGCAGCTCTCAGCAGGTCTCTTACATTAACGTTCTTTCACAATAAACCTCATGCTCTCCAACCCGACCACAGAGATCTCTCATCTGTCCCGGCCGTCTGAAACTGACCCGCAAACTCTACAAAGGTGCTTTGTCCATCCCCTGTTACGGGCGAGTTTGGGCCTTGCTGCAGAGATACTGCATCTCATTTGAGCAGATCGCACTCCCAAGGTGATTCTGAGCCAGGTGCACACACTCTGCATTGCCCAGGACAGGAGCCCTGCAGGGAGGAGCAGAGACAGCGCTGGCACCATGAGGGGAGACGTTCTGCCCCTGTTACCCCCATGCTCTGCCTCTTTTGGGATCTGTTTGGGAATAATTTTCCCAAGTTCTGGTGCTTTAAACTGCACCTCATTTCATCAGAGTGCATTTGGTTGCAGCCGGTCCAATTGTAAACTTTCTGTATTTTTTTCAATCACGTTTTAATTTGATCTTATCTCCTTGCCGGAGGGTTTGTTGCACTTTGTCCTTCGATTTCAAGATTTCATTCTCTTTCCTGAAAGGAACAATTTCCATTTCCATGCCCTGCCCTGCCCGTGCCCGCAAGGACTCACGAGGAGTTGAAGCTGCTGCCGTTCCCCCACTGTAGCCCGAGCCAGTAATCAACGTTCCAGCTGAAGGGGAAGAGGAACTCCTGGGAAGGAGAGAGAAGCTGGAGCTGCACCCCTGGCCCAGGAGCCCCCCAGGCTCCCCTTGGCCACCCCACACCCCCTGCAGCCCCTCACTCACCATTTCCCAATCCTCGACCATGGCCAGGGAGGCCCCGAGCTCAGAGCACCGAGCCTGACCCTGATTCCAGGTGCGGTGATCCCTGAAGAGGAAGCAGCAGATCCTGTGATACCCGACCCAGTCATCAGGACGGGACAGCAGCCACAGAGTGTCAGGAACAACTGGAATGTCTCTGAATCCACCCGCTGCAGAGGGAAGAGGAGAAGGTCTGAGGTTTTTACCCCACAGGCAGCAGGGACCCTGCTCTGCCCTGAGGGGCTGGGCTGAGGCAGCTGCACCTCCCTTACCTGAGCACAGAGCCAAGGCCACCCCCAAAGCCACAACCAGGAACAGGAGCAGAATCAGCAGCACCAGGGTGAGCAGGGGATGGGACCTGATCCACTCGCCTGGAGCTGGAGAGAGCCACTGGCCGTGAGGATGGGGCTGTCCTGAGCAGGCCCAGCCCTCACATCCCCCACAACACCCGGGGAGCACAGAAGGGGCCCCCCAGCCTGTGCCCCTCACTCAGCTGGCAGCAGTAGAGACAAGGGACAGACAGGGACACAGCCAGGGGACAACCAGGGACAGGGAACAGCCTGTGGCAGGAGAACTGCCCAGGGCCAGGGGCAGCTGAGGGTGTTGCTCCCAGCCACTGCTGGGGCCCAGCAGAGCACAAGGCCTCTTCCAGAGCCCTGGGAACAGCCACAGCCCTGCCAGCCCTGTGCCCCTGCACTGACACTGTCCCCTCCCTACACGCCAGGGCTGGCCCTGCACTCACCCAGAAGTCCTCTGAGGGCTCTCTTGGGTTTACCCCTGGATGCTGATCCATCCTGGGGTTTTAGGGGCTCCATCACACTCCCGTCACTGATGCAGAACCCATTCTCAAGATCTTCACTCCCTGCACATTCAGCAGTGGCACCTCTCTGCTTAGGACAAGTGGCTTCTTCTACCCGAGGCAAGTGTGTAACTCTGGCTGCTGATCCATCCTGGGGATCCAGGAGCTCCATCACAACCCCAGGAGTGGCACAGAATTCCCTCTTCTCCAGATCGCTGCTGGGATCTCTCTGCTTGGCATAAAGAGCACCTGGCTCCAGAGATATCACCCGTGGTGAGAAAGCTTTTTGGGGATCAGCCTCGGCAACAGCTTGACAACCATGTTTCTTCCAGATTAAAACACCCACGAGGAGAGATCCTACCCTGTCCCTGCTTCTTGCAGATCGCTGGGACAGAGAAGCGACGCTTCTGTTGCTGTCACCGAGCCCAAAGGAATCAACTCCGAGGCAGAGCGTCCTCGCTCAGCGAACGCTGCGGGGAAACAGAGAAAGCTCCCAGCTTCTGGCTCCAATCCAAAAGTGAGCTGCTCCTTCCCCGCCCTCCCCCTGCCATTTCCCTCCCGACAGCAGAACCGGCTGGTGAAGAGACAGCAGCGATCTGTGGGCACAGGGAGATATGGAATGTATTCATGTGCTGGGTTAGCCAAGCCGAAAAGCAATGAAATAATAAGGAAGAGAAGAACAGCAGCAGCAGCAGAATTGGCACCGTGACACTGCTGGGCTCACACGAGGCCATTGCACAGATCACAGAATGCTCTGAGCTGGATGGGACCCACAAGGATCGAGTCCAGCTCTTGAGGGAATGTGGCCCCTGTGGGGTCAAATCCAAACCTTGCCATTACTGGCACCGTGCTCGAACCAATGCCACTTTCCTATGGCAGCAAATGTGCCAAGGCAAAAGAGAAACGGTTAAACAAATACAGAAATGCAGGGTTAGGGTATAAACGTGTAGTGTTAGAGAAACAGGAGGAGCTCTGTGATGGTTCCAGGAGGAGCAAGAAACCCCCAGCCCCAGCCCAGACAGTGACACAGCACCATCCATATCATCTCCTCTTCCTGCAGGTTCGACACCTTCAGATCAGGGACTGAGGTGACCCCTGACAAGGCACTGAGGGGGCTCGGGAGCCCGGGGACACCGAGCGCTGGAACCGCTGCTTCGTGTCCCTGTCTGGGAACAGGAGGGCGGACCTGGCAGGGAAAGTCAAACTTGGCTCCTATCCCAGGAGATAGGGAGGGACAAAGATACTTTCCTGCCTACACGGAGCGCGGCTCTTCCCTCCAAAATGCTTTGGGCTGTGAGAGACGCCCAGGTTCCTCCCGTGCCATCCCAGCCCCGGGCACGGATATCTCCCGTTGCACTAGGGGCTCCCAGGCCGGTTCCGCACGGCCGGGAACAGTCCCGGGGACACGGCAGCCACCTCTGTGCCACCGACAGCAAGCGGGACGAGGCAGCGCTGCTCCGGCAGCGCCTCCTGCCCAGGCAGCAGCGGCAAGGACAGCGCGGGCAGCCGCTCCCGCAGCGGCCTCAGCCCAGCGGCAACACGGGCCGGACACGGCACAAGGAAGCCGCCAGAGACCCCTGCCGCCCCCTCGGCACGCAGCCAGCCCCGAGCCCCGGCAGAAGCGAGCGCGGCTCCCACCTGCGCTGCCGCCGCCTCCGAGCTCCGCCGATGCCGCCTCCCCGAGCCCCGGCCGCTGCCGCCGCTGCCGGGCCCGCACAGACGCTCCGCCCATGCCGCCTCTGCTGCGCCACCGGGGCCGCCACCGGGGCCGGCCTTGGCTCCGCTCTGCCCAATGCAAGCGCCACAAGCACGAGTGACATCGGCACAATCACACAATGGCAGCCAGGCCCGCGCTCTGCACACGCCACAGCCCCGCCCCGCGCTCTCTGTGCCCCCCGGGCTGGCTGAGGCCAAAGCCGGAGATGAGGAACAGCCCTGGAACGGGCCCGGGCCCGAGCCGCGATTCAGCTCCAAACACAAACAAACTTCTCCGCACCTCCCGCCACGCCTTTGCCAGCCCTGCGTCTTCCGTGCCTCCGGCTCAGCGGGAAGCCCTGCAGCCTCACTTCTCCTACCCCGAATTAGGAGCATCAGTGCAGCGCTTGGATTTCCCCCAGAAAGGGAAAACTGCCCCAAACCCCTTGGGATGAGTGGAGGAGGGGAGAGATTTCAGGCAGAAAACTCAAAAAATCGTTTTTTCCCAGCTTGGGAAGAACAAGCCAAACCAAAGTGCGGTGGGACCCCCCAGCAGCGGCTCTCTGCCGTCACAGCTGAAGCCCTCGCTGGCTGCTCCAGGCTGGATGGGCAGACTGGGAGCACTGGGAACGGGCCCTGGCTCGGGGCGCAGCCCCCGGGGCAGCCCCACGGCCCCCACGGCAGCTCCAAGGCTCCGCCAGCCGGGATGGAACGTGGCAGGGGGAGCAGGGCAAGGGACGGGGCTGCCGGCACCGAGGGAACACCAGGGACACTGGGGCCACTTCACAAGCATTTAATGCAAAAGATAAAATCATAAGGAAGGCAAAAGCAGTAGCAACTCTGGCACCATAGCACAGGGCCACACAAGGACCTGTCCCATTGCACTGGGGTGACGCTGGCCCGATGCCAGGCACCCACCAAAGCCACTCTCTCCCTGCCCTCCACAGCCGCACAGGGGAGAAAAAACCTAACCAAGGGTTCATGAGTTAAGGACCAGGAGAGATCCCTCATCAAACACCGTCACAGGTAAAATAGGCTCGAAATTGGAGATATGGATTGAATTTATTGCTAAGAAACTCAGAGCAAGATTAGGAGAAATAAAATAAATCCTTAAATACATCTTCCCCCTCCCCTCCCTTCTTCCTCACAAACCTCCGGGAGGGGGAAAAAGGCTGCGGGGGTGCAAAAGGAGAATAATCTCTAGGTAATAGGAAAAAACATTTAAAACTTTACAAAATAATTAAGGATAAAGATACATTGAAAAAACCAAAAGTTGTAAAACCAAATAAGGTACAATAACATAAAATAACAATGAAAAAAGAAAATAATGGCAGAGACTTTTCCCCTGGGACTTCTGGTTTCTTCTCCGAACTCTGAGCTGCATCTGAGTCAGAAACCACTGGGCTGGAGAGACTTTGCTGCTGAAGGGCTTCATAGTACCAAAATTAAAGTGTCGAATATCAAAGAATATTTTGAGGTTACAGAAGTCCCAGCGCCCTTCTCGTATTCCCTCGTTTGAAGCTGAAAGCGGAGCTCCACTTGTGCCTCTGCTTTGTAAGGATGAATGTCAGAATTCCCCGCAATGCCCGGTTCCCTCCGTCCTCTGCCCAGCGCTGCAGGGAGAGGGGATGGGAGTTACGGTCGGTTCGTGCCGCTGCTTCGGCGCCAGGGACGGGAATCCTTGCCCTGCTCCGGCGCGGGGTCCCTCGCATGGGGTCAGTCCTTGCCCTGTCCAGCGGGGGGTCCCTCCCCAGCCGTGCGGTCACTCCTCGGCCCGGGGCAGTGGCGGGGCAGCCGCGCTCCGGCCCCGGCAGCGGCACGGCCGCTTCGTGCCGGGCAGGAGCGGCAGAAGAAGCCGGGCGGCGGCGGGGGCTGAATCCCGTCCGCAGCAAGAAGAACAAGAAGGGGCCGGGGCCGCCTGCGGTGTCCGATCCCCGGCAGCAGCCGTGGGGAGGCCTCGGGGAGCGGCGGCGGCCGGGGCCCTGTTGGAGCCGCCCCGAGGGGTTTGTGCCACCCCTGAAGGGTCCCCGAAGGAGCCCCTGCGCGGCACCGGCGAGGTTGGAGCGACAGCAAATGCAGAGAAGAGAATAAAATGCAATCAAAGAGCCGCACCACGGACGTCTCCCCTGCCCGAGGGACCGGCGGGAGGTGAATACAATAAAATACAGAGAATAGGGTAAAAGAGAACAAAAAACCACACCGGGAGGTTCGGGGAGCCCTGTGTTACTGAAGAGCCGCACCTCGGGACTGGCGGCGTCGGGTGGGGCCAGTGGGGCAGCGCCGTGGAGCGTGGGAGGCGTGAATAGAAAAAAATTAGAGAGAATAGAATAAAACTCAAGAAAAGAGCCTAACCAGGGATCTCCGCAGTCCCCCGGCACTGAAGAGCTACACGGAGAGCGGCGAGAGGCGGCGGTGGTGAAAGAGCCGCACCGGAGGGGCGTGGGATGGGAGGTGGGAACAGAATAAACTATAGAGAATTGAATAAAAATAACAAAAACCCGCACGGGGAATGGCCGGTGTCCGACACTAAAAGAGCCGCACCGAGGCACCGTCGGGGCAGCACCGGGGAGTCTCGGCCCCCCCGTGTCACTGAAGGAGCCGCAGCGAGGGACGGGCGGGGCGCGGCCCGGATCGAGCCCCTCCGGCTGCGCCACGAGCGGCGACCCCGCGGGACCGCGCCGGGGCCGAGCGGCGGCGGCAGCCGGAGCCGGGGAAGCGGCTTCGAGCGGCGGAGACTAGCGGGGTGTTCGCAGCCACCTCCGCTCAGCCCTCACGCACCGCGCCGGGGCCGCCGCGTACTTTTAAACCTCGGCCGCCGCCTCGGCTCCGCGGAGCCCAAAAACCCAGGAAAATCGATCCCAGGCACTAAAAATCCTTTCGTGAGCAGCGAGGGCTGCGGGGGGTTCCTTATGATCTCCTCTGCCCCAGTCCCTCCCGAGCACCGCCGGGCAGTAGCGCAGCTCCCGGGGCTGTGTCCCGGCACCGGCTGCTGCCACACGGCACACGGCTGCCGCACTTGGGTATTAAACCCGACACATTTGGGGAGGGGGGACAGCCCCAGAAACCAGGACCTTGCTCTCGGAAGCTTGTACCTGCACGAAGGGGATAAAGGATCCCCTGCAGCCACCAATGGCCCCAACAGCGGCTCTGCCCCCCTAGGAACGGGGCTGTGTTTGGGACAGATCGGATGGCTGGGATAGGTCTGCAATGAGACAGCCACGTGTTGGGATGAAGAGCTTGGGGCGATCCCGTTACTGAGGAGGTTTTGGGGCCCCCTCCAATCCTGAGGGATGAGTTATTGGGAGAGGGGGGACACACCTTGCTCTGACACTGGATTGGGGCCCTACAGGAAAGGAGGTGGAGAGTCCGCATGAGGAAGATCCTGAAGCTTTCCCCAGTTTTGGGGGTTATAAACGGCTTTGGGGGATTTCCTGGTCCTTTTTGGGGATGGAGATGGCCCCTTTTTTGGGAGGCTCCTGATACTTGCCAGCAATTTGACGGGTTCTAAAAGGCTCGTAGTGGACCCACTTTGGTGGGTTCTGATGCCAGGCGCCCACGCTTTGAACTGCTCCAGACTGGTGCTCCCAGTGCCGCGCGGTGCGGGGTCACGGGAACCCCCCCAGGGCACAGCGCGGCTGCTTTGGGGCTGGCGGCACCTGCCCGGCGCTGGGGATGGGGCGTGTGGGGGGAGCTGGGGCCGTACTGGTGCTACTGGTGGTGCTGGGAGCTCACCTGTCTGGGGGCCAGCGGGACACGGGTGAACCTGGGTGTCTGAGGGGTGTAATGGGGATGATGGGAAAATAATGAGAGAGGGGATGAAAGGGAGGAAGAGAGCAGGAAATCGGAGCTGGAATTCCCAGAGTAGGAGTCCAGCCCAGGGGTCTCCAGTCGGACTCCCTCTCAACGAGTGGCTCCCACAAGCCCTCAGCCTGCCCTCAAAATCCTTTGGGATCCCCCATCCATCTCTGCATTCTCTCTTCCAAGACCTGCAGGCTCCTGAGGTGAGACCAAAGGGCTCCAAGTCCCCAGCTAGAGTGACCAAAACCCCCACGGTTTTTTTCCCACACAATATTTTTCCCTCTTTCCCCCTTCCCGGTTCCCCCACAGCGGATGGGAGCAGCCAAGAGCTCAGCGCTGCCCCGGCCCGAGTGGCCTCAGCTCCATCGCTGCTCCTCCCGCGGGATGCGATGAATTTGCAGGGGAGGGGGACCCTGGGCCTGGGGGGAGGAGGAGCAGGGATGGAGGAGGAGGGATGGAGGAGCAGGGATGGAGGAGGAGGGCGAGAACGGGCGGAAGCAGGAGAAGGAGGAAGTTGAAGGGAAGCGGGAGGAAGAGGAGGGATAGAGGAGGGGCGGGAGCAGGAACAGGAGGAGGAAGAGGAGGCCCCACGTGCATCCGTCGCTCCCTGTGTCTCCAGTTCCTTTGCCCCGGGAGCATCGCCCCAAGCCCGCATTCCGCAGGTGACCGGAGAGGGGGAGCTCGCCCCAAATATCTTGGGCGGTCCCTGGAAGGGTTTTTTGGGGGTGTTTCCACTGGCGGCTGCCGGCAGAGCCCCGGCCGTGGGCGGGGGATGCGGGGTCTCCCCCCGCATGAGGGTTGGTCTCCCTGGGTCAGGCTCGGGATCCACGTGGCGATCGCCCGGTGCCGGCGGGGTCTGAGGGGGACACCGGCTTTGGGGACCCCCCGCGAGAGCCGGGATTGGGGGAAGCTCGAGAGCCACGGGTTGGGACGAGCGGGAAGGGGCGATCCCGGAGCTGGGGGAGCCCCGGCAGGCTGAAGGGAGGGGGAGGATGGAGAGCAGGGGATCCAGGGACCCCTTGGATACCGAAGTGGGGAGCCCCGAAAGAAGGGACCCCTGGGATTCCCGGGACTCCCCCGTTGGCCCAGAGAAGGCAGGAACACTGGGTAGGGGGGACCCCAAAACACACGGGACCCCCAGAAGCCCGGAGAGGAGGAACATCCAGGAGCCGAAAGCGGAGAAAAGAGAGAGGGGGAACTCTGGGGAGTTGTTTTTTTTTTTCCACTGAGTCTTGGAGCTTTTGTTTTGAATGTGGATCTATTGGGCTGAATTTTTATTTTTTGGGGGCTTCAGTGTGGGGAGAGATGAATCTTGTTCTTTCTGAGGTTTATTC
The DNA here is from genome assembly GCA_034509425.1 of Eopsaltria australis. Lineage (NCBI taxonomy): Eukaryota > Metazoa > Chordata > Aves > Passeriformes > Petroicidae > Eopsaltria > Eopsaltria australis. Next base: position 355,171 of record JAVTVJ010010713.1, read on the forward strand.
AGCTAAATGTTGGTGATTTGGTTTTCGCGGGAGGCCGAACCTTAATATTTTGGAGGAGTCTTCGCCTGAATATCAAAGTTTTGGGTCTCTTGGGGCTGTGTCTTGGTATTTGAGGGGTTTTTTCTGCTGGATTTTAATTTCTTGGAGGTTTTATTGGATACAAGATACCTGGTGACTTCTGGAGATGGAGTTGGGCAGGAGGAGCACCCAACCCAACACACTGACTCTTTGTTTTCCCCCCAAAGCAGGATTTATTAATCCCAAGCTTTGGCTGGATGGAGGAGGAGGCAGAAGAGGCCGTTTTGTGCAGCTCACGGGCACAGAAACTCAATAGGGAGAAGGAAAAGCCCTGGAGATCCCGCACAAGGAGGGGCTGCAAATCCAGGCCAGGGAGCTGCGAGGAGGAAAGACCCTCCCTGTGCCAGGAAGGCGGCCAGAGATCCAGGCAGAGCTCAGAGCTGGGGGAGAAGGCAGGTGGGGAGAAGCCCCACAAGTGCCTGGAATGCGGGAAGGCCTTCAACTGCAGGTCCCAGCTGAGCCAGCACCAGATGATCCACACTGGGGAACGGCCCTACGAGTGCTTGGAATGTGGGCAGAGCTTCAGCTGCAGCTCCAACCTGATCCGGCACCAGATAATCCAAACTGGGGGACAGCCCCATGAGTGTGGGGAATGTGGGAAGAGCTTCCAGTGCAGCTCCAGCCTGAGGGGCCATCAGCTCATCCACACTGGCGAGAGGCCCTACGAGTGTCCTGAGTGTGGAAAGAGGTTTCAGACCAGCTCCACTCTCCTCGAGCATCAGGATATTCACAGAGAGGAGAGGCCCTTCTGCTGCCCCGACTGTGGGAAGGGCTTCAAAAGCAACTCCCACCTTGTCCGGCCCCAGCGCATCCACAGCGTGGAGAGGCCCTACGAGTGTCCCCAGTGTGGGAAGAGATTCTCCCAGAGCTCTCACTTGACCCAACACCAACAGAGGCACCAGTAAGGGAGTCCCTGTGAGTGCCCCGAGTGCAGAAAGAGCTTTGTGCACTGCTCCAGCTCCATCTCCCATGGGATGATCTGTGTTGGATGATCCCCAGTGACCCCGTTGGGCAGAGCCCTGGTGCCCCCCATTCTGGGTGATCCCTGTTGTGTGTGGGGAAGGTGTTGGAGAGATTTCTTTCCCCTGTCCTTGTGCTGCTGTGATTTGGTTGTGAATAAATTCCCTCCCTGTGCCCAGGCTGGGTCTCTGTTGCCCCTGATGGTGCCTGGGGTGGGATCTCAGTAGGGCCCAGTCCCTCCCAGTCACACCCAGTGTGATCCCATTATGGGCTCAGACTCTCCCTGGATGGTCCAAGTCACTTCCAGTTTGAAGCCAGTCACTCCCAGTCCCTCTCTGTAGGATGCCATTTGCTCCCCACATGGTCCCAGTTGCTCCCAGTTACCCAGGATGGTTCCACTCACTCCCAGTATGATTCCAGTAGGATCCCAGTCATTCTCAGATACTGACAGAATTATTCCAGTACCTTCCTGTATGATCCTTGTCAATCCCTGTCTCTCCCAGTATATCCTAGTCACCTCCAACAAGCTCCCAATCACTCCCAGGATGTTCCCAGTCACTCCTGGTCTCTTGCAGTGCATCCCCGTTGCCCTCAGTGCAGTAATCCCAGTTGCTCCCAGTAGATTCCAGCATGATCCCAGTTGGTCCCAGACACTCCCAGGTACCCCCAGGGTGGTCCCAGTTGCTCCCAATATGCTTGCAGACTCTCCCAGCATATCGCAGTCACCCTCAGCGTGCTTGTAGTCATTCCCAGTCACTTCCACTTGCCTCACTAAGGTTCCAGTTCCCTCTAGCATGATCCCAGTAACTGCCGGTTACTTCCAGGCTTCCAGCATGATCCCAGTTGCCCCAGTTCTGCTCCCAGTAGCCTTCAGTGTGATCCCAGCTCCTCCCAGTATAACCAGTTTCTCTAATTGTGCTCCCAGTCACATCTGCATGGTCCCAGTGTCTTCCAGGTGCTCCCAGGATGTCCCCAGTTGACTCCCAGCATGGTCCCAGTGGCTGCCAGTCAGTCCCTATATGGTTCCAGTCACTCCCAGTGTGATCCTGGTCACTTACAGTCACTGCCAATATGATTCCAGTATGGTCCCAGTCACTTCCACTGTGTTCCCAGCCACTCCCAGTTACTTGCAGTAGGATCTCAGCTGCCCCCAACATGGTCCCAGTTGCTCCCAGTCACGCCCAGTATGATTCCTTTCACTCTGGATCACTCTCAGTAGGAGTCCAGTATGGTCCCAGTCAATTCCAGTATGAACCCTGTCCCTCTCAATCAATCCCTCCATGGTGACATTTGCCTGCACTGAGGTTCCAGTCACTCCCAGTGTGATCCCGGTATGAGTCCAGTCACCCTCAATGTCATTGAAATAACTTTTGGGCCCTCCCAGTTGGAATCCATTTTGGTCTCTCTCACTGCCAGTATGATCCCAGTCACTGCTAGATATTCCCAGTATTATTCCAGTCACTCCAGGTATGACCCTGTCAGTCCCAGTATGATCCCAGTATGCCCCCACATTGTCCCAGTTCCTCCCATTCACTCCAACAGCAGTTTCGGTGCCTTCCAATAAGATCTCAATCACTGCCAGTCTCTCCCAGTACATCCCAGTTGCCTTCAGCATGTTTCCAGTGTCTCCCAGTGGCCCTCAATGTTGTCACAATGACTCCCAGTATGATCTCAGTGTCCCCAGTTCTGGTCCCAGTGGGTTCTGGTCCCATTCCAGGTGTATCCCAGTGTCCCACTCCAGCCCAGTCCATCCCAGCCTGTCCCACTCTGTCCCAGTCTCTTCCCAGCAGCTGCTGCTCTTTCCTGGATCCTGCTCCCCCCACCCTCCACAGCTGCCACCAGAAGCCCCCCCCAGATGTTGACAGGGGTCGGGGGCTTTGTCTTGGACTTTGTCTGCCTGGGCTGGGGCTCATCCTCCCCCTGTGGGAGAAGGTGAAGTGGGGGTTCCCAGGGGTTGTGTCTCCCCCAGAGTGTGTGTGCTCCCCATGGGGACCCCCATCCTGGGGTCACCCTCTTTTCCGTCCTGCAGAGCTCCTGCCCCAGCTCCTGCTCTTGCCTGGGAGGCGGCTTTGGAGAGCACCACTGGAATCCCCTTGAATCCCCATTTCTGGGCACTGGAACTCCCCTGCATCTCATTTCCCAGCTCTGGGAAGCCCCTGCACCCCCGTATCCTTCACCAATATCACCGTGCACTCCCATTCCCGGGTATCCTCCTCTCCCAGCCCCTGGATCCCCTGTTTCTGTGACCCCCGGGACCCCCAGACCTCCATTCCCATCCATCCCAGGGGCACCTCAGCCCCAGGCCTCCCTTTCCTGGGAAACCCGAACTGGGCACGAGGCTCTGCAGCCGCTCTAGGATTTATGATCACCCAAAGGAAAGGGAGAGAAGGGAAGAAAGAGAGAGAAGGAGATTGGGAATCAGGGAATCAGAGTTCCAGCACCCAGTCCTTGTCTCCTGGGCATGGGGACCCGCAGCCGCAGGAAAAATTGGATCCGCTGCTCCCGGTTCCACCCCTGGCTTTGGGCTGAACTGAGCGGGTTCCGGGCAGAGTTTGAGCACAGGGCCCGGGAGTTCAGCAGAGTCCTGTAACGACTGAGGCACGAACCCAGACCCACAGGGAATCTGAATTGTTTATTCAAAGAAACGAGCTGGTTTTATACACTTTTCAAGGCACAGCATTTCCTTACATGGGAATTCTCACTGCTACATGACCTATCCCATGTTGCCATGTCAGCAACGCCTTCTCCAAGTCCTTCTCTGGGGTGATCCCGCGCTGTTCATCCGTCTGTCAGCTTCCGGTGGGCTCCTCTCCCACAGGGCTCTGCCTGTGACACCTCCTCCCCCAAGGTTGCTGCCTTGTGCTCCTTTGTGCTGCCATGTGCTTCTGCAGGTGCGGCCCACAGCCCACACCTCAACTCCATCTCATCTCTTCCCACAGCTCCCTCTTTTTTGTTTTATACAGACAGGAATCATGAAACAGAACACTTCTAACATTAGAACATGTTTGGCCCACCGCCCAAACCAAACAAGCTCAACTCCTCACAAAAGCAGGATATGAGTAAACAGATAGAACCTTGAGAAACAACTTAAAATTGTCTGAAACCTTTACCATCACCCAGAGGTTGCAATTGTTGGGGAGTCCCATTTCCCAGTGAAGACTTGGAGAACTTTTCCCAGGCAAGACTACAAGATTCACCTTGAAAATGATAAACAGCTTTTATGTCAAAATGACTCACATTTTTAGGGCAGAAATTCCTGGGTCTGATGGCTTTGCCACAGCCTCAAGCCCTGACTGAGGGAGTTTCCCGAGTGTACCTAGAAAATTGCCTATAAACTTTATTAGTATCATTTGAACACGACTTCAGCAGAGTGTGTCTTCCCCACAAGCTGATGATGAAGTACCCAGGGCTGGTCAGACCAGTCTTGCAGGTGGTCTTGGACCGGAATTTGTGGAAACACAAGCATATCCTCACCCCCAGGTTATTAACAGAAAGGGGCCTTCCCATTTTCCACTTTCAAGATTCCTAACCAGTACCTGAGCTGTTTCTAAGTGGGCCTGTGATTTACCAAAGTGTCCTTGGATGGGGCTTTGTCGTTCTGAATGTGATTCCAAAAACTGACAACATCTAGGGCTTTCTGTAGTCTTTTGTGGGGGGTATATCCCATTCCCACACTCCCACTTTTTTGTTTTAACAACATGGACTTGAGAGTGCTATGGGCCCATTCAACAATGGCTTGACCTGTAGGGGAATGTGGAATATAGTGACACTGTGCACTCCCCACAAATGAAAAAGGTCAGCTCTCCGTTTGGATATAGAGGCCAGCCCATTATCAGTCTTTATGGATACAGGTACTCCAAGGGCTGCAAACGCAGACAAAAAATGACCCTGGGCATCTTCTGCACATTCACCTGCATGTACAGAGGCAAAAATACACATCGAAAAGGTATCAATCATAACATCAACGTATTTCAACTTGCAAAGCCAGGGATATGTGTAACATCAGTCTGGCAGATTTCTAGAGCTTGAAGTCCCTGGGCATTAACTCTGAGGGTAGGCAAGGGTGCTGCCTGGTGACAGTTGGCGCAGGCTTGCACAACTTGCCGTGCTTGGCCACGTGGAAGCTGAAATTGTTTTTGAAGAGCTGCTGCACTCTGGTGAAAAAACCCATGTGACAGACGGACGTGAGAAAAAACATCCGGCACAACAAGGGCCCCAGCTAAGTGGTCTGCACGGGCGTTACCTTCAGAGATGGGGCCAGGAAGGCCGGTATGGGAACGTACATGGAGGATATAATACCTTTTCCTGTGCAACTGCCCTGCAAAATGCAAATGTAGCAATAAAGAAAAGAGCAATGGGTTGGTTACTTCTTTGATGTAAGCTTCTTCTATTCTTGTCACTGTACCTGCAACATAAGCAGAGTCAGTAACAATGTTAAGCTCATCTTGAAATGTTTCAAAAGGCCTGACCACAGCTGCTGATTCTACCAATTGTGAAGACCCATGAACTGCTGTTGCTCTGGGTGTCAGGGTGCAAGGGGAAATAAATTCAGGGTCCCCTTCAATAATTCAAAAAAGGGGTGGAGTTGTTCAGTTGGAATACCCAATAAAGGGTGTACCCAATTAATTGCTCCAAATAGTTGAGGGTGGACACTCAAGATAATCAATTTCAGCTGCAAATGATGAACAGTTTGATTGAAAATTTTCCCCCCTAAATATTTCCAAGGGGCTTCATCTTGTACCTTTTCATTTGCTGCTTTTAAACCCCTTCGTTCTGCTGCTTAGAATTTTCCTGTGGTATCTTTGGTAGGGTTCAGCAGCATTAATGGAAGGCACAGAAAATGCAAATCGAGGGGCATCATGTTCACAAAGTGGTATGGTAAAAAGCCAAACTTTTAAATCAATTCCTATTCAGGTCCAGGATTGCAGCAACATTGCAGGAGACGGTAGCCCTGGCTGTAGGGTTCCCAGAAGCACAAGGACATTATTGATTTTTCTAAGATCATGCAGAAATCGCCACGTTCCTCTCTTTTTCTGAATAACAAAAATGGGAGAATCCCACAGGCCAGTTGTGGGAACGACATGGCCAGCTTGCAGCTGTTCTTGTACAAGCTGGTGCAAATGTGTCAGCTTTTCCTGAGATAAAGGCCACTGGTCTGCAGATCAGAGTGTCACAGCAGGAGCTAAAGCAGCCCCAGCAGAGCAGCTCCCCGTGAGATGCTTCTGGAACACGCTGTCAGTCCCTGTCCCCCAGGACAGTCCCTGTGCAGGCCATAAGTTGCGCATCGCAACAGGGGCTTGAAAAAAAGACTCCTGGAGAAGCATCCCTGGCAGCAGGAGCTGCCAGGAGTTTGCAGCCAGTAAGCTGCTTCCCTGAGGAGAAGTCTGAATTTTATCAGGCTTTCTCTGAGGGGTGACTGGCAACCCCCTCTGGAGGAGAATTAAGAGGATCAGTCGAGAACCACGGGACCACCACCAAGGGTTTTTGTTGCTCTGGGAGTGGCCGGATGAAGCTTGACTACTGCAGCAGGGATCAGTGAGGGTCCTCCCAGTAGAAGTAAGTGCAGAGCCCCAGAGCCCCTTTATCGCTTTAAACTTTTTCGTTGCTACTTTTCCCCTTGGTGGTGGGTGAATATAGTTAAGGGTGAGATATGGGTTGTCCTGTTCCCAAAGGTTTACATCCAAGTTAAAAAGACCCTAAAAGCAGGGAAAGTTAAGTATTCTAAGAATCTTTAAGGTGTTTCGTTAAGTGGCTTTTTCTTTATGTTCCTACCATTTTGGTTGATTTGGTTAATTTGTTATGTTTCTGGGATTCTGTGGGGGAAAAGTTAACTTCGATAAGCCAGATGTGAGATAATTCAGTCAGGGAGTTTTTTCCTTTGCTTATTATAATATATAAATCAATAGAGGATTTTGGAAGTGGGGAAAAAGGAATAAAAGGTTCAGGATCCCCAGTTAATGCTACCCCTTCACCTGTACCCTCTCCCTGTCCCCCCTATCCCACTGACCCTTTGCAGGGAGGATCGGGAGGTGGAGCCCATCTAAAGATGCAGGGCTGCTACCGTCTCCCTGACACCCCCTGATCTCCTCTGCCCCCTCGTTGGGACGGGCCTGATCACCTTCTCCGAGCTCACCCTTAACCCTTCCTCCTATGCGCACTTCCTCAGTTGCGCCCCCCCCCCTCCCCAATTGTTTAAAAACTGGGGGCCCCGCGGCCGGGCAACCCTGCGGCGTAGCCGCTGCGGCCACCGCTGCCGCCCGCGCTGTGAGCATGCTGGGCGGCGCGGATCCCTGGGCATCGCCGCCCTCTCCTGGCGCCTGCCCGCATCTCGGGATGAGCCAGGGCCCGGGCACACTCAGCGATGGGTGAGAGTGCGACAGGCAGCCCTGCCACACGCCCGGCGCCGCCGGCAGCGGCACCACCACTGGCGCCACCGCCGACCTCGTGGTCAGCTCCACCATTTGGTGCCCCTCTTGCACCTGTTTTCTCACCAAGACTGACAATTCCTCCCATATCCCACCCCCTGTGTCGACTGGTCCCCCCTCAGGTACCGCCTCTGCATCGATGGGTGTAACTGCGCCGAGACCCTCTCCTGTCATCGGGAAGCCCCTCCCGACCCCGGTCACGGTCTCCGCCCCTCCCTTAGACGCCTCCGCCCCTCCAACCAGTGTCTCCACCCTCTCCACCGGTGGCTCCACCCCCGGTGGAGGTTCCTGGTTCCCACGCCACCCCTTCTGGTTCCCACCTCCTCCATCCGGTTCTCACGCCTTGGAGGCTGGAAGTGGGGGGGCCGAGGCCTGGAGGGAGGGGAAGAGGGGGAACTATTCACAGTACCGGTGACGTATAACCGGTTAACCGGTTAGGGGCGAACTCGCAGTGGGAACCTTTCCCATATGCTCACCTAAGGGAGTTGTGTAAGGTTGCCAAGGAGTTCGAACGGGAGTCTTTGTATTATAAAAGTGTGCTGCATGCCACATTTGCAACCAATGTACTGGTGCCCGATGGCATTAAAACAGCGATGGCCAGTTTACTCACCTCTGCCCAGTACTGGATATGGGAAAGGTTTTGGAAAAGACAGCTTAAAGATCTATTAGAGACCTATAAGCAAGACCATTTAATACCATGGTGAGCATACCTCAACATGAACCACCTGTGTGGGGAAGGGGACTTTGAGAAACCCCAGGAGCAGGCTGCTAACTTGCCAGCCATGGTTTTAGATGACATTAAGAGGCTAGCACAACGGGCATTGCTGTGTTTGCTGTCTACTACTGCTTCTTCCATAGGTTACTCTGTGATCAGGCAAGGCCTGAGGAGTCATTCATAGACTTTGTAGACAGATTGAAGGAGGCAATAGGGAAACAAATAGAGGATATCCATATGCAAAAGGAACTCCTGCGGTCCCTAGTGAGGAAAGATTCTAATGAGGAGTGCAAGAGGGTATTAAAGGCTTTGCCCATGGACCCCAAGCCCACGATAGAGCACATGGTCAAGATGTGCACCCAGATAATGCCAGAGAAACCTATGGTCCTAAGACCTCACAGAGAAGGGTAATAGGAGTGGCTGTATCACAAGAACTGGATAAGGACAAAAGGAAATGTTTTAACTGTGGTAGCCCTCATCATTTTGCTAAGAACTGTCCAAAGCCTCTCAAATCTAATGTGAGTTCTAATCCTGTTGTTCCAGGAGCAGTCCCCTGTCCTTGCCACCAGCAGCAGGGAAACCTAGAGTAGAGGGTGGAACGGCTCCACACGCAGACAACAAATCAAACGCCATCTCTTCCTGCCTTGCTGTCCACTGCACATCAGTCTGCCAGCCACAGTGGGAAGAAGAAAAGAGGCTACTTATGGTGAGTGCAAAAGCACACCAATTCCAGCATGAAGCACCACAGCACATAACTGTACACCTTAATAAACACTTGGACACTACCACAGACTTACTTATCACAGGGAATTCCACGACAGGCCCTCTGGAACTGTTTGTCCTGCCTGAGATCCACAAAGTGGATCCCAGCTAAAGGTTTGTGACTTGTACCAACCCTCCCTGGTTTCTGCCTCAGGGACAAGCTGTAACATGAGCTATCCTGATACCAACAGACCATCCAAGACACCAAAGGATTCCAGCAGTTTGCTGGGCTGAGATAGGAGGGACAAACAAACCCACTCTTGACTGTAAGCTTCACAATGGGAAAGCCACAGCCACCTTGACAGGGATGGTTGACACTGGGGCAGACTTCATTATAATATCAAACTCTGAGTGGCCTCCCCAGTGGGGTCTCAAACCAGCTGGGGGAATGGTCACAGGACTCAGGGGAATGACACAATCAATGAGGAGCATGAACAACATAGTCATTGAGGGTCCTGACAAGCACACGGCATCCATCCGGCCATTTGTGACCCCCTCAGAGTTTACGCTGTGGGGCAGGGACCTACAGTCCCAATGGGGGACTTGGCTAGAAATCCCGCCTCCATCTCGGGATTTTAACTACCCCGCCCCTCGCACGGACTACCGACAAGCTGTTGTGGGTGGAGCAGTGGCCCCTTACAAATGAGAAGCTCTGTGCTCTAGAGTCCCTTGTGGAGGAGCAGCTTTCCAAGGGCCACGTAGTACCATCTGATAGCCCTTGGAACTCTCCTGTCTTTGTCATCCACAAACCAGACAAGGACAGGTGGAGGCTCCTCCATGACCTTTGTGAGATAAATAAGGTCACTGAGGACATGGGACCCCTGCAGCCAGGTTTAGCCTCACCCTCAATGCTCCCCCGGCAATGGAAATTGGCGGTAATCGATATTAAGGACTGCTTTTTTAGTACACCTTTACACCCATGAGATGCCCCTTGTTTCGCCTTCTCCGTTCCATCTGTGAACCACGAAGCCCCAGTATGACGTTATCATTGGCAGGTGTTGCCCCAAGGTATGAAAATTTCGGCCTGCGTCTGCCAGTAGTATGTTGCAAAAAATCCTGTCACCCATCCAGAAGGCCTTCCCAAAGGCTATTATCTTCTATTATATGGATGAAGTTTTGGTTTGTGCCCTTGACAAGACTTATCTGGACAAGACTTTATCTGAGACCATCCAAGCAATTGAAAGGGCGGGGCTTGAAATAAAGCCTGAAAAGATTCAGCGTACCTGCCCGTGGACCTACCTGGGACTCCACATCGGCCGAGAGAACCGTCGTGCCCCAGCAGCTGACCATCAAGGACGACCCAAAGACCCTCTGGGATCTCCACCGGCTGTGTGGCTCCATCAACTGGGTACGTGCTCTGCTGGGACTCATGACTGCAGACCATGCGCCCTTATTCGACCTCCTGAAGGGCTGCGAGGGACTGGACTCGCCATGTACCATCACTGTGGAGGCCTGGGAGGCCATTGGTAAGGTACAGCATGCCCTATCCACCCACAAGGCTCATAGGATGGATCCCAGATTACCATTCAGGTTTCCTATACAGGGTTGGTCGCCCGACCTACATGGACTCATTTTTCAGTGGGATACAGGGTTCAGAGAGTCACTTCTCATTATAGAGGGGATCTTTCTTCCCCATCAGCCATCCAAGATTATCACTACGTCACAGGAATTGATGGCCAAGTTAGTAAGAAGAGCTAGGACTCGGCTCTGCACTCTTGCAGGGTGTGATTTCACAGACATATACATGCCATTGACAACAGAGGTTTTGGAGGATTTGCTCCAAACCAATGAACACCTTCAGTTTGCCTTGGACAGTTACCCAGGCCAGATTTCGGTTCATAAATTAAGACATCATCTGTTCAACACCACCTTTAATCTGGCCCCAAAAATGATGCAAAGTAAAACTCCATTAAACGCCCTGACTGTCTTTAATGATGGCTCCGGGGCATCCCACAAGCCAGTAATGATTTGGCGGGATCCCCAAACTCAGAAATGGAAATCTGACGTTCAGGTGGTGGAAGGTTTGCCACAGATTGCAGAACTGTCAGCTGTCAGGGTCTTTGAAAAATTCAAGGAACCACTCAGTTTGGTCACAGATTCGGCATATGTGGCTGGTATAACTGCCAGGGCTGAACAGGCCTTGCTGAAGGGGGTGTCCAATCCCAAATTGTTTAACTTGCTCTCAAGGCTAGTTCACCTCCTCTCCCACCGGGAGCAACCCTTTCATGTTATGCATGTGAGATCGCACACGGGATTGCCAGGACCCATTGCTGAGGGCAGCCGAAGGGCAGATGCCATGGTTATGGCTGTGCAATCCCCCAACATCCCAGATATCTTTGCACAAGCCAGGATGAGCCATCAATTTTTCCATCAAAACGTCCCAGCCCTCATGAGGATGTTCCACCTCCTTCGTGAGCAGGTTCGGGCAATAGTGGTGATGTGCTCAAACTGTCACAGATACCAAATTCCAGCACTCAGTATGGGAGTCAATCCCAGGGGACTAAGAAGTTGTCAGCTTTGGCAAACTGACATGACTCACTTCCCCCACTTCGGGAGGTTTAAATATGTGCACGTGTCCATCGACATATTTTCTGGGGCCATGTTTGCCTCTGCCCATTTGGGGAAGAAAGCAAAGGATGCCATTAAGCATTTCCTCATGGCATTCTCAATGTTGGGCATCCCTGAAGAAGTGAAAACAGACAATGGTCTGGCCTATGTTTCAGCTGTAATAAAACTGCCTTTTCTTACCCTGATAGTCTTTTTCAATATTATCCTCTCCCCTCTCCCAGCAGGAGAGGGAGTGATAAAGTGACTGAATAAGCACCTGGCACCTGGCCAGGGTCAACCCACAACAGTCTCTTTTGGCGCCTGAACGTAAAGCGAGATAAAGACAGTTTTTTCTATATATACATATATTGCATGCTCTAGTAATTACCAATAACAACTCTCAAGTAGTAAACTCCTGCGTAGCATACGGCCTTCGGCTGCCACACTACTTATCTTTGTTTTACTATGTTTGAGAACATGTTAAAACAAACAATGACTGTGAATCAATATAACTCCTTCTCTCTGCCCTGGGTGAATTTGAGTATAGATGATCTTTTACTGCAAGCCCCTGTAATTGTTGCCAACCCTTACATAAGCTTCCTGATATTATTAATAATATTTGCCAACACTGTTACCTTATAAACTTCATAGAAATTGTCATCTCCCTAGTACAGAAAGAAACGACCTTCGGGTGAAGATCTATTAAAATCTACCCTAAAGTACCCAGTTCCTAAATAGAAAGGTATATAAAGAGATTTAAGCAAGTTCCTTAAGCGGTTATCACCTCCCGTTGCCTGAGAGTTTACTCCTGAAGAGGTAAATAACCCTAACAAACTAGCCCATGTTTACCTCCTAGAACAACCATCACGCGTGCTGAAGCTCTGCTTCCCAATAAGTGTCCAGACATCGCTACTGATAGAAAGTAGAGATTAATTGTTTTCTCTTCTGCTCTTGCGCACGCAACTCTCAACTTGTTTGTTCTATTTTTTTTTTTCCCCCGCTGTAATAAAACTGCCTTTTCTTACCCTGATAGTCTTTTTCAATATTATCCTCTCCCCTCTCCCAGCGGGAGAGGGAGTGATAAAGTGACTAAATAAACACCTGGCACCTAGCCAGAGTCAACCCACAACAGTCTCTTTTTCAGCACTCAGTATGGGAGTCAATCCCAGGGGACTAAGAAGTTGTCAGCTTTGGCAAACTGACATGACTCACTTCCCCCACTTCGGGAGGTTTAAATATGTGCACGTGTCCATTGACACATTCTCTGGGGCCATGTTTGCCTCTGCCCATTTGGGGAAGAAAGCAAAGGATGCCATTAAGCATTTCCTCATGGCATTCTCAATGTTGGACATCCCTGAAGAAGTAAAAACAGACAATGGTCTGGCCTATGTTTCAGCTAGGCTAAGGGACTTCTTTCAGCAGTGGGGCATTAAACACACCACAGGGATACCTCACCCCACCACGGGGCAATGGATTGTAGAAAGGGCCCACCAAACCCTGAAAAGGCTCCTTCATCAACAGCGGGGACAATCAGAGGATAATACTCCCATTGCAAGACTCCATAAAGCTCTTCACCATCAATTTTTTAAACAATTCCTTTCCGAGGCAATCCCCCCCATATTCCAGCATTTCACTAATTCGACTCAGGCCAAATTAAAGGAGCAACCGCCGATGTTGGTCAAGGACCGAGGAAGCCACCAAATTCAAGGGCAATCCCCAGTGGGGGAGGGGGTATGCCTGAGTGTCTACCCCAGCAGGACCAAGATGGGTTCCAGCCAAGGCTGTAAAACCATACCTGGAGCTGGCACCAACTTCAGGGACACCGGCCCACAGCACTGACACAGATGATATTAACCCAAGCAAAGACAAAACCACAGCAGCCTGGAAGCAGCGACGATGCAAGGAAACAACAGCAACTGACACATCTGGATAGAGCCGCGTCCAGGCAGTGTTGTAAGAAATACTTATCGTCCTTCCCCTGAATTTGAATTTCCCTCATGTTTCCCTACCCTTTAATCCTCTACCCTTCCCATATCCTGTCCAGACCCCAATGGGGAAACCAGTGAGGGGAGAATCTATAAGTTCTTGTGGTCTCTTTCATGATTTTAACAATTGTGTTTAAACTACTGCAGAATCACCTACCCCAACCCCACCAACGTCCCCAGCCAAGACCCGCACAGCACTTCCTGCATCTTCCACCCCAGCTGGAGGCATTGCTGTTAAGGTGACTCCTGACTTAGGGACTGCAGAGCTGACATGCTCCACTTGCCACCTGACACCTGCCCTGAGTGTGACTGTGGCTGATCAGAAGACCATCACTATTGCCCCCACGTCAAGCAGGTGACATCATCCTCAGTGGTAAATTATTTTGGCACAGGAGCCACACTATGTGGCAGGTGCCCATCAACACCACAGTGGTATCTATGTCCCAGATAAGCAAAATTCCCAGCACAGCTCATGGTGCCCCTATCAGTGAATCCACTGTATCCAGCTCCAGTGGAAGAGATTTAAGACTTGATGGGACCTTGGGAACTTGAGGGATGGGTTGGCTCTCCCTTTGGAGGCGGTTTTGGAGGAGTCTCTGATTGTTTTGTTAGTTACTTGTATAGGAATGTTTCTGACCATTTTTCATTGTTTCAGGTATAATTATCTAAGTGTTTAGTCTGCGTACCTTTTCATTGATCAGGAAAACTCTCTTTTTAAACAAAGAACGGGGTGACATGTGGTGGCCGTTGAGGCTACCACTGAGGCCCAGGAAGAGCCAGAAGGTCCCAAGGGATCTAAAGGGCCATGGTGGAGGGTTGCTCGGGTTTGAAAATCCTCCCCTTCCCTCTGGAGGATAATAGTTTCTTCCACGTGATTGATGTGTTCTTACTATGTTAATTATACCCCCTGATTAGATTATTGGCTCTCCACCCCTTATGCGTATGTATCTGTACCTAGAAAGTTCTGTGCTACTCGGCATTCCATTGGATTTACCCTCTCTCTCCTCCCCTTCCCTCTCCATATGGGATGGTTAAGGCTTATCCCACCTTCCCCCCCCGCCCCTGGACCCTCTCCTGATTGGTTAGTGTTATGATCTAATTATTAAAGTTCTTTAGAGATACCTCTGCCCGAATTAAGGTACAAGCGAGACCATATGCCAATCAATAGTATGGGTTTTATTTGATAGTAAATATGAGAGAGAGAGAGAGAGAGAGAGGAAGGGAGAAAAGGGAGAGTAGAGAGGAAAATGGGGGGGACAGAGAGGGACAGGGACAAAGAAGTATCACCACTCCGTGGGTCCCACTGGTGTCCTGATGTCCTCTTCGGGTAGTCTCAGTGGTGGAAGTCCCCCCAAAAGCACGGAGTGCCATGGGTTAATATACAATCAGGCCAGGTGGAAATGCCCAGGCATGTCCCCCGCAGGGGAGGGGGCAGCCTCCAGCAGCAGACTCTGCTTGCATCATGTGCAGTCCTGTGGTGCAAGGCGTCTGGGGAGCACTTTGGGGGGTCTGTGATAGACTGTGACTCCCCCTCATCTGCCTCTCACGTGAGAGTCCCGTGGATGTAGCTTGTGGGGTTGGGGGTGCTTCACAGCTGGGCCAGTTTGTGTATTGGAGGATGCGTGTGTGTTGCCTCTGATCATCCTCCTCCCCCTTTCAGCTGGGGGCTAAGGCTGTGTAAACGTGGCTTCTGTGAGCTGTGCTTTGCCCCCCACCCCAAACTCAGCCAGAAATGATTCTCAGTACAGCTGGTGGCTTCAGCTTCTGTGGATGAATTCCTTTCCCTCAGACTGAGATGATTAAACAATAGGCTTTTCCCTTTATCTAATCTCAGCAGTTTAGCTCAGTCCAAAGTCCCAGTCAGGTATCTTCAGGGAAGCTTCTCTGATCAAAACTTTATATCAATGTTTGAGGCATGAACTATTTTCAGTCTCTGACACAGGGGAAAAGGCTCTGCCACTATTTTCTTTTTTTCATTGTTATGTTATTTTATCTTATTTGGTTTTACATATTTTGTTTTTTTTTTTTTAATGTATCTTTATTCTTAATTATTTTGTAAAGTTTTAAATGTTTTTTCCTATTACCTCGTGATTATTATCCTTTTGCCCCCCCAACCTTTGTCCCCCTCCCGGAGGTTTGTGGAGAGATGCTGTCCCTCAGCCCTTCCTGCCCTGGCACCGCGGCCGCTCCGGTGCCATCAGGCCCCGGCTCGAAGGGAAACCACAAAATGCACTGGGAGTAAAGCCAGTCGGGGGGAAAACCCTGCAGGAGGGATTGAATCCCACGGACAGCGATTGCTGAGAGTTGCAGATTCCGAATGCTCCAAGGGGCCAGAGGGAACAGCGCTGGGGCCTCGGGGCCTCCCTGGGGGCACGTCGGGGACACCCCGGGCAGAGCGACCCCTCCCAACCCCACAAAATCCGCAGGTTTGGGTCAGCTGAGGAAAAGAGGTGGAAAAAGGGGCTGGAAAGCGGGTGGAGCCCGAGGGGAACCCTTAGCCATCACCTGGAGCAGCCGCAGGAAAATCCCCGGAAACCAAGGAAATAATGATGAAATTTTTAACTCTTTCCGCTGCTGTTTCCAGAAGGTCCCGGCCGGGTCCTGCTGGGAGGAGCTGGGGACAGGGAGGGAGCTCAGGGCCTAACTGGGGAGAAAAGTTGAATTGGGGCGAGGACACTTTAATTGTGGGGAGAAAAGGTGACTGGAAGGGATTTGAATAGGAGGGAATGATTTGAATTGGGGAGAGGAAATGAAGTGGGGGGATAAAGTCTAGCCCCCCCTCGTCCCTTGGTTTTGTGTCCCGCCCGAAGGCCTCCTGCGGATGGTCACTCGGCCCCTTCCCGGTGGACCACGAAAGCCCAAACCTTTCGGTGGGCAGACGTGGGAGACGCGCAGCCTCCCAGGAGGGCAGAGCTTTGGAGGATCCTTAAGGCTTTAGGGATGCGGTGGAGAAACAAGAGAGACTCTTCGGCTGGGTAGCAGAGATGTTTATTCTCTGAGTCCCAGGGCAGAAGAGCCCCGAGCTAGCTCAGACAAGGGGTTATAACAGAGCATGTGGGCCAATAGGAAAGGGCGAGGGGGGCGGAGTTGGGGAGGAGTCAGGGGGTAACATCCAATGATAGAAGAACGGGGGAGGAGTAACAAGCAGCCAACGAATCAGGGCTAACCGAACAGAGAACATTCGGGAACTAGGGGTAGGGACAATCCTTGACAGACAACCAAGGGAACCAGTAACTTGGGACAAGGAGGAGTCAGGGGAGCGGTAAGTATCGGAGCTAAACCAAAGTCGTCTTTGCCCCGGGGGTGGAACTCGGACTGTTCCACCATGCCCGTCCGAGGGGTTTCAATTCCAGATTTACCACCCCTACATCTCCCCCTTTCCTTTTTTCTAAGAAAGTTTTCTTAAACAAACTTACAATAACATTCTTCAAACAAGCGAACAACAGTAAAACGATAACAATGGTGAGGAGAACCCATAACAACGATTTTATGAGGTTGGTCGCCCAGGATGATAGTCCAGCTCCATCTAGCAGATGCTCCAGCCAGTCTTTACTTTCCTTTTTCAGCAGATGTAGTTGGTCTTGCATTTGTTGGATCTTCGAATGGATGCTTTTTGAATTAGATGACAGGTTGAGGCAGCACAACCCTTCAAAATCTTCACACCCATGTCCGTGAGCCAAAAGTAGAAAGTCAATTGCGGCTCGGTTTTGTAGTGTGGCCTGCCTAGTGGATTCCTCATCCGAAAGGAGCTCCGATAACGCCTGAGATGTTAAGTTGGCGTGCTTTCCCAACCAACACTCTAGGTGAGTAATCTCACCTAGGGCTTTGGCTGCCGCCACCCACGGCAAGAACACGGAGGCCGCCACCCTCTTCTAGAAGGACCAGGAGACCACCTCATCGTTACATTTTGAATCTAATTCTAGGGTGGAACGTTTTTGTCTGGTCTCATTCCGGTGGTCTCTCCAAGATAGTAATTGGTCCAACCCGGGTGTTAGTAAGGAAAGTCTGCCAAGCGTGCACGGTCCTCCTTTGAGATGGGAAGGGATCCCTGCCCACACGCGATCTCCACAAATCAAGAAAATCCCCTTGGGGAGTTTCTTGGGGGTGTTGGTGGATGCTGACCATGTAAAGTTAGCAAATTTGCACCAGGATCTAACTTGATATAATTGCCAATTGTTTGGTGTAACATCAAGTGCCCTTTTTACCACTGGAGGGATGGCTAATTTTTCTCCCTTAGTAATTTCGGGCCTAATTCGGGTTGGCACTTGAGGTGAATCTCTGTGGACCTGCCAGCTCTTTCTCCGGTCCCGGTCCCAGTATCTCAGGGAACCGAAAAGCGCTCGCTTTCGGCGTCCCGAGATTCCTGGCTCAGCAAAGTAAGTGCAAAATATTGGTTGAGACGACCCCAGCAGATCCAATTCTTGGGGTTCGGTGTCCTTGGATGGTAGGGTCTGCATCCACTGGTCCCAGTTGCGTGCTTGCCGGATGTTTGAGAAAAAGGGATTACCTTCAGGCCACGTTTCAGGGATCCCTACTAGGCAGGTTGACATGGGGTTTTGTGCGGAGTGCATAGAAAGGCACATGTTATCTTGGCCCATTGCTGCGGCGAGGGTCACCCATATGTTTTCTCGCGGTTGTGGGACAATCCATCCTCTGGAGCTTGCCATGATGGTCATCATGGAGGTAAGGCATAGGATGATTTCGGTGAAGTCGAGATTTCCCTGGGTTCCCTTCATCTTTTGGTTCTCCTGGAGTTAAAAACAACACATGGTTATTGTCTCAATCTGTTTATTTCCTGACTCTCTTTACTTCTTCCTTACTTTCTCTCTCTCTCTCCCCTTTCCTCTTTTCTCCCATCCCTTTTTTCCTTCAGTACCTTGTCTCTATTAGGACGGGGCACAATGGGGATGGGGGATTTTGGGACATGTATAGAAGGTAAGTAGGGAGGAATGGGTATGGGCTAAGGGTAAGGTGAATATCGCAGGGGTATGGAGTCTCTTAAGGTAAGAAGTCTCTTAAACGCTGTTTCTCCTTTGTTGGATGGAAGGTCTTGGCTGGTTCAGGTCGTTTCGGTGTTTCGGAGGTGGATGCGGAACTTTTCTCTTCCTCCGCTTCCAAGCTGTGGTCTCGTCGTGTTCAGGAAGGTATTTTGGACTTTGGCATTCTTCTCTAAAAGGTTTGATGTTCTTCGCCGGGAGCCAGCGCGGTCCGCCTGGGGTGGGGACACAACCATATCCCCTCCCCCAAACGATTAGTGGCGCTGGCCCCATAACCTGGTGACTTTCTGGGTCCTTGTACAGCACAGGTGGTCGTTCTGCCAATTTACTTCGGGCCGAATTGGTAAAGTGCCTAAATACGGGGGGAGTTGGCTCGTTTTCAGAACAATTTAGGAAATTTAGTGTTATCAGAGCCTTACAGAGGCGCTCAATGGGCGACTTTCCCTCTGCCTCTCCCCGCTGCTGTACAAGGATCCTTTTCAGGTCGCGGTGTTTTCTCTCCACCAGGGCTTGCCCGGTGGGAGAATGCGGAATGCCAGTTATATGTTTGACGCCCCAGTCCTGCATAAATCCTCTGATGGCTGCGGAGGCATATGCAGGACCATTGTCGGTTTTTATTTCTCTGGGAACACCCAGCACTGAGAATGCCATCGTAAGATGTTTTTTGACATCTCGTGCCTTTTCTCCCGTATGGGCAGACGCAAATACAGCCCCTGAAAATGTGTCCACTGACACATGGATGTATTTGAGCCTGCCGAAGGGAGAAAAGTGGGTCACGTCCATTTGCCATAATTCATTGGAGTTGAACCCTCTTGGGTTGACTCCTTGATCGAATGCAGGTACCTGAAAAGATTGGCAATTTGGGCATGTGGCCACTATGGCGCGGGCTTGCTCCAAGGAGAGACCAAACATTCTCCTGAGCGCGGGCGCATTCTGGTGATAACATTGGTGGCTCAAGCGTGCCTGTGCAAAGATGTCTGGAGTGTTACAGTGTATGACAGGCATCGCTAGGGCGTCTGCTCTCGCATTTCCCTCGGAGATAAAACCAGGTAAGTTAGAATGTGACCTTACATGCATGACGTAATATTGATGCTTGCGGTGGGACAGGAGCTCAATTAGTCTCGCAAGCAGGCCAAATAGTTTTTGATTTGGTACTTCTTTTAATAACGAATGTTCTGCCCTAGACACTACCCCGGCCACGTACGCCGAATCAGTGACCAAATTGATAGGTTGCTCCTGAAACCTCTCGAACACCCTGACCACCGCGGCAAGTTCAGCGATTTGTGGAGAGCCCTCCACAATGCGGACTTCCTCATCCCACTCGAGGGGGGCTGGATCTCTCCAAGTCAAAACGGACTTGTGAGACGATCCAGAGCCGTCGGTAAAAACTGTCACGGTGTCGGAAATTGGAGTTTTGCTTTGGACGAATTTGGGAGCCAATTGAAATTCGGTATTGAATAAATCATGTTTTAACTTTTTGTTTTCAATTTGGCCTGTGTAACTGTCAAGGGCTAATTGAAGACTTTCGCTTTCTTGGAAGACGTTTTCAAATTGGTCTAATTTCCAGGGTAACGTCATGCATGCAAAGTCACACCCTGCCAAGGTGCGGAGTCGACGCCGAGCTCGTGTGATGAGTTCTGCCACCAAGTCTTGTGGCCCCGAGATAGTCTTGGACGGAGTATGGGGCAAGAACACCCACTCTATGATTAAGAGTGGATCCTTGACCCTCTCGTCCCACTGGAATACCAACCCATAATAAAGAGGTGTTTTCCCCAAGATAATATATCTGAAGGGGAGGTTAGGGTTGGTCCTGTGTGTCCTACGTGTTCTGATTGTAAACAGTACCTTGTTAATTACTTGACGTGCTTCAGGCGTCACCTCGATCGGAGCATCTAGCGCTTGCCCACCTCGGAGAAGTTGGAACAGCGGCGCTAGCTCCGTTGTTTGGAGTCCAAGCAGGGGTCGGATCCAATTAATGGACCCGCAAAGTTGATGTAGCTGTCGGAGGGTTTTGGGGTCTTGTTCCAACTGAAGCAATTGGGGAGCGATAGTCTGTTCGGAGATTTTGACGCCTAGATACTTCCAGGGCTCATGTCGCTGGATCTTCTCCGCCTGAATCTCCATTCCTGCTGCTTGGATAGCTTTAACAACTGAGGTTAGAGTTTGTTCTAGTAAGTCTTTTTCAGGCGCGCACACTAGCACATCGTCCATATAGTGAACGATCCGTGACCTTGGGTACGTCTTTCTGACCAGAGAGAGCACCTCGGAGACGTACCATTGGCAAATTACCGGGGAATTTTTCATTCCCTGGGGTAATACGAGCCAATGGTACCTCCTCATTGGTGCCTCCCGGTTCTTGGTCGGAATAGAAAAGGCGAATCTAGGTGCGTCAGCCGGATTCAATGGAATTGAAAAAAAACAATCTTTGATATTGATGATCGCCACTGGCCATCCCCTGGGCAGCATTGAGGGTGATGGAAGGCCAGGTTGTAATGGTCCCATTTCCTCCATGACCTTATTAACTGTCCGAAGGTCATGGAGGAGCCTCCATTTGTCTTTCCCAGGCTTTCTGATGACAAAAACTGGGGTGTTCCACGGGCTCGTGGAGGGCGTGAGATGTCCTTTCGCCAATTGTTCTTCTACTAGTTGTTCTAGGACACGCAATTTATCATCCCTGAGGGGCCACTGCTCCACTCGGACAGGTTGGTCCGTCAGCCATTTGATTGCAGGAGTGGCGCGTGTCGCAGTGACCCCCCTAGAAATCCCTCACAGGTGGTAAGCGAGGAATCTCTAGGGTCGCCCCCCATTGGGACAGTACATCCCGGCCCAATAAATTGAACCCCAGAGGGAGGATGAATGGCTTCACGGAGGCAGTGTGTCCGTCAGGGCTCTGGATAATAATATCAGCGGTGCTCTTCCTGGGTGTTACGGGGCCCCCAACTCCGTTAATGCTTTGTGGGGTCTCTTTCGTTCCCCATTCTTGGGGCCATTCTGCTTGGGAAAAGATAGTGATGTCTGCGCCCGTGTCCAAGAGCCCGTAAGTGTGGAAAGAGGAACGTCCGTTGTTAATTTTGCAGTCTATAATTGGTTTATCTTTCCCAACCACCTCGGTCCACCAAATACATGGTGTGCGCCGGTCCCTTGGGAGGTGGTCAGGCAGGACAATTGCTTGTCTGACCCACGTGTCTTTAGGTATGAACCACGGAGTGGTATTAGGGCATATTGTAAGTGCTAAGTTCTTTCCTGGACTGTATGATTTAATTTCAGGGACCACATAGATCCCCGGAGGTCCCCGTGAGGAGTCTCCAGTTAGGAGGACAGTCATTGGATATGAAGGAGGGTTTTCTAAGGTTACTGCTATATGTTGGAATTCCTGTGATGTAAGGTGTAAAGTAAAAGCAGTTTTGATGTTGTATCTGTAAAGTACCTGTTGTTCTGCTCCGGTGTGGGATGTCTCTGATGTTTCCGGCAACGGCGACGTGGAGTTCATGTCGCTGGCAGCCATTAATTTATTGTTTGGGGAGCGCAGTGCTGCTCCGTGCTCCCTTCCCCGTTTCCCGGCGCCGAAGGTAAACTGAGCGGTTGTTGCGCCCACCACTGGAGCCACGATGGAGGGGGTCCCCACGGGGGTGCCACGGCGCCTGAAGGTGCTGACGATGGCTGAAATGACACTTGACTTGGAGACGCAACAGTATTAGTGACATTCGCAATACCTTTTTGATTCTGAGTCGACACTTTAGGTTTTTTACAGTTTTTAGCAAAATGTCCAGGGAGCCCGCAGTTAAAGCATTTGGGTTTGGGACGGTTTGTTACGGTAGCAGTAAAGACGTTAGCTTTGGCCCTCGAGTGAATTTCTTTGTTGTCCTTTACTGTCTTTGCCCTGATTTCTGAACATTTCTCTGTTATTAGTTCGATGGATGGAGGTGGCTCAGAAGGTAATGTATCTATGATGCGGCGGCAGTCGTCATTAGCATTCTGTCGCGCAATCTCTATCAGCATTTCCCTCAACATTTCGGGGTTTGTAACTGTTCGGGCCATCGCTTCAAGCAAACGATCTATAAAAACTACAAAACTTTCATCTGCCCCTTGTCTAATGTCCGTATAACTTTTTACAGGACCTGTGTCCACGGGAATTGCAAAAAGGACTCGTTTCGCTACATTTTGTATTTCGAGCAGCACCTCTTCTGGGATATTAGTAGCTTGTTGCTGGGCCTTAGAAAAATCTCCATCTCCTGTTAGATGGTCTATAGTAAGGGTTGCTCTGTTAGGGTCTCTCTTATACGTTTCGAGCAACTTGTGGAGTTCCCGTCTCCACTTTTTCTCCCAAATCCAGTATTGGGGCTCCAGTAATAAACTTGCCATCAGGGTTTTAATGTCTTTTGGAACTAGTACCGACGACTCAAAAGTGGCTGTAACTAGCCCTTTAAAATAAGTTGAGTTACGTCCGAATTCCCTTCCTGCTTTACAAATGTCCTTGATGACCCATTGTGTTAACGGTTCCCACCTCGGATTTGCCCCTTGCTGGTTGTAGGTAACCGGAGCGGTGAATGGAGCTGCCGCGGCGGCGGAGGCTTGGTAGGCCTCAGCCGCACCCCCTTCCGGCCCGGGTCCGTGGGAACCGGAAGCCCGGGCGTGGGAAAGCGGAAGGGGGGTGGGGTTTCCGGAGGAGGGTGCAGGGAAGGGATTGGGCTGTGTGGCGGAAGCGGCGGAGGAGGACTGGGGGTGGAGTCGGGAAGGTGGGAGGGGGCCCGCCGGACTGACACCGTCGGCCGCAAGGGGTGGAACCGACGGAACACCAATCGATGAGCAAGGGGTTGGACTAGGGGTGGGGTTAAGGGAATTCCCGCCGCAGCCTTTCGCGCACGCGCACCCCGCGGAGTTGGTACCGCATTGCGGAATTTTTCCCGCCACGCCACCGCCATGTTGTGGCGCAGTTTTTATTTCACTGACGCCATCTTGGTGTGGCGTAGCAGTAATTTTAAAACAACTATCATAACAAGGGGGACAGGGCGCAATGGGCGCAACTGGGGAAGAGGGATCAGGGACAAGGGTAGGGAAAGGGTCTGTCTCGGGTGGGCCCGTCCCAAGGCAGAAGGGGTCAGTGGTCTTCCTGGGCAGGTCGGGGTCTTTAACACCCCGGAGTTCTCCCCCGCGCCGGCGGCTATCGGGGGGTACCTCCACAGATTGCCCACTGAGGGTAAGGGGTTCAGGATCAAGGGTGATAAGAGGTTCTTCTGGGGAGGGAGTCTCAATGCCTAACTGCCTCGAACTTTCCCGATTACCAACCCACACACGGTAAATTAAAATTTGCAACGGAAAAAATTGTTTAACAGAATCATCCCCAGCATTCGCAACCTCCGTTAACTTGTTCCCCACATCATCCCACAACAGAACTTGAAAAACAACTGAAGGGTGCGAAAAAGGTACAAACTTAACAATCCATTTAATAAATTTTTTCAACTGAACCTTATCAAAATTCTCCTCACTATTTATCAACCTAAGCTTAACTGAATAATACAAACTAGAAGTCTCCCAGTTCTTTCTTGATAAATGGTTACCCATTATTATCAAGAAAGTTGATCCTCACCCCAGCAAAGTAAAGAGAATAAAATCTGTGAGCTTACCGCTTCACTGACGAGACTCTGCCACGAGGTCCGCCGCCGACCTCCTACGCAGCTGCGATTTTCCAGGCACAAAGCCTCCGTAATTGGCACAAAGTCTCTTTAATTGGTCTTCAGACCCACGGAACAAAAATAAATCCAAAACCTGGGGATGAGGTCTCCACCGAGAACAGCTCTCTCACTTGCGAAGTGGGAGATCACTGTTCTCCCTGCAGATCCCCCCTCTAAAACGAAAGGCAGAAGTGCAGGGGTTGGCCCGCAACGAGCGTCGTCGTCGATGGAGACGAGCAGTCCACCGTGGTTCAGAGAACTCACAACGTTGGGCGCCACTTAAAGTCTAGCCCCCGCTAGTCCCTTGGTTTTGTGTCCCGCCCGAAGGCCTCCTGCGGATGGTCACTCGGCCCCTTCCCAGTGGACCACGAAAGCCCAAACCTTTCGGTGGGCAGACGTGGGAGACGCGCAGCCTCCCAGGAGGGCAGAGCTTTGGAGGATCCTTAAGGCTTTAGGGATGCAGTGGAGAAACAAGAGAGACTCTTCGGCTGGGTAGCAGAGATGTTTATTCTCTGAGTCCCAGGGCAGAAGAGCCCCGAGCTAGCTCAGACAAGGGGTTATAACAGAGCATGCGGGCCAATAGGAAAGGGCGAGGGGGGCGGAGTTGGGGAGGAGTCAGGGGGTAACATCCAATGATAGAAGAACGGGGGAGGAGTAACAAGCAGCCAACGAATCAGGGCTAACCGAACAGAGAACATTCGGGAACTAGGGGTAGGGACAATCCTTGACAGACAACCAAGGGAACCAGTAACTTGGGACAAGGAGGAGTCAGGGGAGCGGTAAGTATCAGGGCTAAACCAAAGTCGTCTTTGCCCCGGGGGTGGAACTCGGACTGTTCCACCATGCCCGTCCGAGGGGTTTCAATTCCAGATTTACCACCCCTACAGGGGGAGGAGCCCCCCAGCCCTCGACTGTGCCCCGAAGGTGCTGCCAGCGGCTCCCCTGCTCTGACCCCTGGGCTGGGGGCGCGAAGCTGCTGCTGCTCCCCAGGAATGTCACAGGATAGAAACTCCATTCAAGCTTTCCTGTTCCCAGTCACTCCCAATAAGATCCCAGTTGCCCCCAACATGGTCCCAGCCGCTTCCAGTCACAGCCTCTCTGGCTCCTTTCACTCCCAGTCACTTCCAGTAGGAGTCCAGGATGGCCCCAGTCACTTCCAGTATGAACCCAGTCACTCCCTCTGTGATGTCAT
Source organism: Eopsaltria australis (assembly GCA_034509425.1). NCBI lineage: Eukaryota > Metazoa > Chordata > Aves > Passeriformes > Petroicidae > Eopsaltria > Eopsaltria australis. The sequence continues at coordinate 380,504 of JAVTVJ010010713.1, forward strand.
TTGCCCCATCATGGTCCCAGTTGTTCCAAGCATGATCCCAGTAAGAGTCCAGTCACCCCCAGTATGATCCCAGAAACTTCCAGACACTCCCAGTATTATGCCAGTCACTCCAAGTATGACCCTGTCAGTCCCAGTATGATCCCAGTTACCTCCTGCATTTTCCCAGTTGCTCCCTTTCACCACTACTGTGGTTCCAGTCACTCCCAGTACAACTCCAGTCAGTCCCAGAATGATCCAAATCACGCCCAGTATAACCCAGCAGCACCCAGTTGCCCTCAGTGTGGTCCCAGTATATCCCAGCATGATCCCTGGTGCCCCAAAGATGGTCCTGCCTGGTCCCAGTGCTGCTCCCGATATATCCTGGTACCCCTGTATGCCCCAGTCAATCCCAGCGTGTCACATTCCGTGCCGGTCCCTTCCCGGCGGCGGCCGCAGCTCCTCCCCGTGCCCTTGGGCTCTGCCGGGACCCCCTCGCTCCGTCCCCGAGCTGATTTTGAGGGAGTCGTGTGTCCCCCCCAGCCCCGCTGTCACTCGGCCTCCACCCGGCTGCTCCCAGTGTTCCCAGTAAAGCTTCTCAGTTTTCCCTGGTCCCGTTTATTGGGGGGCGGTGGGGAGGGACTTGGGGGGACCCCGCAGGGAGGCAGAACCGGCGCCGGGATGGATCGGGAATGGGGACCCCCGTGTGTCCCCCCCGTGTCACCCCGCTCTGGGGGGGCCTTGGGAGGCACCTGAACCCCAGCATGGCACCCAGAGAACCCCAAAAGGCACCAGGACTCCCTGTTTTGCCAGGGCAATTTGGGGAGGGGGCGCGTGGGGGGCGCCCAGGCCGGGCCGAGAGCCCAGCGCTGCCCCAGCCCGACCTGCCCCGGCTCCATCCCGGCTCCTCCCACGGGATGGGACGGCCTTGGGAAAAGGGGGCCAAGGGTGGGCGCTGGTCCTGAGGGGAGCAGGAGAAGGGATGGAGGAGGAGGAGGGATGAGGAAGGAGCGGGAGAAGGGCCGGAGAGGAGAAGGAGGTGGGATGAGGAAGGAGGAGAGGAGCGGGAAGAGAGATGGAGGAAGAGTCGGGGGAGGAAGAGGAGGGAGAGAGGAAGGGGAGGAGCAGGAAACGGATGAGGAAGAGGAGGAAATTCTCGGTTCCAGCTCCCGCTACGTCCGCAGCACCTTCACCCCGGGAGTATCCCCGCCCCACCCGCCCCCCTCCGCTTGCCGCAGGTGAGCGGGTAGGGGGATCTCGCCCCGAATATTCCGGGAAGTTCGTGGAGGTTTTTCTGGGGTTTGTGGATATTCAGACCTTGGAGGACTCCAAAGCTGAGCCGCAAATGCCCCTTGGCGGACAGTGGGGCTCCACAAAGGCTTGGGGTTTGTTCTTGGGGGTGGGGAAGGGGCAGGTGGCTGCTGCCAGCAGAGCCCGGGCTGTGGGCGTGAGAGATGTGGGATCTCCGATCATCCTTAAGCGAGATCCTGGAGAGGGGGAACCGCAGGAGCCACGGGACCCCCATCAGCCCAGGCAAGGGGGGACCCGTGAAACACCAAAGTGTGGAGATCAGAGATGGGGAACTACTGGGAGTGTTTTTTTGGGTGAAACTTGGTGGTTTGAAGAGTTTTATGGATACGAAACACCCAGTGACTTCCTGGGATGGACTTGGGCAGGAGGAATGCCCAAAGCAATGAACTTATTCCTTTGTTTTTCCCCCAAGCCAGGATTTGTCATTCCCAAGCCTTGGGCAAATGGAGGAGGAGGAAAAGTCCTGGAGATCCTGCACGAGGAGGGGCTGCAAACCCAGCCCAGGGAGCTGCGAGGAGGAAAGACCCTCCCTGAGCCGGGAAGGTGGACAGAGATCCAGGCAGAGCTCGGAGCTGGGGGAGAAGCCTCATGGTGGGGAGAAGCCCCACAAGTGTTTGGAATGTGGGAAGAGCTTCAAGCTGCGGGAACACCAGAGGATCCACACTGGGGAAAAGCCCTATGAGAGTGGGGAATGCGGGAAGAGCTTCAGCTGCAGCTCCAGCCTGAACAAGCACCAGATGATCCACACTGGAGAACGGCCCTACGAGTGCGGGGAATGTGGGAAGAGCTTCAGACACAGCTCCTCCCTGATGCAGCACCTGAGAATCCACACTGGGGAAAAGCCCTACGAGTGCTTGGAATGTGGGAAGAGCTTCAGTGAGAGCTCCAGCCTGATCCGGCACCAGGTGATCCACACTGGGGAACGGCCCCATGAGTGTGGGGAGTGTGGGAAGAGCTTCCAGCGCAGCTCTGACCTGAGAAAACACCAGCACTTCCACAGCGGGGAGGGGCCCTACGAGTGTTCTGAGTGTGGGAAGAGGTTTCAGACCAGCACCACTCTCCTCGTGCATCAGCGGATTCACACAGAGGAGAATCCCTGTGTGATTCTTCCTCTACCCCAACTGGGGGTAGGGCTTCAAACACAACTCCACCCTCGTTGTGCACTGGCACATCCACAGCGGGGAGAGGCCCTACGAGTGTCCCCAGTGTGGCAAGAGATTCTCCCAGAGCTCTCACTTGACCCAACACCAACAGAGGCACCACTAAGGGAATCCCTGTGAGTGCCCCGAGTGCAGGAAGAGCTTCATGCACTTCTCCAGCTCCATCCCCCATGGGAGGATCCGTGTTGGATGATCCCCAGTGACCCCGTTGGGCAGAGTCCTGGTGCCCCCCATTCTGGGTGATCCCTGTTGTGTGTGGGGAAGGTGTTGGAGAGATTTCTTTCCCCTGTCCTTGTGCTGCTGTGATTTGCTTGGGAATAAATTCCCTCCCTGTGCCCAGGGTCTGTGTTGCACCTGATGGTGCCTGGGGTGGCATCTCAGTAGGGCCCAGTCCCTCCCAGTCACACCCAGTGTGATCCCATTATGGGCTCAGACTCTCCCTGGATGGTCCAAGTCACTTCCAGTTTGAAGCCGGTCACTCCCAGTCCCTCTCTGTAGGATGCCATTTGCTCCCCACATGGTCCCAGTTGCTCCCAGTTACCCAGGATGGTTCCACTCACTCCCAGTATGATTCCAGTAGGATCCCAGTCATTCTCAGATACTGACAGAATTATTCCAGTACCTTCCTGTATGATCCCTGTCAATCCCTGTCTCTCCCAGTATATCCCAGTCACCTGCAACAAGCTCCCAATCACTCCCAGGATGTTCCCAGTCACTCCTGGTCTCTTGCAGTTCATCCCTGTTGCCCTCAGTGCAGTAAACCCAGTTGCTTCTAGTAGATTCCAGCATGAACCCAGTTGCTCCAAGCCACTCCCAGTTACCCCGGGGGTGGTCCCAGTTGGTCCCAGAATGATTGCAGACTCTCCCAGTATATCCCAGTTTCCCTCAGCATGCTTGTAGTCATTCCCAGTCACATCCACTTGCCTCACTAAGATTCCAGTTCCCTCCAGGCCAATTCCAATATCTCCCAGTTTCTTCCATGCTTCCAGTATGATCCCAGTTGCACCAGTTCTGCTCCCAGTAGCCCTCAGTGTGGTTCCACTTCCTCCCAGTATAACCAGTTTCTCTAATTGTTCTCCCAGTCCCACCTGCCTGGTCCCAGTATCTTCCAGGTGCTCCAAGTGTGTGCCCAGTTTGCTCCCAGCATGGTCCCAGTGGCTCCCAGTCAGTCCCTATATGGTTCCAGTCACGCCCAGTGTGATCCTGGTCACTTACAGTCACGGCCAGTATGATTCCAGTATGGTCCCAGTCACTTCCACTGTGTTCCCAGTCACTCCCAGTCACTTGCAATACGATCTCAGTTACCCCCAACATGGTCCCAGTTGCTCCCAGTCACACCCAGTATGATTCCTTTCACTCTGAGTTCCTCTCAGTAGGAGTCCAGTATGGTCCCAGTCAATTCCAGTATGAACCCAGTCCCTCCCAGTCAGTCCCCCAGTCCATGAACCCAGTCCCTCCCAGTCAGTCCCTCCATGATGACATTTGCCCACATTGAGATCCCAGGTTCTCCCAGTATGATCCCAGTATGAATCCAGTCACCCTCAATATAATCCCAGTAACTTCCAGACACTCCCAGTTTGAAACCAGTTTATTCTCTGTCACCTCCAGTATGATCCCAGTCACTGCTAGATGCTGCCAGTATTATTCCAGTGACTCCAGATATGTCCCTGTCTGTCCCAGTATGATCGCAGTATGCCCCCACATTGTCCCAGTTGTTCCCATTCACTGCAACTGCAGTTTTGGTGCCTTCCAGTAAGATGCCAATCACTGCCAGTCTCTCCCAGTACATCCCAGTTTCCTTCAGCATGCTTCCAGTGTCTCCCAGTAGCCCTCAGTGTGGTCCCAATGACTCCCAGTATGATCTCTGTTAGCTCACTTCTGGTCCCAGTGGGTTCTGGTCCCAGTCCCGGTGTATCCCACTGTCCCAGTCCATCCCAGCCTGTCCCACCATGTCCCAGTCTCTTCCCAGTAGCTGCTGCTCTCCCTTTCCTGGATCCTGCTCCCCCCACCCTCCGGAGCTGCCACCGGACGCCCCCCCAGATGCTGACAGGGGTCGGGGGCTTTGTGTTGGACTTTGTCTGCCTGGGCTCGGGCTCAGCCTCCCCCTGCGGGAGAAGGTGAAGGGGGGGTCCCCAGGCGTTGTGTCTCCCCCAGAGTGTGTGTGCTCCCCATGGGGACCCCCATCCTGGGGTCACCCCATTTCTCTCCTGCAGAGCTCCTGGCCCAGCTCCTGCTCTTGCCTGGGAGGGGGCTTTGGAGAGCCCTGCTGGAACTCAGTTTAATTCCCATTTCTGGGCACTGGGATCCTCCTGGTCCCCCTTATCCTTCACCAACACCCCCTGCACTCCCTTTCCCGGGTATCCTCCTCTCCCAGGCCCTGCATCCCCTGTTTCTGTGACCCCCAGGGACCCCCATTCCCGGCCAACCCGGGGCACCTCAGCCCCAGGCCTTCCTTTCCTGGGAAACCCGAACTGGGCACAGGGCTGTGCAGCCGCTCTGGGATTTATGATGACCCAAAGAAAGGGTGGGAAGAGAAGAAAGAGAGAGAAGGAGACGGAATCAGGAAATAGGAGTCATCGCACTCAGTCCTGCTCTTCCAGGGGTGGGGACCCGCTGGAAAAATTGGATCTGCTGCTCCCGGTGCTACCCCTGGCTTTGGGCTTGAACCCAGCGGATTCCAGGCGAAGTTTGAGTGCAGGGCCCGGGAGTTCAGCACAGCCCGGCCCTAGAGGGTCCCGGAGGGGTCCCAAAGGGATCCAGAGGGGTCCCAGGAGGGGATCCAGGTGAATTCCCTGGAATTCCCCCTTTTCCCCTCCCCCCGCGCTCCCTCGGGCACTTTGGCGTCTCCCAAGCTGCGGCACAGCTGCGATCGGTGACGGCTGCGATGGCTCCAGCGCTGGGGCTGGGGCTGCTCTTGGGGCTCCTGGGGGACCCGGGGGGACGGGCGGCGAAAGGTGAGTGGGAATCTCCGAAACCGGGACCCTCCTGAACCGCAATTCCCAGGCACCGGGACCCCCTTGAACTTCCATTTCCCGACACGGGAGTTCCCCACACCCCCATTTTTGGCCCTGTGACCTCCCTCCATGCACTTCTCAGACACTGGTACTCCCCTGATTCCCCTCCTCTGGCACCGGGACTTCCCTGAACCCCCATTCCTAGACACAGAGACACCCTTCAGCAGCTATTTTCAGGTAATTTGACCCCCTTGAACTCCAAAATCCGGGAAGGAAACTTCCCTGAGCCCGCATTCCCCGGCACGGGAACCCCTTGAACCCCCATTTTTGGGCACGGGGACTCCCCTGTACTCCCTTCTCCATCACCGGGACCCCCCTGCACCCCCTTATCCGGGACTGGGATCCCCCCGCACCCCTGTCAGTGCTCTGGGACCCTCCTGCACCCCCATTCCCGGCCATCCCGCCGTTCCCAGACTCCAGACCCGCCCTTTTCCTGGAGTTTGGACCCCCGCAGATCTCCCAATTTTCCGAGCCTCCCCAGTTCCCCATTCCCGGCATTTCCTGAGAGGGGTCTCTAGGGGGCCCGGGAGGGTCCCAGGGAGTCCCAAGTTGTTGTCACGGTGTCCCAGGGGGGTCTCGGCGGGGATCCAGTGGGATCCAGACGAATTCCCTGGGATTCCCCTTTTGTCCCCGTCCCTCCCTCCCACACTCCCTCGGTCACTTTCGCGTCTCCCAAGCTGCGGCACCGGCATCAGCCCGGCGACTGCCCCGGCCCCATTCCCGGGGGACCCCTCGAACCCCCTTATCCAGCACCGGGACACCCCTGCAGTTCTTGTCCTGGGGAATCTCTCCAGACTGCACTGAGTATTTAAGACTTCCTCAGCAGCCTGTTTGGCTCTCTTGTATGTTAATATTAGTGTGCTGGTCAGACATGGTGCCTACTCTGATTAAGATTGTCTGCTCTTGGTTAACTTCTGCTGCCTTTACAATTTGTTTTGGAACATCAGCCCAAAAAACCAGTTGACCAGTCACTGAAAGATCACATGTTACACTTCCATACCCGTAAGTGGGACTGAACATCCACGCACTTATGAATTCATTTGTTTTGGCAATGGTTCATCATCACTGGTGGAGTTTTCTTAACAAGGCAGTTTCTCATATGCAGAACTGTAGAAGGATTACTGAGTGAGCTGTCAAAGAACCAGAGCTCTTGATGAGTTAAAGGTGTATAAAGTTGTCTGGGTATGTGTCAAGATACTACATAGAAGATGGAGAAGTTGACAAGTATGACAATCAAAAGCAGTATGACAATCAAAAGCACTTTCCTGCCTTATGTATGGTGAAGCAGTATGAAGGTCTGGCAAAATGCTGATCGGGTGGGCTGACCTGATGTCCAGCAAGACTTAACAAACAGTAGAAGTCCAGCAGCTGTGCATCAAGCACTCAGATGATTGACTAGAACAAGTGCCCAAGAAACTTTTTTTAAAGACACTGGTAAGACACTTAGTTAAGCATAACATGATAGTCAGGTTTTTAGCTGCAAATTACCAACAATGAAGCAGAAACACAGAGGAAGAGAGTATTTTGAACAGCAATGCTGCTATCCTTGTGTATAAAAAAGTCAAAACACATATGAAAGTGAATTTTGCCTGAAAAGGTGTTCATTTTATGCAAGCATAGTGATCCTTCCTGCTTTTTGTACTCTTTTCCGTTCCTCCGTAATTATCTTTATGCGTCTTGTGCCAAAAAAGCCACATTATCAGTCATGATCTTCATCTCTGACTTCTAGTCTCACGGGTATATTAAACTCAGATTGAGACTCCTCTATGCAAATCAAGACCCTAAACTGGGTAAGATAGACTGTGTTGAGAGCAGAGGAAAAGTTGAAAATACGTGCAGCTGAAAATACTTGCAGCTGACCATGCCATTAGCAAGCCCATTGGGTTCTGAGTTATCTATCATTTCCCAGGGAATGAAGTCCCAGGTATATATTCTGTGCCTGTGTTCTGCGCCATAAATGATAAAGGCACATCTGACTGCTCACAAAACTGAATTCTGGTGATGGGGCAGCAGAGAGTGAAGAAATGCTGTGATAGAGGGGCAGCTAATTCTTCTGCAGGGAGGGTAAAGGTGGTGAGGGCAGCCACTGCTTCTGGGGTAGCCAGTGTGACAGAGTGACATCTGGCACACTACAGTTTAACTACATACAAAGGAACGTGTTCATGCACCGCTCAGGACAGTGGTGATGTTTCAAAAATCCATGACAGGACAGTACAGAGTATATTTGTAGTGTATACTCCATTAAAGAATCACTGTCATGAACCATCCATGTAACTGGTAACACAAGGAACATCAATTAAAAACACGTGTAAACAACAGAAAACCCAGTTCTAAGGAAGAGAAGTTTATTTACAGTTTTCTCTGGTGAAATGAACCTTCCTTGTGTGCATGGGACGTGCTCCTGTCTAAGAGCACTACTTTTACTTCACCTGGGGTAGGCTGTGCCCGGAAGTCTCAGCGTTCCAAACTTCTGCTGCAGGATGAAGTCCCAGTTCTTATACTCTCTTTGTTGCTATAAACATTCCCAAGGGGGAAAACCAACAGAACAGAAACAGTTTCTGGAATATTCCCTGGCATCGACTGGACAGGCAATATTAAACAAAAATAGCTATAAAGATACAGGCAGCAGATATTTTAGGCTGACAGACGTTAGGAAATATGGTAGATGATAGAATGTGGTAGATATGACAGAAACCACACAGAAAGAACTTTAAAATTTATCTTCATTGTTACACATATCTATGAATTGGACATAAACATAACCAATAGAAGATATTGCTTTCAGGGTATTCTACTGCCAAGTAAGTTTGCTTTGAGGAAGGTATTAAATGAGTAAGTTCTTTCAAGTCCACTTTTAAAATATTGATTTCCTCCTTGTCTTAAAGCACATTTTGAATGTTAATAAATCAAGTCCTCTATCCAGCAGAATCAGCCAATTCTACTCCCATTTACATAAAAAGAAATTAAGGTACAGAAAATTACTTTTCCACAAATCAAATAAGCTGTCATCAAACCAGGAACAGATCTCCTGTTTTCCAGTTTCATACTTAAACCATAAATCCATCCTTCATCTTTTCTAGATATTTCACCCTCGTTGAGGCTAAGAAAGTTGACCACAAATCCCACACTATCCCAAGCCACTAAATCACACCACAACTTGTGTACAAAAACACTTGATTTGCAGTTAATGGCAAGCATCATAGTCTGCATTTGTGCTGCTAATGTAACATGCGTATCTCTTACAAAATGGAACAGAAGGAAAGAATCCAAGTCCAAATTATCTGTAAGACTTTCAAGGTCACTACTTTTCCTCTGGGGCTATGTAATTCTGTGGTATATTTAAAAGTAATATTTATGAAGTAAATAATATCTCCGTCACATGGCAGGTAAGAATCTCTGTGACTCCCATGCTAATAAGAAAACAAAAAGGTACCAAGAAAATACTGCAATTCAATCAGGTAAGTCACTCTTGTTCTCCAGCTCCCCCTTAGTGAACCTTCTTGAAAGGGTAAGAAAGTCATCCAACCTGTCAGACACTGTAGTATCCAATTACATTGTATACAGATATACCTTGTGCTTTAGATACTAGTTCAAAAGCTTCTAAATACTTTTTCTGCATGAAGTCTTCCAAATTAAGTTTTTTCCAGTAAGTTTTTTCCACACATGCTTGATCCTTCTTTAAAAACTATGAGTAGTATTTGTGTTGAAGTTAACTGCATTTCATTACAGTGCAAAGAAGTTATCTTCCCCTGTAAATAAACAATATTTTGCCTTTCAAACCCCTGTAAAATTTCATATGTATATAATATACATATGTATTTTAAAAAGATTTCTAGCTCTCCACATTATCAGTTTTGATACCAAACATTTTGCACAGGGGATCAGAATGATAATCCCTCAAATTTAACATTACCCTGTTCATTAGCGAGTCAGTCTACTTTGCCTCACCTTTTTCCATGTAATTTTTGTAAGGTACTACTGTTCCAATAACACACTGAGTCCAACAGAACTCCTATAGCTTTACAATATGTGTTTTTCAGGTCATTTACAGCTCTTCATGTCCGGTTTTACATCATGCATCCTGTGCATGATGCTGCTTCCTTTCTTCAGGAAGGCAAATGCTCAAACATAGGAACAGTGCACATTAGTACTTTGTCCCTTAAATCATGATCATCTCCATGGGCTCCATGCACGTGCATTTAGCAGCCAGAAGGAAGAGACCAAAACTGAGGCACAAGCAAGACTTTCAGCCTTAGTGGAATTTACCAAAGAAATATTACTTCTATGGCAAGAAAATAGACCCTCAGCAGCACTTAGGATCAACAGTGCACTGTCTTTTTCATGGGCAAGAGGTGCATAAAAATCTTCTGCTCAACAACATTAGAGGCAGATGACAGATTCTTAAAAATGAAAAAACCCCAAAAAACAAAAATGTAGTTGCCAGATTACTCTCCGTAACTAAATAAAATAGAAATAAAATAAAATAAAACAGGAGAAGAGCCACATACGTCATGCAGAAGAGAAGTATTAAAAAGCTTTTAAGAGTCAAAATCCACAAATATGTGAGTTAAAACCAAACTTTAAACTCACAATTTCTGCTATACTTTCAACAAAAGAAAAAGGTAACATTAACAGAAGAAATTTGCATAACCATATGTTTTTGACCATAATTCCAATAGGAACTGTATTTAAGCAAGCACGCCAGCAGTTTTGTGTATTACCTGAAAAAATTGTGGACTTCAGCTACGTTTTCTCTTTCATGAGCCAAAACTGCAAGCTAGGAGTTCTTGGGTTGCATAAGAATTTTAATATAGAAGGAAGAGCCATAAATCAACCTGAAAAGTTACCAGAATTGTATTTATGACAAAAGCAGAAAATAATCTGGTGCAGCATGGATCCAATTGTTCCTGACCATGAATTACGGTCCTTACAGCAAGAAATATGCTGGGAGGTGCAGAACCAGAAGAAAATTATTTACAACAGCCTAAGGTATCAGCTTAGACTGTCACACAGTTGTCATAACTTTGTTTTTCCCTGTGCCTTAGGCTCATTGCCAATACTGGGGGGAGAGGAAGATGGCAAATATGGGTATGGTGCCCAGAGTTCCTATATAAATTATGAATTATGACAATGCCTTTCCAGAGGGAAATGATCAAGCACTACTTTAACCTGGCCCTTTAGGCTGTTTTATTTTTTTTGGTAATGAACTTGAACCTCAACATAAATTCTAGCAAAGATGGAGTAAATTAGCTTAAAATAAATAAATCACTCTTGGTTCAGTTTTTCACTCAGTTTCATTTGGTTTCAGGTGGTGTATCTTTGCTTGTCTAAGCTCAGCTATAGTTGTGTAATGACATGCATCCTCTGTACTAGTTGCTGATAAATTGACCTAGAACTGCTTATATAAATGAGTTTAAATTGCTATTCTCAAGAGGAAAATGGCAGTGTCTAATGGAATTCCTTATTTATTTTCCATCTTGTTTTGACATACAGAAAATTCCTGATATATTTTGAGATTCCAAGGGGAAGTAGTAGGCAGGAAAACCTTATACAGGTGCTCTGATGAAGTGTTTTCATTTAGCTTTGATATTGTTGACCCAGCTTCTCTGTTAAACTTAATATTAAACTGAAAACACTGAAAGAATAGTTGAGAGTGGCAGGGACCTCTGTTGGTCACCTGATTCAACTTTTCTCCTCAAGCATGACCTTCTGGCATGCCAACCACTCTCTCAGTTTGGGGTCATCAGCAAACTTGCTGAAGGCACACTGTACCACATCATCCAGTTCAGTAACAAAGATGTTAAACAGATCAGGGCCCAGTGAAGCCTGTGTGAAGAAGAAATTTCTAGCAATAAAGTTTTCATATGTTTTAAGTCAAAACAAGCAAACAAACAAGATCTCCTAGAAGTATAGTGTAGTAATAGATAAATAAGGCATATGACTGCTGCTATGGTGAGTACACAGAGAGCTGCTTGGGAGCCTTTTCATGCCTTTCAGCATTACAGATTTTGTTTGTGGTTTTCATTAGGTAGGATTTGAGAGACTAAGATGTGCATGAACTTCACGTCTTCAGAATACACTGTGAGAGACAAGAGGATGCAAAAGATTTAAGATGGGTTTAAGAGCTCAGCATGAAAGGAAATTAAGCAGTTTTGGGGTTATCAAGAGGTTTTGGTAGACAGTAACCAATTCTTTTATATTCTGCTAAAACAATGCAGTAGCATTCGATTTTATTTCATCCTATGTTCTTTTTGAAGCTGTGTATTCAAAACTAATAGGTACAAATAACACTATTGAAGATTTCTATGTGTTTTCAGGGATATCTTTCGAGAGGAAACAATAAGTATTGTGCATACTTTAAAATGCAATTCGACACATGCCTGAAGTGTTGAAATAAACCACAATTCTCCTGAACAGCTATTTTCTTAAGGCAGACAAATAAAACAGTTCTGACTTAGACTGGGAGCACCAGACTAGAAGATTTCTCCATCAGTAAAATGAGGAGAACCTGCAGAAGATGAAGTGAGAAAACTTCAGAAAGAGTTGTAATGAATATCACGAAAGGAGAGGGGATATCTTAAAAAAGACTGCAACAATTCTATTGACAATTTTAAAAACTGGTTTTCAGACTATATCAAAATGTTCCAAGGTAAATCAAAAACAGTTCTGCAGAGCTCTATAGAATCCACAGGTAATAGACTTAGTGACAGAATTAATGCCCAGTTCTATGGATGGACAGAGGGCTGCAAGCACACATCAATGAGCTGTGTTGAGCTTCTCATCCACCAACACTCCCAAGTGCTTCTCCTCAGGGCTGCTCTCGATCTGTTCTCCACCCAGCCTGTATTTGTGCTTGGGATTGTGCAAGACCTGGCACTCGGCCTTGCTGAATACCATGAGGTTTGCATGGTCCTTCCTCTTGAGCCTGCCAAGGTCCCTCTGGGTGATGTCCCTTTCCTCCAGCATGTCAATCACACCAGGTGTTAAATCAGGAAGAAACCAAAAGAAGTCCACTTTAAGGGTCAGATTTGCTTGTGCTGTAAATGACACTGAAGATGCTAATCTCTGGTTCTTGGCTCCCAGAAGATTACAATTTTTGGATTCAAACAAACAAACAAACAAACATTGAAGCCAAACCTAGTTGCCCTGACCTTTTAGTTCATTTAGTTTATGAATCATTTCCCCAGCATCAGTAGCACTGATGAATAAAAAAGTGTACTCAGTTCTAGGGCAACTCTATCTTATGCAACCCCAAGGAATACTGCATCAGTGTGCACTAGGGACACCTCTCATAGAAATTTCTACAGATTCCTCCTGCATCTCAAAACCTGGCTGATTTTCTCACTCCTCATACAGTGACAGCACAGCAAGGTCTGGAGTACTGATTAGAATTAAACTAGCACCTTCTGCCATTTACTGCTTTGAGTAATTTCTTCCTGTTTGGTTTCATGGGTGTCAAATTCAGCTTTGATTTTCTTGGTTCAAACCAGCAAATTACCAAATAAAGGTATTTTCTACTCTTTCTCAGTAAATGGAAGGTTCTCCTCAGAACTTGAGTGCTCCCACTTCTTTCAAGTAAAATAAGTGCTAGAATCAAATTGATCGGCTGATTTTTATCTGTCACATTGGCAGTGTAGATGCCAGTGGTGTTTATTCCTGTAATAGTAGCTATTGTATATACCAATAGTACACAATACCCTGCTAATGCAAACTTACCGAGGGCTAAAAACAACTGCAGTTGCAAGTTCTCTCAGTGAGGATTATTCAGCTGGAGCATGTTTTACTTCAGAGGGCCTTTTGGTATTTACTACAGAGCATATAAAAGTAATTCAATTGTAGTAAAAATTCATAAACTAACCAAAGGTTTCAAATTGCATGTTTGCTTTAAATCACCTTGAAAAGGATTTTCTTTTCCAGAATCCTACTTTGAATGTAAAATGTTACTCCAACACGGATGAGGTATCTATTTATAAGCAAATGTTTGTGTGCAATGGTCAAATCTAAAAAAAGGAGGAATGGAATGTTTATTTTAGTCTTGATTTTCTTCCAATACCTTGTGCAATTTATCCTGAAATTCTAATTATATCCCCCCATATAAACACTGCAAATATGAAAACTGAAAGGAAGTCTATTTGCTGGAGCTTTTTTCCTCCTTTTTCCAAAGTAAAGAGATGCTTGTGGTCGAATTACTTAATGAAAATAATTCAGTGTGTCAGCAACCATCCCAACAAAGAAAACATGTCCATTTACAGTATTGTTTAACTATTTCTATCGTTGGTGACCACTTTAAGAGGGTATTTGAATGGAAACATGCCAGATGAATAAAAACAACCTTCATGGGTGCCAAACATTAGCTCTTTCTACAAAATCAGCTAAACGTGTGCAAAATTACACACACCTACTCTAACTGCTGACCTCTCAGGCAACTCCATGGTCTGTATCTGATGTGATTTTGTTTAAGGAAGCAATGCCAATAAAATACATCAGGTTTTATTACCAGCCCAACATGTCATCATCCAAGATGATATTGAACCATAGCAAAAAAATGCCTTCTAGCTCAGGAATTGTAACACAGCAACATGGGTATAAAAATGGTTATCTACTCATGAAAGAAATCTACAATTTAAGCTGAAAAGTAATATTAGCTTGACAAACCCCACAATAACCAGAAGCTCGGCAATTCTACAGCCTTTTTATAGTTGCAGAATAAAATGGGATGAAAATTAATTTTAGGAAGTCACCCTTGCAGATCTCAGTTGAAGGAGGGTGCCTGGGAAGTGCAATAGTGAATCAGAACTGTGATTCTTCCGGTTGCCAACAGTAATCTGGACTGGACATCTCTGAGGAAGGAGCAACAAAGTTTGTAATGAATAGCAGTTGGCTCAAAATTCTTGGACTGAGTTCTAAACCATGAGGCTTCTATCCCCCATGATCCTTCCCTATCATCTATTTTAACTATGCAGAACTTCATTGTCCTTATTTAAATCCCTCTCTATTTAAAACCCTAATTTAAAACCCAGCTCAATGGCAGTTGTGTGAAATTCCACTGGCTAAATACAAATACCACAAAGAAATATGCATGTTATAAAATGCAATCACTTAGCTTTGAGTATGCAAACTTATTGGCACCCCCAGAGTTCTACAAGAGTTCTGCAAGAACTTGGTTATGTTATCCCAGACCACCATTTTTGTATTTTCTTTGTAAAATAGTAGTATTCTTTGCATACAAGCTATTGAAATCACCTACATGATTTTCTTCAGCTCACGCTTGTGTTTTAATGTGTATTTGTATACAGACTGAATGCAACCAAACTGGAGATCAGGTTCTCACAAAAAAAAAGCCCTAACACCATATAAGCTGCTCTTGCCTCTACCAATTCAAACAGCCACAGATAATCCAGAAATGGTCCACAGTCCAGGACATACCAGATTAAAAACCTTTCTACAAACATATGGCAGGGGAGGGAAACAAAATTGCTAGGGGGAGAGAGTTCCACAGCTGGAGTATGTCAAATGACCATCCTGCATTCAGCTCACCCTTCCCACTGCACATTTATACCTCACTGCTCCTCTCCACATTCCTGCACCAGAAATAACCCATCTATCTGGAGAATATCAGGCTAAAACATCTGATCAGTAGGGTAGCTACTACGTGGGGGTTTTACCTTTTTTTTTTACTCAAGTAAGTTAAAAATGCCATTTTAGACTTGCACATGTTTGTTTCAGAGGTCAGAAAACTTACCCATTTCCTCTGTGTTTGCCATTTCCCATGTTACCACAACCACATCCTGTTTTCCCCACTTGGGCTCAGTTCTCTGACTCATACAAGTCCATAGGAGTAGACAGGACTCATCTGAGAGTCCCGGCAGAGCTGGCTGGCATCATCATGAGGCTGCTGCTTAATGTCTTTGAAAGGTTGTGAAGCCTGGAGAGCTTTCCCAATCATTTTAGAAAGGTAAATCTTACAGCCAGAAGGACAACTCAAGGACCTACATTGAGGTCACTCTCATTTCCACGCCTGGGAAAATGAGAGCAAGGCCTCTTGGAAGCCCTCTAACCTGATACATCTACAGTTTCCATCTAACTCTGGAGCTGCCTTAAGAAATGGCTACCAGCTCCCCACATAAGCTCTAAAACAGCAAAACTTATATACCCTCCTTCTTATCTGCAGCATAATTGTAAGAACACTTGACCTATCAATCCCTATAATTACAAAATGATACATCTGTGACTGGAATCCGGCTGAGGCCTTAGAGATGCTACTGTTTTGTGGTGGACAAAATTACAGAAATACAAAGCAAAAAAAAATCATTAAAACAAAGAAAGACAAAAAATTGGGCTCCAAGATGATGCTGAAAGTAAGGAAAGTTTAGTTTTCAATTTTCTGTTTCATGGCACAATGAATTTACTGTTGCATTGTTTACCTGAGATCTGCCTTTTCCTCTTTATTACTTTTATATAAGAGAAGTCGTTTTATTTTCTCTCTTATGTCCAATTATTCTGTCTCTGGACAATTGCATTTTTCTTCAATGTAACTTAGGATTATATTGCTGCAATTGAAGGAACTGGAGCTACAACACACTGGTCCTGCTAACAGCTCAAAGTCAGTAACCAATTTCATATATTCAAAAACACATTCCTTCAAAAGCCTCCAGATTCTAATTATAATGAAACCTTACAACACTAAATGCAGCCATTTGTTTATGTACCAGCTATTCTCAAAGAAAATTGCTTTCTCTGGATGTCTGCACAACCTGCTACTCTTTCCATCTTCTGAGCACTGAAATCACAACATTTTCACCAAAGCGTCCACCAAAGTCTGGCCTGAGACACTGACCCCCTCACAGCCCAAGCAAGGCCTGCTTATTTCTCCCCATACAGCAACACTGGCCACAAGAACTACAAAGCTTGTGGCTTTAGCACATTTCCCCCACATCAATGACTACAGAGCGGTGAAAAGAACGAGCTTCTGACTGCTCAAACCAAGAGCCTTATTTCCACCTGTTAAACAACATCTCTGTCTCTCAGCAGAGTACAACACAGAGGAGCAGACAGACTATATTTAAATCAATCAAAACTTTATTTATAATTGAATTCAGCTAAAATGAAACTACATACAGGAAGAACTATATACATGAAGAAACAAATCTCTACATCGCCTCTTGTCCAGGATCCATCTGAGTCTGTCCTGAGAAGTGGAAGCACTCATAAATAAATGGGAAAATATATTTCCAGATTTGGAATGAGGTCCTCTCTGCAGGTTGGGCATGTGTAAGAAGATTGGATAGCAACAGGGAGGCACCTACTGCAGAAGAGATGGCCACACACGATCGCCATAAGCTGTCATCCACGTGCCACCATCTAGAAGAAAGAAAGCCACAACATGCTTTGGGGGGAAAGAATGTGAGTTTGCTGCTCCATTGGCACCAGGCAAATGAGACTTCAGAGCATCTGGAATCTGTTAGAATAACAAGGGACCCACAGATCTGCCAGTGCCATCGTGGCAAAGGTTTCTCCCTCACGTTCACCACCCAGAAGTGACTTGTGGAACTTCCCAGCAAGGGCTGTGCTTCCAGCCAGCTGCCCACAGCATCCCACATCAGCCAGCTGCCTTGTGCAGCTTCCCTTCTGGCTTCCTCCTCCTCCCCCCACAAAGCAGAAAGGATGACAACAGGTGGATCCTTACCTCTGAGTAAAATTCCATGCAAATTGGACACCTAATGACAACTCCTGGCTCTGCACTAGAGGGAACAGAACTGAAAAGAACGTGCAGCTGTTAATACCATCACACTTCAATGGTTATTGATACATAAAATCTCCCATAATCATGCAACTGCACTGACTAGCCATGACACATTTCCTTTGAAGAATCTACTATCTTTAACTCTGTTTCCAATGAGGAGTTGGGGCATCTCTACCTTGAATGAAAGAGTGTCCTGGTTTTTACCAGGAGAGATGTGCAGCCACCCTGCTCTGGGATCTGAAGCAAGTAATCCCCCTTCCTTGCCATATCCCCACACTCATCCCAAAGGTTGTGTGCAAAGTTGTACATGTGCCTTGGGCTGCCTTTAAATCCCAAAATGCAAATGGTATCATTTGATCATCATGCATCAAAATGAGTATGGAAAGGCTTCAAAGATAAACCAGGCATAACAGTATAATTTAGTCCAATACAGAAAAGAAAAACACACTCAGAATTCCATATTTGGTAGGGCGGGGGCCATACGTACTCTGAACTTGCAGTTCCCTCCTCTGCTGCTCCCTGTTCTGCAGAGGCTGAGCCAGCCACAGCATCATTAGCTCCAGTTCCATTACTAGAGCCAACCACCTGTTCGTGTCCGCTCTGTGTGACATTTCTCCTTTGCCGTTCATAAACTGTAATTTAATTTTCATAAGTTATATATGATGCAAAATGTAGAATATGTAAAAGATTTCTTAAGAATGAATGCTCTTTGTGTTGATGTATTTGATCCTTGTATACTTTCAAGCCCAATCCATAGGAAGGGAGATCTAATCCATGAAATAGACAGCAACTAACAAACAAGCTCTATGTGATGCCCATGGGTTAGAGAAACAAATTCCCTGTTGGTAGAATTGCCTTCTGAAGGTTCAGAGCTTCACATTCTGCAAGAAACTCAGAGCCAGGGGAAGGTTAACAAAGCCTGGGGAGAAGGATGCCCACTGAGAGTGGACACAAAGAATGCAGAATGGATGGGCCAAAAAGACATCTGGCACAGCTCCCATGATAAGGAAAAAACTAAGAAACCCAACTGTCCTGAAATCAGCTCTGACTGGAAAAAAGGAATTCTGGCAGGGAGAGATTGTGACCACTGACTCATGGAGCAGCAACTCAAGAAACTCCCCAGCCCAAAAGAAGAGAGAGACTGAGCATGTGGACTACTTACCATGAGAAGTGAGACAATCATTAACCAATAGAAGACAGAATACTAACTAATAAGATGACCATGGAACTTGCAACCAATTAATACTAATTCCTTTGTTTGCTAAAATTTATAAATAATAAAATGTTTTGATAGTGGGTGTGTCCGATTTGGGAAATACCACTGAGCACCTAAACTTGTGCAATGCTGAAATAAATAATCAATGCCTCTCTCAAGTGTACAGTTATTGACCTGTCGCATGCCAGGAACAAATCCAAGTTTTGTGGGCAATGAATTGAGCAAGTTAAAGGGAGATCAATTTTTACTGGCCTGGTCTGTAACACCTAAAGGGTCAAGAAATGCCCTTTGTTTTTTAACTCTCAGAAGCCGCAGGCAACAACCTCTGCAACTCCAGTGTCCGTGTGACATTAAGCAATGCCATATCAATTAAAACTGCAGAAAGAGGCACCAAATTAAAGTTCCTTCTGCATAACTATTCAGCTACAACTTTTATTGCAGGGATTTTGCACCATGACTGATAGAGGCCATCACACACACATTGGATCAGCTCCCTAAGACACTGGCCAGAGGCTTTAGCCCTGTCCTTTGCCTTCTGCTAAAAGCAGTTTCAAGCCCTGCTGCTCGAGTTTCTTGAAAAAGAACAACAAAAATAACTATTACATTTTAGATAAGGATCTGTTACCAACTGTAAAACATCAATTCACCTTCAAGAAGCTTCCATCAATGCATAGGGGAAGGAAGAGAAAAGAAGATACAATTAGATTTGGTGAGCTCCTCCCCGTGCTGCATGCAAACCTCAGCTCAGAAAGCTGTTAAAGCAGAGGAGGTGAGGAAGGGCAGAGAAGCACCCTCTCAGTTTGGTTAAGAACATTCAGAGCAGTAGCACAAAGAGCTGCTGCCCTGAAAACAAGTAAGTGGGTGCTGCTGATTCTGCTCTCACTGCTGCAACAGGGTAGAAACAGAGGCAGCTTAGGAACCACCTGAACACCCTCCTCCCTGCTCCCCTCTTCCTGTTCCCTATTTGGATTTGGCCTGGAGCTGCTTCTTTCTCTCCTTCTCCCATAAACCAGCAAATTCTGCTATGATAACCCCAAACACTTCACTTAGGATGAACAGCAGCCGAAGAAAGGAAAGCAGAACAGGGTTTGGAGAGTAAAGAATTCTATCAGTCAAAGCTAGAACTGCAAGGAACACACAGATCTGCCAGTGCCATCCTGGCAAGGGCTTCTCCCTCTACAGATACCACCAAGAAGGGACTTGGGGGAATGTGCAAGTTGGAGCTTCCCAGCAAGGGCTGTGCTTCCAGCCAGCTGCCTGTAGCATCCCACCTAAAACAACTGAGTTGTGCAGCTCTCCTTTTGCTCTTTTCCCTCCCACAAATCAGAAATGACAAGAACGTGTGATAAGAACGTGATCCTCACCTCTGTAATGTCATCCCGCCATGTCGGAGGACTCCCAAAACGGTCTGCCCATTCACTGGAGCTAAGAGAGCTAAAAGAATACACAGCCGTCAATTCCACAGTGCACAGAGGGCTACCAAGACATGAAATTGCAGAAACTGAAAGAACCCCTTGTTCTGATCTAGCAACATCCCAGCCCAGAAACACAATCAGTGCAAGAGCTTTTATGTACAGAAAGCATTTCAGTGTGTCGCTATCCATAACATCAGAAACATTCAATAATGACTTTCTGAATGGAGAGGAAATGTTTCTCCTGGATTTTGCTGGTTTGTAGGGGTTTCTTCCCATTAGTTCCCTTCCAGACTGGCTGCTATGTTTCATATCAGAATCCTTCACACAGAATCAAGCAGAATCCAACAGTTTGGCAAAAACCTGTGTCTGCTGCACATCAGAAATTACACTTTGGAGAGAAGCTTCATCTGCTACATACTCAGCATCATCATCTCTTGATCCCTCTTCATTGTTGCTCGTCCGTAGCTCAGGTGAATTCTCTGCTGATCTGGAACCGAGTGGGTGCTGCTGGCTCTGCTCCTTGTCCTGCCCCTCTGAGTTGCCAGCCTCATTAGTCAGAGGACTAGCAGGACCTGCTGCCCGTGCACTAACAGAGAGCAGAACCAGAAAGAACATGCAGCCATTTCAACATGGAGCCAATAATTTCACTGGGAACAGAGAGTTACCTACACATAACACCTGTTCTGATTCAGCAACATCCCAGCCCTGCACCACAATTGTTTCCCGAGCTGCTGTACACTGTAAGCATTTCAGCATACATCAAGCCATGGTGTAATAAATATGCAACTATGAGTTCATGGAAAGAAAAGAAAGGTTTCAGCTGGATTTTGCTATGTGGTTTTTTTATTCTTTTACTTACTTCTCTGCAAGACAGGACACTATATTCCAGGTCTGAAGAGTCGTCAGCAGACCCTAGAAGCTTGGCAAATACCTGTTCCTACCATATATCAGAAATCAGAATTTAGAGAGTGATTTTACTCTCACATACCCATCATTATCTCTCGGCTCCTCTTCATCATGGCTTATCAGTAGCCCAGGTGAATTCTCTTCTGAGGTGGAAAGATGTGAGGGTTGTTGGTTCTGCTCCCTGTGCTGCAGTGGAGTAAAAATGGAGACAGACTAGGAACCGCGCAAAATCATTCCATCCTGCTTCCGTGTTTCAGTTCCCTGACTGGATTTGGGGTAGAATATTTTTTTCCCCTTGTTAGCCCCAAAAAGGGAACCTTCTGCAGTCATAGCCCTAAACACTTCATGTTGGATGAACAGCTGCTGAAGAATGGAAACCACAATAAGCATTGGCAGTAAAGAATTCCAGATTGCTGCTCTATTGGCACCAGGCAAACAGGACTTGGAGCATGTGCAGTCTGTCAGTCAATGCTAGAACTGCAAGGAACACACAGATCTGCCAGTGCCATCCTGGCAAGGGCTTCTCCCTCTACGGATACCACCAAGAAGGGACTTGGAGGGACGTGCATATAAAAAAAAAAAAAAAAAAGAAGCGGCAGCGAGGCGCCGCGCGCGCGCCACTTATAAAAAAGCGGCGAAGTGCTGCGGGCGCGCTGCGGGCGCGACGATGATCTGCGCCTTGCTTCTCGAGTGCGGTTCCACCGGGCGGTAGTTGCCTCAGCTCTCCCAAGTGTCGCCAAGAGGGCTAACCCTCAGGTGCCCAAACGGTGGAGACCGCGACGGTCTCCTCAGGGATCTGAGGCGTGGGCGGGTCGCAGGTTATTTCCTGCACACCGCAGTCGACGGCGAGGAAAAAAGGAGCGACTCCTCAGTAGGGCAGCAGAAGGGTTTTTATTCCTCCTCGTCCCAGAGCTGAAGAGCCCCGAATGACGCAGTGCAAGGTCTTTTACCATTGGCTAGCAACCAATCACAAACGAGGTAAAGGGCGGAGATGGGGAGGGGATTAGGGATTACAACCAACCGGAATAGGGAAGGGGAGGGATCAGGGGCCGGGAACGAATCACAGTTACAAGGAATATGAATCTTCCAGAAAGGAGGCATATACTTAAACGTTACAAACAGTCTAACTATCCACTAATAACAACGGGGAGGAACAAAGGCGGGCTGGGACTACACCATCGTGACTGTGGAGCGTGGGGGATTTTTCCCACGGAATGGTCTGCTCCACCACGACTTCTTTGAGGGCTTCTGGGAGTTGGTTTCCATAGAAACCACTCCTACATCTCCCCGTTTCCTTTTATTTAAAGAGGATGGTACGACTAAGGTAATAAAAAAGGACTTCAAACAAGCGAACATGCAGCACACAACAGCAACAATAATGAGAATCCATGTCAAGGATGTTAATAACTCTGAACCCCAACCAGAAATCCCGATGCTAGAAAAGGCATTTCTTAACCAATCTTTGCCTTCAACTTGCAAATCCCTCAGCTGGTCTTGTATACCCTTGATAGTTGAGTGAATGCTCCTTGAATGGGATGTTAGATTCAGGCAGCATAGACCTTCAAACTCCTCGCACCCGTGCCCGTGGGCGAGGAGAAGGAAGTCTATGGCGGCCCTATTTTGCAGTGTAGCGCGCCTAGTGGTGTCGCCGTCCTGTAACAGTTGGGCAAGTGCACGAGACGTCATGTTGGCATGTTTGCCCAGCCAACATTCTAGATGGCCCAACTCCCCTAGCGCCTTAGCTGCCGCCGCCCAGGGCACAAAGACGGAGGCAGCCACCCTCTTTGAGAAACTCCAATGATTAACTTCTGATAGGCAATTTTCATCCCAATGGTTCTCTTTTTTGACGGGCCTGATTAGAATTTTTCCAGTCTAAAATTTGGGTTTTGCCAGGGGCCATGAGGGTTAACTTGCCTAATGTGCACGGCCCTCCCACAGGACGAGACGGTATCCCAGCCCACACCCGGTCCCCGCAGATAAGGAATATACCAGGTGGAAGGGTCAAGGGATCGGCATTCGCTCTGGCTTTCGACGGAGTGGACGGTTTGGTGATGGTACGATTGCACCATTTGCCATAGTTATAGATGGACCTTTTTAGGGGATACACTCCGTGTCTTTTGATATCTCCAATTCGAGCTCTGTAAGGCTCGTTACCCGTTAGAGTGTATCCGAACTCTACACAAAAATTGGCTGCCGCAGACCCCAAAAGCTCCAATTCTTGGGGCTCGTGTGGTGCATGCTTAAGTGTCTCGAGCCAGGCGTCCCAATCCTTGATTGGGTGGGGACGAAAACCTGCGAGAAGGGTGTCATCCTCTCGCAGGGGGATACCCACTAGGCACGTAGTTAGCGGGTTTTCCGCTGCATCTGTGTTGAGGCATAAACTCTCTTGCTTGAGGGACTTGGCGAGGGTCACCCAAACATTTTCCTTGGGCTGCGGGACTATCCACGTTCCTGACTCTCGCCATTGAAAGGTTGACATCATCAGCCACAGATAGAACGCGTGGAGAAACTGCATCAGGTAGGGTTTTCTGGTTTTCATGAGGTATCTCTCGATGCTGCAGTAAAAAGACAAATGTCAGAAAAACAGACAGGACTTCAACATCTCTCACCACCCTCAGACCCAACTTAATTTTTCTCCCCATGGGATACTAAGGCGAGTAGGGGTAAATGGGAAAGGGAAAAGTAGGATAGGGAAGAGGGGAAGGGGACAGCGAAGGGTCTCGTTCGCTGCTTCGGCTTCCTTGATGTCACTCTTTGGGTCTCTCAGCTGGTGGAAACGAGTCGATCAGTCCGGTCTCTTTCTTCGCCTCTTCCAGGCGATGGACGGCCCGGAATCGTCACTGTCTTGTCGTGGAGTTTGTTCCAAGTAGGGGCGGATGTTTCTCGCAGGCACCCATCGTGGACCGTCTGGGGAGGAAACACACCCAAACCCTCTCCCCCATACTAACAGTCTCACCGGTCCCTTTATCAACTTGCTTTCCGGATCCTTGAAGAGCACCTTTGGGTTTTCTGCCAATTTCGCTCGAGTAGAATTAATAAAATGCCTAAAGACGGGGGGAGTCGGCTCACTTTCTGAACAATTTAAAAAATTTAGAGTAAACAGAGCCTTACAGAGGCGCTCAATGGGCGACTTGACCTCTGTCTCTCCCCGCTGCTGTTCAAGGATGCGTTTGATGTCCCGGTGTCTTCTTTCTACCAACGCTTGTCCTGTTGGTGAATAGGGAATCCCGGTATGGTGCCTGACTCCCCACTCTTGGACGAACTTTTTAAAATTGGCCGACGTGTAGGCAGGCCCGTTGTCGGTTTTCATCGACGCGGGGACTCCTAACACAGAGAAAGCTAACAAAAGGTGTTTTCTGACATCCCTGGCCTTCTCCCCTGTGTGCAGCGAAGCGAACGTTGCACCGGAGAAGGTATCCACAGATACATGCATAAATTTGAGACGCCCGAATGGCGGGTAGTGAGTGACATCCATTTGCCACAGCTCATTCGCATTGAGCTCTCTGGGGTTTACCCCAGAGTTGAACGATGGTATTTGGTGGCTTTGGCAAGAGGGACATGTGGCCACTATTGACCTCGCCTGCTCCAAGGATAGATGAAACATCCTTCGCAGAGCGGAGGCATTTTGGTGAAAAAATTGGTGGCTAAGGCGAGCCTGTGTGACTGTGTCAGGTGTAGAACACGCCTGCACAGGCATCGCTAGCGCGTCCGCCCTGGCGTTACCTTCCGCAATGAAACCAGGAAGGTTTGAATGTGACCTGACATGCATCACAAAGAAAGGATGCTTGCGGTGGGACAGGAGCTGTAATAAAAACGCAAGCAGCCCAAACAATTTCTTGTTCTTAACTTCCCTTAATAATGAGTGCTCTGCTCTGGAGACAATTCCGGCTACATAGGCCGAATCAGTGACCAAATTAATAGGTCGCTCCTGGAACCTCTCAAATACCCTAACGACGGCTGCCAACTCGGCAATTTGAGGAGAACCCTCAACTGTCTGCACCTCCTCATCCCACTCAGAGGTGACTGGGTCCTTCCAAGTCAACACAGACTTACAGGAGGATCCAGAGCTGTCTGTAAAAACTGTTAAGGCATTTGGAATTGGCTTTTTACTTTGAAGGAAGTTTGGGGCCAAATGGAATTCCGAATTAAATAAATGATGTTTGAGTTTTTGAGGGCCAATTTTTCCGGAAAAGTTCTCGAGGGCTAATTGCAGACACTCACTCTCCTGGAAGACACTCTCAAACTGGTCTTTCTTCCAGGGAGTTTGGATGCATGTAAAATCACATCCGGCCAAGGTGCGGAGTCGCTGCCGAGCTTTGGTGATTAGCTCGGCCACCAACTCCTGTGGCCTTGTGATGGTCTTGGATGGTGTATTGGGCAAAAAGACCCATTCCACTATCAGGAGAGAATCTTTTGCTCCCCCATCCCACTGAAAGGTTAACCCGTAATATTTAGGTGTCTGCCCCAAAACGGTGAACCTAAAAGGGAGCATCGGGTTAATCCTATGTGCTCTCTTGCTAGCTAATGCAGTCAACACTTTACCCACTGCCTCTTCGGCATCCGCAGTCAGCTCGATAGGTGAATCCAAGGTGTGGCCTCCACGCAGCAACTGGAACAGCGGATCTAGGTCGGTGTTCTTGAGTCCCAAAAAGGGACGGACCCAGTTGATTGAGCCGCACAACTGGTGGAGCTCCCTCAAGGTGGATGGTTTCTCTTGAAGCGACATCAGTTGTGACTCTATGGTGGACTCTGAGATTCGGGATCCTAAGTAGTTCCAGGGCGACGTCCGTTGTATCTTCTTAAGGTTGATGGTCATCCCCGCGCCTTGAATTGCTTTCACAACCTCGTTCAGCGCAGGCTCTAAAATAACTTGTTCAGGGGCACACACTAAAATATCATCCATGTAATGTAGCAGCTTCACCCTAGGGAATGCCTTTCTAATTGGAGAGAGCAGCCCAGAGACGTACCACTGGCATAAAGAGGGGCTGTTCTTCATGCCCTGCGGGAGTACGAGCCAGTGGTACCTCTTCATGGGCTCCTCTCTGTTCAACGATGGAACAGAGAAGGCGAATTTTGGGGCATCTTCTGGGTGAAGTGGTATAGAAAAAAAGCAGTCTTTAATATCTATGATCACAATGGGCCATCCTCTGGGCAACATAGCGGGTGATGGAAGACCTGGTTGTAAAGGTCCCATTTCCTCCATGACCGCGTTTATGGCTCGCAGGTCATGGAGCAGTCTCCATTCATTAGATTTTGGCTTCTTTAACACAAAGACTGGCAAGTTCCAGGGACTGTGGGATGGAGCAAGCTGACCCTTTTGGAGCTGCTCTTCTACTAGTTGGTGAAGCGCGCTTAACTTTTCACCACGCAGGGGCCACTGCTCTATACGAATAGGTGTCTTACTGAGCCATCTCAACGATGGTACAGGGGGCCTCGCGCGCACGGCAGTGGCCCCGACTAGAAATCCCGCGGAGGGATCTCCAGCCGAGCTCCCCATTGATCTAATAAGTCCCTTCCCCACAGGGTAAACCCTGAGGGTACTATAAATGGTCGGACAGTCCCCACATGTCCATCAGGTCCCTCCACGATGATTTCGGAGGTGCTCCTTTTAGCTGAAACAGTGCCTCCCACTCCCCTAAGGGATTCATCCAAGTCCTTTTTGCCCCAGCCAGAGGGCCACTCGGTCTCCGCTATGATAGTGACGTCGGAGCTGGTGTCTAGCATGCCCTGACGACTGGCTGATAGCGTGCCGTTGGTGAGTTTGCACTCCATAAAAGGTTTTTCTCTGCCTACAACCTGAGTCCACAAACAAAAGGGGGTGCATGTATCACGGGGAATGTTGTCTGGGAGTACTATCGCTTGGCCCAGCCAAGTTCCCTTGGGCAGGAACCACGGCGCTGTGTTGAGACTGATGGTAATGCCTAACTGCTGACTGCGATGGTACTCCTTCACCTCTGGGATTACAAAAATTCCAGGGGGTCCCCGCACTGAATCACCTACTATCAAAATTGTCATGGATGTCTCAGGTGCGCCAACTAGGGTCACTGCGATGTGGTGTGGGTCTGTGTGAGTGAGATGTAAAACATACGAACTCACCACATCGTAGCGTCGGAAGTCCTCAGGTGTGATGGAAGGTGTATCCTGACATGATCTGGCAAGCTGATGGAATTGTGTCAGTTTCCTGTAGGATACCGTCGAGGACTTTTGGTCCGTCGGGTCAGCCCTTAATTTGTTGTTTGGGGAGCGCGGCACTGGCCCGCCCTCCTCTCTGCGTTTCCCGACGGCTGGTGGCAGCAGGGGCAGGGATGAGTCTGAGTATGGTGTCTGGACTCAGTGGACGAAGGTCGATGGTCACCTGTAGGAGACTTGCGACTCGAAGACTGGGAATTAGAGTCTTTCAAAGGAGCGCGACAGTCCCGTGCAAAGTGTCCCAAGTTCCCACAATTGTAGCATGGCCCTTGGGCCGCCATTGCCACAGGTGGCACATTGCGAACCTGTTTGAGCTTTGGCGGCGGTGGTGATTGGACATCGGGATTGGGTTCTGTTGGTTGGAACCGTATTTGCGAGCATCTTTCAGTAATTAACTCGATGGTAGGAGGGGGCTCAAGAGGCAACAGTTCAATTACTTTACGGCAAGTTTCATTGGCGTTTTCTCTCACTAGTTCTACCAACATCTCTTTTAACATCATCGGGTTAGTGATCACTTTCGCCATAGCTTCCCGAAGGCGATTCACAAATACTACAAACTTTTCTTGCGGCCCTTGTCGAATAGAAGTATAACTTTGAGGGGGTTCAGCGTCAGTGGACAGGTTAAACAGTACAGTTTTGGCCGCTCGCTGTATGTCCCTTAATGCATCTACTGGTATATTAGATGCTTGGTCTCTTGCCTCTATAAACTGTCCTTCCCCCATTAAATGCTCAATCGTTAATGCTGATTTATTAGGGTAATTCTTATATAAAGTTAACAATTTTTGAAGCTCACGGTTCCACCTCCGCTCCCATATCCAATAATCAGGCTCAATTAACAGGCTAGTCATTAACAATTTCAAATCATAGGGGACCAATACAGATGTTTCAAAAGTCGCTGTTATAAGACCCTTAAAATATGGAGAGTTCCTGCCGAACTCTTGACTAGCTTTACATATGTCTTTCACCACCCATTGCTGTAGTGGTTCCCACCTAGCACTGCCACGTTGCCTGTTGTAAATGACTGGAGCGGCTAATGGCAAAGCCATTGCCGGCACCGGTGATGAGGGAGGCTCGACTGAGCACGCCTCAGCCCCCCTTTGTTTTTGTCCCGGACCGTGGGAACCGGAATCCCGACCGTGGGAAACCGGAAGAGGGGCGGTGGCTTCACTAGGAGGGGTGGGTGGAGGGGCGGGCGCCTTGACGGGGGGGGCGGGGTCGGGAGGGGGGACGGGTCTAGGCGGGACGGGAGGAGGGACAAGGGGCGGGTCCACCGTGTAGGAGGTGGGACGCCCTAAGGGGCGGGGGACCTCGTGGGCGGGTTCGGGGAGGGGACCCGACGCGGTTACATCATCGGCCGCTGGGGGAGGGACCGACGCATAATCACGCGACCGGGGGTGGGTGGAGTAAGGGCTGGGGTAGGGGGGGTGAGGGGCGGGAAGGAAGGGATTCGCGCCTTTTCGCCACGCGCGCGCGCCTAAATCATAGTCAGAGCCGCCTCGCGGCAGGGTCGTCAATCCGCCATCTTGTGGCGCATCAAGAAAATCGCCGACGCCATTTTGGCGTGACGCACTTCTAATTTCACGAACCGCCGAATAACTGGGAGGGGGGGGCGCGCGACCGGCGCAACTGGGGAAGCGGGGCTGGGGTAATGGGTGAGGAAGGGTTCTACCCCGATGTGGCCACCGTCAGGATAGAAGGGGTTGGAGGGGGCTCCGCGACGGCGGGGACGTTCGGGGTCCCCGATTTCTCCCCGGGGTTTTTCAGGCTCCGGGGGTACCGGAGCGGAGACTCCCTCCGGGGCCACGGGTGCAGGGGCAGGGGCTTCGGGATCGACTTTGGGATCGGAAGGGGTACCCGAAACGACCGAACTTTCCCCGCATGCAGTAAAAACTTTATAAATTAAGGTTTGTAAAGGAAAAAATTTCCGAACAGAAAGATTTCCGAGCTCAAAACATTCCGTTAACTTTTCCCCGACATCGTCCCAAAATAAAGGATCTAAAACCGAATTCGGATTTGAAAAAGGAACTGAAACAACCACCCATTTAAGGAATTTCTTTAAAAGCTTTTTCTCAAAAGGCTCCCCGAACTCTAATAATCTAAACTTTAAACTATAATACATAAACGTCAGCTCCCTCTCTCTTTTAGAAGGATGATTGCCCATCTTTCAAAAGAAAGGAAATTCCCCGCCTTTTAACAGAAGGAAAAAAAGCGGCAGCACTCACCACCGGAGGACTTCCAAAGCTCCTCACTGGCGACCTGCAGGCTTTTGTTCGGAGGACTGTCTCCTCGCGAACCGGCTACCAAATTAAATCCGAAAAGGGTAAAAGGACGGGGTCCTCGCCGAGGGTCCGGTTCTCCCGAGCGTCGAGATTTTCGGCGTCAGGAG
Organism: Eopsaltria australis; assembly: GCA_034509425.1. NCBI lineage: Eukaryota > Metazoa > Chordata > Aves > Passeriformes > Petroicidae > Eopsaltria > Eopsaltria australis. Next base: position 409,820 of record JAVTVJ010010713.1, read on the forward strand.
GTCGCCGACCCTCCCAAAGACTGGCCTCTTAAAACGGAGGACAGTGCTTTGGGGACGTGGCCCTCAACTGCGTCGTTCCCGGTTTCAGGGAAGCCGTCGTCCGCAATGCACAAAGAAATCGCGGGGTTGGGCGCCACGTATAAAAAAAAAAAAAAAAAGCGGCAGCGAGGCGCCGCGCGCGCGCCACTTATAAAAAAGCGGCGAAGCGCTGCGGGCGCGCTGCGGGCGCGACGATGATCTGCGCCTTGCTTCTCGAGTGCGGTTCCACCGGGCGGTAGTTGCCTCAGCTCTCCCGAGTGTCGCCGAGAGGGCTAACCCTCAGGTGCCCAAACGGTGGAGACCGCGACGGTCTCCTCAGGGATCTGAGGCGTGGGCGGGTCGCAGGTTATTTCCTGCACACCGCAGTCGACGGCGAGGAAAAAAGGAGCGACTCCTCAGTAGGGCAGCAGAAGGGTTTTTATTCCTCCTCGTCCCAGAGCTGAAGAGCCCCGAATGACGCAGTGCAAGGTCTTTTACCATCGGCTAGCAACCAATCACAAACGAGGTAAAGGGCGGAGATGGGGAGGGGATTAGGGATTACAACCAACCGGAATAGGGAAGGGGAGGGATCAGGGGCCGGGAACGAATCACAGTTACAAGGAATATGAATCTTCCAGAAAGGAGGCATATACTTAAACGTTACAAACAGTCTAACTATCCACTAATAACAACGGGGAGGAACAAAGGCGGGCTGGGACTACACCATCGTGACTGTGGAGCGTGGGGGATTTTTCCCACGGAATGGTCTGCTCCACCACGACTTCTTTGAGGGCTTCTGGGAGTTGGTTTCCATAGAAACCACTCCTACACATGCAAGTTGGAGTTTCACAGCAAGGGCTGTGCTTCCAGCCAGCTGCCCGTAGCATCCCACCTGAGACAACTGAGTTGTGCAGCTCCCCTTTTGTTCTTTTCCCTCCCACAAATCTGAAAGGACAACAACATGTGGATTCTCACCTCTGACTCCTCATCTGACCAATATGGAAGATCAATCTCATATAGAATTGAATCACTAGAGAGAGCAGAACCAGAAAGAACACGCAGCCAGTTCAACATGGAGCCATTTATATCACTGGGCACCAAGGGTTACCAACAAAGAAAAGGTTGGAACTTAAAACATCCCCCATTCTGATTTAGCAACATCCCAGCCCAGGAACACAACCACTTGCAAGAACTCCCGTGTACTACAACCATTTCAGTTTGTCGAATCATTCTCTTACATTAAATTATGGCTTCACAAACAGAGAAGGAAGGCTTCTACTGGATTTTGCTGGGTTTATTTTAATTCTCTTCCAGGCAGGCCAGTATATTCCACATCTGAAGTATTTGTACAGAGCTAAGCAGAACCCAAAAGCTTTGCAAGAAACTGTTTCTATCACATATCTGAAATCAGAGTTTTGAGAAACATTTTCTCTCTCACATACATATCATCTTCTCTTGGCTCCACTTCGTTATCCCTTGCCAGTGGCTCGGCTGAATTCTCTGATGCTCTGAAAAGATATGGCTGCTGCTGGCTCTGCTTCCTGTCCTGCAATGGGGTAGGAATGAAGGCACTTAGGAACCACCTGAACACTGGACTTCCTGTTCCCCTGTTTCAGTTCCCTAATTGGATTTGGGCTGGAGCTGTTTCTTTCCCTCTTTCTCCCCCAAACTAGCAAGTTCATCTGTGACTGTTGCCTGAACACTATTTATTACATGAACAGCTGCTGAAGAAAGAAACCCCATACCCAAACCTACTCTTATGTTTGGTATAAGTGGAGCTGGGTCATGCAAATCCTGATGTAAAATGTGAGGCCTTTTCTTTGCAATGGTTCAGGAACATCCCTATCAGAACACAACTCCCATGCTGTTTGCTGCAGGATTCTGCTTTGCACAGCAGCAGTGGCATCCCAAATTTGAGCAGATACACTGCACTGTGGGCTGCATCAAAGAATATTCCTTCAAAATAGTAGGGGGAAATGAAAAAATAAAGCAAACGTGACTCTTCTAAAGACTTCCTGGAATAAGAAACAAAACTAGTTTACACCCCAGTCAACTGCAGTTGTGTTTTACACCTCAGTGACAGGGGTGCCCTAAATGGATGTTGCAGATGAAACACTTCTTATTTGAGAAGTCAAAGACTTCCTGCGCTCTCCTTTAAATCCCTGAAGCAACAACGTCTTTTAGGTTGTTCATTCACTCTCTGCAAGCGATTCTCATGGATGCTGATGTGTTCATGAGTGTGTTTGGGGTTGACTGGAAACTGTGTCTAAAGTGGTAAATAAGAGCCATGTTTCAACCTTTGAGGCCAGGAGGCTTAGTAAGATTGCAGAAGACAGGCAAGAAAACTAATTTGACTGCAAGATGGAGAGGAGTGTGCAGTCACTACTTACCTCAGCAGATTCATCGTCACTGATAACGATGACTTCAGGCTCAGAAGAGTCGCCAGTGAGATCTATGACTTCTCCACATGTGAGATCTGTGACTCCTTCGCCTGGGAGATTTATATCTTCTTCACCTGTGAGATCTATGATTTCGTCTTCACCTGTGAGATCTATGATTTCGTCTTTGCCTGTGAGATCTATGATTTCATCTTCACCTGTGAGATCTATTATTTCGTCTTCGCCTGTGAGATCTATGATTTCGTCTTCGCCTGTGAGATCTATTATTTCATCTTCACCTGTGAGATCTATTATTTCGTCTTCGCCTGTGAGATCTATGACTTCTTCAGCAGTTGAAAAACAGAACATTAAAGCCAAGATCAGAGATTGCAGAGGAATGAAATGGACTGCCAGTGTGGAATAGGGTGAGGCTGGATTCCCTGTGCCCTGGGTCTCTTTTTTTCAGGAACATGTCCAACATTCCACTCAAGCTTTGGCCTCAACACTCCACAGGGAGCGTTGCCAGCCCTGTCCTCAGAAGGGGCAACACAAGAGGAAGAGCAGCTGAGCTCCTCACAAGTTCTGTTGGATGACAACAGCTTATGGGAGGTTCACACCCATAGATGATTCATCTCTTATAGGGGAATGGTTAGCACACAGGAGGGAAAAAACCAACCAACACTAGGGGGGATCCTAATTTAACAGTACCATGCTGTAGATTGTTCCCTTGAAGGATGGGGAACAGATAAAGACAAACTTTTCCTCCTCTTTGTCCAGCTTGGGAGATCCCAAACTCAGCTTGCCGCTTTCCACAGTAGGAGCGGCAGTGACTGCCAGCACATCAGAACACACATTCAGGTGTTTGAGCAGCACTTGAGGACCTTTGCTGCACAGCTCATCTCCCACTAGCAGCCAATGCACCAAGCTCAGTAACAAACCAGAACAGTTGTCAGAAGGCTTGTTGTTTAGGGATGCCATACCAGGTGCTTTCTCAATCCAAGGTTCCCATCCCTCCCCAGTAAAGGGCCTAGAAAGTGGCAGAAGCACACGTTCAAATGAACCCCAACCCTCCATGCAGAAGCAGTTTCTGTTCTTACCAGGCTCAAGAGAAAGTGTGGCCCTTTCCTCAAGGTCTATTGGCTCTGTCTGTGAAGTTCCACCTGCGCTGGAGGGCAGCAGCCGGCTCCGTTTCTGAGCTGGTCTGGAATCAACTGCTACTCCTGGGCGCTTTCGCTGACGCTGAGAGAGAACAAAGCCTCAGCATTTCTGTGCCAGTAATATTAACATGGCCCTCGGTTTGTGCAACACCAAGGACAGCACACGAGGATACAGAAAACACTCCTGCAAAGGCTGCAATATGCATCAAATGCTGCTATGGGCCATTTCCACCTGAGCACATCACCTCAGGGAAAAGACACCACCCCTCATCTCCTACAAGCTGCCTCACCAAGAAAGAGCCTGTCCCAGTGGCTCGAAAATGAGGAGACCAGTTCTCAATCCTATCACGTTGCTGCTCACACTGCAAGCATTTCTGAATTACTGCTAACACCCACAGGAATTCAAAACCTTCCATATTCCAGAACATTAAGTTCCATGAAGTTTTGAAAGGTGTCTGTTCCTGTACATTTGCTACAAACTCCTGAAATCCTTTCTAGAAGTCCCCTGGAAAATGTTTCAAGATTGAGATTTGCATTGAGTAGCAAAGTACTTACTGAGCTCATGGTGTTTTGTGATCAAAAGCCAACGGCAAAGTGGGACAAACACCACAAAAGGAATGTCAGGGATGTGACCAATTCTGATCAATCCCTTTGGTTCCTTTGGGTAGCCCACTGCAGATTTTTCGGAGTTACAGAAAACTGTTTGTCCAAACCTGGCAGAAAGGTAGAGGGGAGATGATGTATTTGGAATGCCAATTTTCTTGAACATTCCCATGTCGCAAGATTCTCATTCCCGAGTCTCCGGTTTCTGTCCGAAGCTAGAGGGGAAGTCCGTGCCTTTGGTACTTGAGGCCACCTGGAGCCCATCGTGCAGCCCAGCCCAGCCCCTCAGCATCAGAAGCCTTTCCAAGAATGGTCTGCACTCACCTGTACAGTCAGTCCAGAGTTTGGCTGGCAAATGTCAGCAAATCGCTCTCTGTTCCCACCTGGGATGGAGAAGACGGATGCTGCGCGTCTGCTGCGCAGCAGAGAATCCGTCAACTGGGCTCAACAGGCTCCGTGTCAACAGAACCTTGGGAGCAGCCGTGCCCCTGGCAACCGGTGCCAACATTCCATGCCCAGGTGACCATGATTCCATGGCCTGGGTGTCCGTTTTGGTGACCCGTGGAGTTCCATGGAGGCACCTCAGTGACCCCCTGGTTCTGCTGCCACCCACTAGATCAGGGTGCCCAGGGCCCAGTCCAGCCTGGCCTGGAACATTCCAGGGACAGGGCATCCACAGCTTCTCTGGGCAGCCTGTTCCAAAGTCTCACCCCCCTCACGGTTCCTGTGAACATCTGACCCCCATCTCCCCTGTTCTGGCCTAAAGCCCTTCCCCTTGCCCCCTGGCTCCCTGCCCCCTCTGGGCACTGGGAGGCCACAGTGAGGCCTGGCCAGACCCTGCTCCTCTGCAGGTTGGGCAGCCCCAGCTCTCCCAGCCCGGCTGCAGGGCACAGGGGCTCCAGGCCCCCACCATGGCCACGGCTCCTCCGGCCCTGCTGCACAGGCACATCCTGCTGGGGCTGGGCACAGCTGGACACGGCTCTGCGCTGGGGCCACATGGCAGGGCAGGGGCAGAGCTGCACCTCCCGTGCCCGAGGAACCTGCGCACCCTCAGCATTGCTGCAGCCTTTCCGGCCTAAAGAAACCCTACTGACACACACCGCCCCAAAACAAAAAGCATTCTAAATGCTTCCTTAACAGTCCTCCTCCAGATTTATTAGTCTGTTGCTGTTTTAATTCTTATGGGAGTGTTTTGACTTTACCCCTAGTAAATACCAATTAAAATAAAACCAAATCTGTTGGGTTTTTTTCCAAACTGTTGAAACTATCTAATCATTCAGATCCTTATTTCAAGTCTCTGAGGTCTTGACATTTTCAGGTGTCCAGCTGCTCCTCTGACACCATTTCCCAAGAGGGCTGAGTAGGTTTGCTCTGCTCCTGGGGACAGCACCTTCCTTCTTCCCAAGGCCCTGCTCTGCTATGAAAGGTGACACAGCAGAAAAAGCAGAATTAATATTCAGTTTTCCTTCTAGCCACTCTGACATAGGACCTGTGCTCAGAGGCATGGGCTGGGGCTCCTGAGAGCAGCAGGGAACCCATCTCAGCCCTGCCAGATGCAGAGATACTCCTCAGCCCCTGGTCCCATTGGCTGCTCTCTGGTGGGAAGAGAGTTGTGGAAATCGATCCAGTGCTGTGGAGAGCACAAGGATATGTTCAGCTCATAATGCTTTATATAAAACTGCTAAGATGCTATTCCAAAAAATATAAAAATATAAAGCAATTCCAACTATACATTTAATACATGAATAATTAAACATCTCGTACCAGTCTCAAAGCATTGAATATGAGAAATAAAGGATGCAAATATGATGTCTCTGGTCTGGGCTTTGGAAACTCAAAAAAACCAGTTTTCCTGTGCCTACAGATCCGTGATGGAATGAGTTGTTTGGGGATTGTCTTCTTGGTAGAGTGTGCACCATATACTCCTTGGAGGAACTTTCACAGAAGTCATTCCCGTGCCATCTGTAGTCTAGAAAACACATCCCTGCCTTTCTTCATATGGCTTTGTTAAACATGCCCTTTTCACACGGTGGGGCTGCATCATCTGTGGCGCTGCACACACTCAGTTTTTTACCTCCACACAGGTCTTAAATGAAATCCAAAGTAAAAGGAGGAGGAATCCTGAAAACATCACTGGGGTTCCTGCATCCCTGGGGCAAGCAGGTGTGAATTCATGTACCTGTGCAATCTCTTGGAGAATCAAATTAAAGCGTGTTGCCCTCTATTTTCCTGAACTACACCAGGTGATCCGGTAATATTGCAGCTGGCAGAGGTTTGGGTCAGAAGTGGAGAGAAAGACCTTTGTTTTCCACTTGGAAACAAACTTGTCTGAAAAACTGCAGCTTTCCAAGCCTTGCTGTGGACTGTAGAAATAAAGTGACATCTAGATCCAGAAATGTTTGATTAAAAATATGCCAGACTCTTTCCCCACCCATTTAACAAAGACACCTAACACACTGGTTTATTGTGCCAGTTTTAGGAACACTGTCATTAGGACTCAGCTGCAAAGACAAAGCACTAAGTTTAGGTGAGCCTCAGTCATTAAGCACATATGGCTTCTATTTTCCATCGCTGTGTCTGACATAAAAAATATGTTATTTTGCCCCTGAATGTTGGAAGCAGCAGGAATTAGTGTAAAGTATAGACAGCAAACCTGGTAAAGCGAAATATGGAAAAGTTAAGGGCTAAAATTACTACAGCAAGAATTTCAGGTATTCAAAGCTAAGAAGAAACTCTAACTAGTGTGAATCAGATAACCTCATGGCTTTCAGAGATCTCTTTCCAACAGAGCACATGAATACTTAGAGTCGGTGTTTTCTAAGAGAAAATGAGTGTTATTATTCCCATATTACAAAGAGGAAAAAACAAAAGTGAAAGTGCATCACATTGCCAAGGGATGGAATGTGCCTGTGTGGGGACAGGGACAGGAGCCATCCAAGGCTCACTGCTGGTTTGCTCTGCAGGTTTCATGCCCAGGAAAACACCTTTCAGGACTGAAGGCCTGCGAGTGAGACAGAAAATGGGGGAAATTGTAATAGCTGATCATCTTTTTAGAGGCTAATACTGGGATAATATTAACCACTCTCCTTTTATTGTTTTAATTGACCTAAGTGATTTATTATAAAACTATCCTCAACAGCCTTATCTATTTTGAAAATTCAAGTATTTCTTTAAATTCACTTTCAGAAGACTGCAGAGAAGGGGACTTCATTACTCATGTAATTTCTGATTAAATAAAGCAACAAGCAAAGGAAATCAATTTGCTTTAATTTTTACTCCTAGTATAGAATCTTAATATATTATTGACTTAGAAAACTGAATTTCTTTGAATGATAGTTGTAAGTAAGCTGAAACTTGCTAAGTACAAGTTACTGAACTGAAACCTTGATAGCCAGGTAGTTTAAGTGCAAGTCTGAGCATGGAAAGTTCAGAGGTTTTTTCATTTTATTAGAGGCATGCAAGTAATATCAGACATAAAGATAGGTAAATATATTATACGTGGGTTTCAAATTTGTTTAAAAAAAAAGGTAATAAAAAAACAGGAACTTAGACTGAGATTGTACATGAGGTATTTGTTATGACAGGCAAATGGTCCAAGGCAAAAACACTGAAAGCAGTGTTATGCTTAAAAGGAAAATGTGCTTTTCCTTGTGCCTGCAACTATGCACCAAGACCAAGAGCAATGCTTCAACTCTTCTTCTTACCTTTTGCTAAGCAATGCTTTTCTAACTCAATACTTTCTAAATATTATGCATTCATCTTCATTGGAAGGGTTAATTACTAACCCTAAACCAAAATTTTAAAAGAAAATTGCCTCAGCTGATGGTGTTGAGCCAAACTAACACCTGTTTAAACCTATTATAAAATCAGCTGAGTGCCATTTCATTGCAGGTTACTCAAGATCAAACCTCCTTGACCACAAAGGGTTTCTTTAAATGCTCTGTTCAATGAGAATATCTGGCATAGCATGTCACCTAGGAATACAGCTATTTAAAAAGACATTTCTGCTTACTGTCATTGCACCCACCAAGTAGCTAAAAGTCTAGCAAGAATGAGAAACAGAAAACATTAGTCTAAAATTTATGGCCACCCTGTAAGTAAATATTTTCATGTGTGTTCGTCTAAGGATTATCTTTGAGCAATTTTGACCACTCGTGTAGTTTTCATTAGAAAAAAAAATCAAAAGATCGCTTTATCAGAATAATAGTAACATTTTAATTTTTTTGTTAAGATCAAGCCACATAAAAATTAGGAGGCACAATGAACCTACTAGGAATGTCCCTTGGTTTTTACTACCCCTGCGTAAATATGGCAATACTGAGACCTCTTGAAATATGGCTGAGGAAGTAGATAATTAACACAATAAAGACAAAAATGAAAAACCAAAATTAAGGATACATGTACACACAGATAACTAACTTTTAACACACAGAGGGCCTTCAGCTTGGTCATCTGTTTCCTGTTATAAAATTACTTTTTCCAGTATTACATGCTATAAGGATAACATAAACTGTCAAGATAATGGAAAATCATGACTACGCTAGGACAGCATTTTATTCACCCTATAGCTGGTCCCAATGAGCCAGGCAAATGAAAAACACAAATAGTATTTAGATATGGGCCTTGGACATCAAGACAGATCCTTGCATAACTAGCTGCTAGAATAACAGTTGTTCACCCACCAGGAGCACACTGTCTAGTGACCTTGTTTAGCCAATTTTAGGCCCTATTTATTCTATACCATTTATGTATACAGAAACATAGGGCAAAGTAACATGCCTAAAAATTAATGTAATTGAGTTCACATTTCTAGAGAAAAGTACATGCCACAGTTTAGAAATTTAATGTGTGCTGAATTAGGTATTGTCTGTTGCTGCAAATCTTGATTTTTATGCTTTTTTCATCTGTTTCTCTTCAGGTTTCAATAAGCATCAGTTCATCTGAAGTATAGTTCAGGTTTTACTATTCATAATAACACAACTCCATCCTTGGACATGAGGAAGATTCTGTTCTCCTGAGAAGAAACCAGAGCCCATTGATGCCAACAGCAACAAGGTCACAAACCAGTATCACAAATGGAATGGAGTCTCACTAATCCTGTAAGCCATCAAGATGATGGATATTGTGAAATGCCGTTAAAATATTCCAAATTTTGGGGAGGAAAAAAATTTGTCATAAACACACTTTGTACAGTTTGGCTCATCCAAGAAAAAATGCCATGTCATGATGTATATAAACACAGTACTAATTTTGTAGGTTTTCTCCCTTGCTTCTATAAACCATTTCTTCCCGTGAAGCCTATTTCTTTGTGGGGTTGCATATACAGAATAATTTACTTAAGTCACAAATAAGGAACACCTGCGGGAAACTGTCATTAACATGAAAACAGGTACTTCAAGAAAATTTTAAAAATTCAACAAATGAAACAGAGATTGGTATTTGGATTCTTGTGTGACTTTACCTGTTTTTCTTGACCATCTGAAGTACCTAATAACCTCTTGGACAGTTGTCCAAATAAGGCTCCTTCTCCACTTCTTAAGAAATACTGGTTTTTCCTGTTAAAAAACCCCATTTTTATCTTGTATTCAATAGCACACATTCCCTGTTGCACATCCCAAATGTATTCCTTCTTTTCAGGTAGATCCAAAAACCATTACAGACTACTGATAAAGATATTGCCAAAAATGTGAAGCATGTAAGAGCACAGAATTTTGCTCTACTGGAAGCTCTGTATTATTGCATAGTATCAGACCATGCCAAATGTTCAACATCACCATAATTAGAACATTCATATTGCTACCCACTGCCTGGAGCAGAGCAGTGTGAAAACCCTCACCTATAAGCAGCATCACAATTTCCACCAGGTGCCTCACCTTGACGAGTTCATCCTTCAGCACAAAAAGGTCACAAAGAGACATTTTCTCACTCCAGAAAGTAATTTAACATGAATAATGTTCAGATTGACATACCACTAACTTAGAAACTGAATTTTCATTAGGCAAGTATTGGAGAAAACTCTGGAGACAACTGGTATCACCATGTATTTTGTACTTGCCATACACCCTTCAAAACCCCAGTTACTCCTGTAACCACAAATAGCTGCAGAAAAAGTATTCCATCATTATGTACCGAAGAACTCAGGCTAAAGGTAGGAATTCAGTCCTACTTGCTCACTTTTCTGCTTTTTAAGTAAGTGGGTTCCATGTGTTCATATTAAAAAAACCTCAAGTATTTAGATCTTTTAGATACCTAAGTTTCATGAAGAATAAAATATTTCTGGATCCCTTTTTTCCTCCAATACCTATAGTTTGCAATTCAATTTGCCATGTTCTGAAGTTATGTTCAGAGTTTTCAAACTTCAGGTTATTTAAATTAAACACGGCAGAATGCACCAATGTGTAAAAGCCTAAACATGCAGTAAAAATCTCATTAGGAGCTATCTTCCACTGCATTTGTGTCAACAGATGATTTAAAACTAGGGGGAAAACCAAACACAGGAGAATATTTATTTTCATTTTAGAGCAGCATAACTGTGATTATCTTTTCAAACGGTTCCACACTGCAACTTTGGTCAAATTTTAAACTGAATATAAAATCAATGAAGATAATGTATGTAGACACATGAACTGTACTTAAGTATTTCTTCTGACAGCAAGTTTCTTATGAATGGGAATCAACACACTTCTATTAGCAACATGACCGTGAAGTATCCACTCATTAACATCATGTCTAGCTCCCACTTTCTGGTCAATGGATAATGAGGAGTTTGGTTTCTTTAAACCCAACATCAAATGCCTGGTTACAGAATCCTTGCATAATATTTAAAGGTAATTTTGAAGTCTTTTTAAAAAATTATTGGCAAGTAGAACACATTTTTAATAAGCAGATTGAGGCCCAAAGCATTCTGATGAACTTTTATTAAAAATAATCTTCCTACAGTAATAAGGAATTCTTTAGCAAAGTCAGGCCACCACCTGTTGCACAGCCATCTTCAGTAACACAAATTTCATCTTCTCTGCTCCTCTGGTGATCAGCACTGGCTGATAACTGCTCTGCTTATGAACACAAATGCTGTTTTGACCACAAACGCAATTTCCAAGCAGCCAAGACACAGCTTTACTGAAAAGGAAATCACCTTTCCTTCAACAAAGCCAGTTTTTGCTGAATTTTTACAGATGGATATAATTCCATGCACAGTCATTAGATCCAGAAACTTCTCAGTACAAGAACCAAAAGTTGCCTAATGACACATTACAAGTTGATTTGTGATGCTCTGCATGCAGTTTGCTTTTTAGGACTTTGGGGGCTGCTTCCCTTTCCGAAGGCAATGCGTTCAAGATGCGGGGATGTCTGGTTCCCAGCGCTGACTCTATCTGCTGGATGTCATTAAGCTCTGAAGATTCATGGTCAGCTTCAAACCAAATGAGAGTTTCACACTCTAAGCAGGGATGCCCACAAACATATTGTTCTTTGGAGAACAACTCTCTAACTCCATAGATATCACTTGGACAGAGTAGTTCTGTTCTTCTGCAGCCCATGCCCGATCCAGATCCACAAGTCCCATGCACTGCTTTCCTGAAACGAGAGCAAGGGAGAGCACAGAAACTCAGAATGTAGAAACATGATCAGAAACGTGCAAGTAAATATTCAATGCTAGGAAAACACATCAGTAAGCCATCTGAAAAATAAGTTCCAAATCTGCTTTAAAAACATCTTAATCTGGTTTATGTTCCAAATCACATTTGTGATTTGTAACCCTCATTTAGCAAAGGTCTTGAGGAGATTATTAACTCTTTAGATAAGGAGAAAAGCACAACTATTTAAAAGTATTCTCAAAACTTACAGAAAAAAATCATGCTTTAATGTAAATGGGAAGAAGAAAAATGCCTGGTTTACCCCTTAGCTCTATGAATTGCCAAACTTCTACTCCCTTTATAAACCATAACTGTTTTCCTCCTGTACTTTCACCTAAAATCCTGAAAATCCCTGGTTACTGAGCATAAACAATAGACTAAAATGCCAAAAAGTGATTCAGCATAATTGATTTGACACATATTAATATAACTACTTATAAACAAACCTACTAAACTGGTAATGCAAATTAAGCTTACTTCAGATTTACCTGTAGAAAAAACCAGGAATGATAAAGGGGTTTTTTCTGCCTATAAGTTTTTTATTATGATGCAGCCATGACAAGATGATGGGACTATTTGTCTTTAGTTATTTACTCATTGTAATTGATTATTACGTTCTGAAATACCGAATTTACTTGTCAGATTCTATTTTCAGCAGCTTGAAACTCTATTTCAAGAAAAATTTAATGCTACTTTGAAATATTTTATCAGTATTAGTTACAGAGTCTCAAGTCATGAACAGGACACAATCCTACTTCAGTTCCAAACACAATGATCCTACCTCTTTCTCTGTTCCTGACAGAATTGCATAGTTAAATGTATTTGGGGTCTGATGTAAAATCCAACTGTGATGTCCGAGTCCTCGTGCGGTGTCGGCCTCCAGCTAGCCCAAGTGACCTCGAAGCCCCTAACCTGGCGGTGGGACGACGAGGGAACCGCTGGGGTTCCTTAGGAGCCGGAGGTGCTGGAGGGTGTGGGTTAATTCCCTGGAATCACTGGATTAGCGACGGAGTGAAGGAGCGACTCTTTGCTAGGTGGCAGAGAGGAGTTTATTCTACTCTGAACCCTGCAGCAAAGAGCCCCGAACTAGCTCATGCACTAGCTTAAATATCGAACAATTAACCAATCCGGGGTGGGGAGCGGGGAGGAGTTAGGGAGGGACAAAGGGGAAACAACCATAGGGAAGCAAGTAGGGGAGGAGTCAAAGGGTAACAACCAATCGACAGCTGCTCAACAGTGAACCTTCTAGAACTGGGGGCAGGCTAAACATAGGACTGACACACTACACCACCAATGGTAGTAACATGGGCGTAACTTGGGGTGTGACTCTGTAAAGGGCTAGACCATTGTAGATTCGGTTGCGGGCGGTCCTCCTGGTGGACTAATCCACCAGGGAGAGGAGCCTCGGGGTTTTATTTCTACTGAGACAACCCCTACATCTCCCTCTTTTCTTTTTCTTAAAAACGCCTTACTGACTAAGGATACAATAACGTTTTTTAGGCAGGCGAACATGCATAGGATAATAACTACAACAATCAAAACCCATAACAGAGACTTGATGAGACCCACGCCCCACTTAGAGATGCCGAAGTTATCAAGCAAATGGTTCAACCAGTCCTTGCCTTCTGTCTTGAGATCTTGCAGTTGATCTTTCATTTCTTTGATTGTGGCATGGATGCTTTTTGAATTTGATGTTAAGTTCATACAGCAGAGACCCTCGAACTCTTCGCACCCGTGCCCATGGGCAAGGAGTAAGAAGTCGATCGCCGCCCGATTTTGTAGGGTGGCATGCCTGGTGGTTTCCTCGTCTTCTAGTAGTTGGGACAATGCACAGGACGTGAGGTTGGCTTGTTTGCCGAGCCAACACTCGAGGTGCGATAATTCCCCCAACGCCTTCGCTGCTGCCACCCAGGGCACGAAGATGGAGGCAGCCACCCTCTTTGAAAAGCTCCAATCTACAACTCTAGAGTCACAATTTGGGTCCCAATTCTGCAGTTCACGTTTTTGGCGAGCCTGATTATATCCTTGGTGCCAATTAAGAATTTGGGTTTTGTTGGGGGTTAGGAGGGTCAACTTGCCCAACATGCATGGCCCTCCTCGAAGACGGGATGGTATCCCGGCCCAAACTCTGTTTCCACAGATGAGAAAAACTCCCTTGGGGAGTGCTTTTGGGACATCACTGGACTTAGACAGAGTGTTGGAGGTGTAATTACACCAGGACGCCGAATCGTACGCCGAATTGGTAGGGTTAACATCTTTAAAGGGAAGCCTCCTTTGAACAGGGTAATTAATCCATTCTTCTGGCCTAGTTCTAAATCCAAATTTTATACAAAAGGCTGCTTTGGAGGACCCCAGCAGGTCCAATTCCTGGGGTTCCTCTGGTGTTTGTGAGAGGGTCTTCATCCACTTGTCCCAAGTATCAACTGAGACGGGCCACATGCCTGCAAATGGGTGGTCATTCATTTGCAGGGGGATACCCACCAGGCAAGTCGACATAGGGTCTACTGCAGCATTCATGCCTAGGCAAAGACTGTCTTGCCGGAGCGATTTTGCTAGGGTGATCCAAATATTTTCTTTTGGTTGTTGGACCAGCCACTCGGTTGTCTCCGGTGGGATGTTCAATGCCAGGAATAGGATGAACAAGATGCTTGAAGGTATCATCTCGGCTGTGGTGGTATTCAATGGGTCTGCGGGGTCTGGTCTGAGAATAAATAATAAACAGACTATACAGTCTCAAACTCTTTCCAACTCGAAAATTCCCCAATTTCTTACCAATAACTTTCCCCTTACCATCTTTCCCCCCTTTTCCCTTTTCTTAGTATTATTAGTACTGTTCCTAAGCGGTAAGTTATAGGGTGGGGGGGAGATGCAGGGTTAATGATGGAATAGGGTAGGAGGGAAAGAGAGGGTAGGGTATATGGAATTAAATTGTCACAAAATTATTGGCAACTTAGATGCTGTTGCGTCGCCTCTGATGATTCGATGTTTGTTCGGCTTCTAGAGTGAAGTCAGGCAGGTTCTCTTGTTGTTCTCTCCTCTTCCTTCTCTTCCAGGCAGAGGAGGAGTTCTCCTTCTTACTTCCAGCATGGGCATCGTGCCTTTTTAAGTACGGCTTGATGTTTTTTGCCCGTAGCCAGCGTGGTCCGCCTGGGGTGGAGACACAACCATATCCCCTCCCCCAGACGATTAGTGGTGCTGGCCCCAGTATTTGTTGGAATTCAGGGTCCTTATACAGCACTTCAGGATTTTCTTTCAATTTTGCCTTAGTCGAATTAGTAAAGTGTCTAAACACGGGGGGAGTTGGCTCTGTATTTGAACAATTAAAAAAATTTAGCGTAAAAAGTGCCTTACAGAGGGCGCTCAATGGGCGACTTTTCTTCTGTCTCTCCCCACTGCTGTATAAGGAGCCTTTTTAAATCTCGATGTTTTCTCTCCACAAGGGCTTGCCTCGTGGGAGAGTCAGGAATGCCTGTTGAGTGTGTGACACCCCAGTCCTGTAAAAACTTACGCAGACTGGCTGAAATATAAGCAGGTCCATTATCAGTTTTAAGGCTTTGTGGTATCCCTAACACTGAGAAGGCCATCATAAGATGTTTCTTTACGTCCCTGGCTTTCTCTCCTGTGTGTGCAGAGGCAAACACTGCACCTGAAAAAGTGTCAACTGACACATGGATATACTTGAGTCTACCGAAGGGTGTAAAATGGGTTACATCGGTTTGCCACAGGTCGTTTGAGTTCAACCCCCTGGGGTTGACTCCCTGGTTGAAAGCTGGTATCTGGAACTGCTGGCACGATGGGCATGTGGCCACGATGGCTCTGGCTTGCTCCAGAGAAAGGTCGAACATTCTCCGGAGAGCTGGCACATTTTGATGAAAAAATTGGTGACTTGAGCGAGCCTGTGCGAAAGTGTCAGGAATGTTACATTTCAGCACTGGCATCGCCAGGGCATCGGCTCTCGCATTCCCTTCCGAGATGAAACCTGGAAGACCGGAATGTGATCTCACATGCATAACAAAAAACGGATGCTTGCGGTGGGAAAGGAGCTCGATTAATCGCGCAAGCAGCCCAAACAATTTACGATTTGAAACCTCCTTTAATAAAGAATGTTCAGCTCTGGAGATTACACCGGCTACGTATGCCGAATCTGTTATCAAATTAACAGGTCGCTCCTCGAACCTTTCAAACACCCTAACTACTGCGGCTAGTTCTGCTATTTGCGGTGATCCCTCGATCACCTGAACTTCCTCGTCCCACTCGAGGGTTTCTGGATCTCTCCAAGTCAAAACTGACTTGTGGGACAACCCGGAGCCATCAGTAAAAACGGTTAGGGCATTTTTGATGGGCGTTTTACTTTGAACGAAATTTGGAGCCAAATGGAATTCAGTATTAAATAGATGATGTTTCAATTTTTGATTGCCAATTTGACCAGTGTAATTCTCTAGAGCTAACTGGAGGTTCTCACTTTCCTGGAAAACCTCTTCAAATTTATCTTGTTTCCAGGGAACTTGTATGTATGTGAAATCACACCCAGCAAGGGTGCGGAGTGTGTGCCGAGCTCTGGTAATGAGCTCTGCCACCAAGTCTTGTGGCCTTGATATCGTTTTGGACGGCGTATGGGGTAAAAAGACCCACTCTATGATCAAAAGAGGATCTCTCACCCCTCTGTCCCACTGGAAAATCAGCCCATGATATCTTGGGGTTTCCCCTAGTATGATGTACCGGTAGGGGAGACTTAAGTTAACTCCGTCTGCTCGTCTCGAGGCGATTGCCAACAGTACCTTCTGGATGGCGTTTTCCGCTTTTTCCTTGATGTTGATGGGTGCATCTAGGGTTTGTCCTCCCTTTAGTAGCTTGAACAATGGAGACAGCTCGGAGGTCTTCAGACCGAGGAAGGGGCGGATCCAGTTTATTGACCCGCACAACTGATGAAGCTCACGGAGGGTGGTCGGGTGACTTTCTAGCTTGAGGAGCTGCGGTGAGATGGTCGTCTCGGCAATCTTGGTTCCCAAATATTTCCATGGGACAGTCTTTTGTATTTTTTCCGGTTGAATCTCCATACCGGCCCTTTCGATAGCTTTGATAACTTGATGCAAGGTTAAGTCTAGATACTGTGGTTCTGGTGCACAAATGAGGACATCGTCCATATAATGGACAATTTTAGATTTCGGGAACGCTTTTCGGTCTGGAGAGAGCACCTCAGAGACATACCACTGGCAGATCACAGGACTGTTCTTCATTCCTTGTGGGAGGACGAGCCAGTGGTATCTCCTCATAGGTGCCTCCCGGTTCATGGATGGCAGGGAAAAAGCGAACCTTGGCGCGTCAACAGGGTTCAGTGGAATGCTAAAAAAGCAATCCTTGATGTCTATTATGGCGATGGGCCATCCCTTGGGGAGCATAGCTGGAGAAGGCAGTCCGGGTTGGAGAGGGCCCATTTCCTCCATGACATTATTGATGGCACGCAGGTCATGGAGTAATCGCCATTTATCTTTGCCTGGCTTTTTAATTACAAAAATCGGGGAGTTCCAGGGACTACTCGATGGTGTTATGTGCCCTTTTCTTAGTTGTTCTTCTACTAAAGTCTCTAGCGCACGCAATTTTTCCCCTCTTAGGGGCCACTGCTCCACTCTAACTGGCATGTCCGTCAGCCATTTAATAGGCGGAGTGGCGCGTGCCACAGTGGCCCCGCCTAGAAACCCCCAGATGTTGGTGGGATCTCTAGGCACGCTCCCCATTGCGTCAGGACATCTCTTTCCCACAGGGTAAACCCTGAAGGGACTATATAGGGTCTTACTGAGGCGGTATGTCCGTCAGAGCCGTCGACTAGGATGTCTGTAGAACTTCTCTTAGAAGCCACGGAGCCGCCAACTCCCATCAGGTTGTCTGCTGTGTCCTTAATTCCCCAGCCTAGGGGCCACTCAGTCTCTGATATGATTGTCACGTCAGCTCCGGTATCCATCATACCTTGGCGTGTGACTAATGAATGCCCATTTTTTAACTTGCATTCGATTACGGGTTTGTCACGTCCCAGTACTTCAGTCCACCACACATAGGGTGTTCTTATGTTCCTCAGAATATTATCTGGTAGGACTATCGCTTGTGCGATCCAAGTCCCTTGAGGGAGGAACCGTGGTGTGGTATTGGGACAGATGGTGACACTTAAATTTTTCCCCGGGTAGTACGTTTTAATTTCAGGAATCACAAAGATCCCTGGAGGACCCTTGCTAGACTCCCCTATTAGTAATACTGTCATTTGAACAGGTGGAGCATCTCTTAAAGTGACCGCAATATGTTGAAAGTCCGAGTGTGTTAAGTGTAGAACAAAAGCACTCACCACCTTGAATCTTCCGAGTACTTGAGGAGTAACCGGTCATTGCTGGCATGGAGGGCTCCAGAAGTTCTGTGGCACAGGTGGTAGCGCAGTGTCTCTGTCTGAGGCAGCTCTTAATTTGTTGTTTCTGGAGCGCGGCGCTGCTCCGCGTTCCTCTCCCCGTTTCCCGACCAAGGTCCATGCTGTTGTTGTGGCTGCGTCCACCAGGGAAACATTGGTGGATAGGCGGCCCACGATGGGGGAGTGAAGCCTGGTACTTGGAAAGGTGTAGTACCTGGGGGAGACTTAAATCCACTGTTAGTACCTTTTGGTTTACTTTGTCTCGGTTTTTTGCAATCTTTTGCAAAGTGTCCTGTTCCCCCACAGTTAAAACATTTCTTGTCTTGGGTTTTTAATGCCTCTACTGCATATGAGGATGTTTTGGTTTTATGAAGAGGTGTTTTCATATCATTTGCTGCCAGATGGGGTCTTACTTGCGCACATCTCTCTGTAATATGTTCTATGGTCGGGGGGGATCTATAGGGAGCATCTCTATAACTCTGCGGCATTGCTCATTTGCATTTTCTCGGGCCACTTCAGTCAACAGTTCCTTTAACATTTTAGGGTCCGTTATGACCCGTGACATCTCCGCCCTGAGGCGGTCTACGAACGTCGCAAAATTTTCCTCTGACCCTTGTCGGATAGAGGTATAGCTTATTGGTGGGCCCATATCGATGGAAAGACTAAATAGAACGCGTTTTGCCACATTTTGAATGTCATGTAAAATCTCTTCGGGTATGTTCCCGGCTTGGTCCCTGGCCTTAGATTGATTTCCCTCCCCCGCAAGATGGTCCATGGTGATGGCAGCTTTGTTAGGGTCGTTTTTATAAAGATCTAAAAGTTTCTGCAACTCTCTTTTCCATTTTTTCTCCCATATCCAGTAATGGGATTCAATTAATAAACTTGATATGAGAGTTTTAATATCATGGGGAACTAGGATGGACGCCTTGAATGTTGCATTTATCAGTCCCTTAAAATATGGAGATTCTCTCCCGAATTCTTTCCCAGCCTTACAGATCTCTTTGATGGTCGCCTGAGAGATAGGTTCCCACCTGGGATTGGCCCCTTGCCGGTTGTTATAGGTCACCGGCGCGGCGAATGGTAAGGCCGCGGCACCGGTTGGAGCCATGTAGGCCTCAGGCCTCCCCCCTTCCGGTGTTACCCCGTGGGAACCGGAAGGGGGACCGTGGGAATCTGGGAAGTGGGAGGAGTTTGCGACAGAAGCGGTTGGGAGGTGGGCGGGTGGGAAGGTAGAAGGGGTTGGGCAGGGAACTGACGGGGTGGGGAGTACTTGGGGGTGGAGTTGGGAATATGGGAGGGAGCCCGTCGAAGTGACACCATCGGCCGCAACGGGAGGGACTGATGGAAACCCAATCGGCGGAGGGTAGGAGGAGCAAGGGGTGGGGAAGAAGGGATTCCCCCCTTTCGAACCCGCGCACGCGCCTGTCGCGCCTGAAAGTCTGCATTGCAACAAGGTGGCACCACCGCCGCCATTTTTGTGTGGCGCAGTTTTAATTTCACTGATCCCATTTTGGCGTGGCGCAGTGTCAAATTCAGCAACAGGGTTATAACTAGGAGGGGAATGTGGTGGCACAACAGGTGCAACTGGGGTAGCGGGTGGAGGAAAGAGGGTGAGGTTAGGATTCGTCCCGGGGTGGCCAGTCCCGGGGCGAAAAGGGTTGGTGGAAGCTCTACCGAAGCTGGAGCCTTCATTGCCCCGAATTTCTCCCCCGGACTCTCGGCTAATGGGGGGTACCTTGGTCGAATCCCCACCAGGGACAGTGGGTGTCGGGTTAATGGGGTTAGGAGGGCTAGTAGGGAGAGGAGGAGGAGGGGTAACAATTCCCGAACTTTCCCCATTTTTTGATAAAACACGGTAAATTTAAATTTGTAAAGGAAAAAACTTTCTTACAGAATCGTCCCCAGTATTAACAATTTCGGTCAACTTGCACCCCACATCATCCCAAAACGAAAGTCGTAAAACAGCAGAAGGGGTTGTAAAAGGAACAGAACTTCCCACCCAATGAATAAATGTCTTTAAAAGTTTTCTATCAAACTGTTCCCCGCTATCAACTAATATAACTTTAACAGTATAATACATATACGAAAGCTCCTTCTCCTTCTTAGATAAACAGATGCCCATCTTATCTAATTTAGGAGGTATTCCCTCACCCTAATAAATGAAAATAAAAGGTGGCGGAGATAAACTCCGAGAGCTTACCGCTCTGGTCGTCCTTAGAGTGCCGGCTCGACTCCCCTCTAGACATTCTCCCCGAGGGTATTCCTTCTGCCAACTAAAATACAAAGTGGTGTGAGGGTCTCCGCCGTGGTCAGTTTTCTGGCACCCAGTGCTAGAAGTCACTGACCTCCCTTCAGGATCCCCCCTCTAAAACAAGAGGTAAATCCTGTAGGGGTTGGCCCACAACGGCGTCTTTGCCAGTGTTGGCAAGCTGTCTTCAGTGACTCAGAGGAATCACGAACGTTGGGTGCCAACTGTAAAATCCAACTGTGATGTCCGAGTCCTCGTGCGGTGTCGGCCTCCAGCTAGCCCAAGTGACCTCGAAGCCCCTAACCTGGCGGTGGGACGACGAGGGAACCGCTGGGGTTCCTTAGGAGCCGGAGGTGCTGGAGGGTGTGGGTTAATTCCCTGGAATCACTGGATTAGCGACGGAGTGAAGGAGCGACTCTTTGCTAGGTGGCAGAGAGGAGTTTATTCTACTCTGAACCCTGCAGCAAAGAGCCCCGAACTAGCTCATGCACTAGCTTAAATATCGAACAATTAACCAATCCGGGGTGGGGAGCGGGGAGGAGTTAGGGAGGGACAAAGGGGAAACAACCATAGGGAAGCAAGTAGGGGAGGAGTCAAAGGGTAACAACCAATCGACAGCTGCTCAACAGTGAACCTTCTAGAACTGGGGGCAGGCTAAACATAGGACTGACACACTACACCACCAATGGTAGTAACATGGGCGTAACTTGGGGTGTGACTCCGTAAAGGGCTAGACCATTGTAGATTCGGTCGCAGGGGGTCCTCCTGGTGGACTAATCCACCAGGGAGAGGAGCCTCGGGGTTTCATTTCTACTGAGACAACCATTACAGTCTGAGATGAAGAGAGAGGAGCACATCCTGTTTACCTTTGGAAGAGGAGTCTAGCATTCCAAACTACCCTCTGGAACTGCTTACCTCTCTTCCCTGAAAACATTTAAAGAGCTTTTGTGCCTGTATCATTACTAGTCCTGTTATGCACCCTGGTTAGGTGCCTGTAGAAGCTTTGGGCAGATGGCACCAACACATCCCATGGTATCCTTGTACTTCAGAGCAGCTGGTGCACATCACCCTTTAATGCAGGGCTCCATCCAATCTGCTCTGTCTGTCCACAGTCAGCCCATGGCCAGAATTATCTTCTCAGCTGGATTCCTCAGTTACAAAAGAATCGCACTACTTTGAATTCATCAACATTATGACATTTGGACTCAGTTCTGTTGGTGGCTTGGGATTTCAGAGGGGTGGTAATTGGGTAGGAGACAATTTAGAGATACAATAATAAGGGAGGGCCTGGAAAAGACCTTTCCAACTCAGTTCTATATGGTTTTGTATGTTGCAGGGAGAAATTACCAGTTCATATAACCAGCCAGGACAGAACTCTGCAAATTATTTTTTGTGGCCCTATCCTCCCACATTTGTGGTTTCACAGAAAATCACCTTCTGTGACTGGTTGAACAAAATGGCCACTGACTCCAGTATTATTATTCCAAGTGTACACACTGTCAGGGCAAAACACTTAAAAGTTACATTTGTGGGAAAAAAACCCTGCCGTTTCAAGACACTGAGAACAGATTAAAGTTATCATCTTCCAAAAAAACAAATTTTGGGTCCTATTTCAAATTTCAGTCCACAATGTAGGGTCCTACACTAGTAAGTGAATACTGACCTCTTAAAATTTTTTTTCAAATATTGTGATGATGACAAAAGAAACTGACAATTTTATTGTCAGCTTTTATACAGGGTCTCTATTATTTTTTTTTTTTTACGCAGTGAGTATAAGAAATACTTTCATTTCTTTAAATGAGGCTTTTAAAAAACATTATGCTTATTAGCTAGTACAGTTTTAATATACTTTGTAAATGTTTCTTTTAAGCCAAAAAAGCAGAGTTATGCCCTTAGAATTCCTAGCCCCTTCTGTCTTTTCTGACCTGGAAGCTAGTTTACAGCTTCCATCAGAACAATAACACGAGATAGTAAAATGCAAACTCTCTCACATTGATGATTTTGGAAGAAGAAAAACGTTTCTATAGCCATAAGAGAGCAGCAAGAGGTGAAATGCGATGAAACTTAAATTTTTCAAGTGTTATGTGAAGACATCTACTTAACGCCCCATTCATAAATGTCCCACTTCTTTTATAACTCAAGGTAAAACCATGACTGAGATGGTTTACACAAGAGCTGCAGAAATTCATACCAATTAGCCTGCGTTCCGGTGGAAGCTGAACAGCTGTCTGGTCTGCAAATCTGCAAAGTATCATGTGCTCCTATAAAAAAACCAAAAAAAAAAAAAGATTAATCAGGAAAAATCTGATTAAATGCTTAAAAGTATCAGAAATGCTACCAAGCTGAAGACTGTATTTCTAAAAAATTTTATCTGTATGGAAATCCCAATTTTTATACTGCAAGTCTGTGTATAAGTCAAGTGTCTGCAATTTCTCCTCATGAGTGTTTGTTTCTTGCTAAACTTCCTAAATCTTTGCAGCACTTGAATTGGATGCAAGGTATACAAGACAGCATTCTTCAAAGACATCCTGCAGACTAATTTTGCCTTCAAAAACTGATGAGCAACACAGCCATCTTTTAGCACAGTCATAATAGGGCAGTCTCCCTGCAGCAGAGGACATTGTTTAATCACACGGTTACATTTGTTTCTTGAATAAAAAATAACAAGAAACCCGCACCGGGAATGGCCGGTGCCCGACACTAAAAGAGCCGCACCGAGGCACCGTCGGGGCAGCACCGGAGGGTCTCGGCCGCCCCGTGTCACTGAAGGAGCCGCAGCGAGGGACGGGCGGGGCGCGGCCCGGATCGAGCCCCTCCGGCTGCACCACGAGCGGCGACCCCGCGGGACCGCGCCGGGGCCGAGCGGCGGCGGCAGCCGGAGCCGGGAAAGCGGCTTCGAGCGGCGGAGACGAGCGGGGTGTTCGCAGCCACCTCCGCTCAGCCCTCAGGCACCGGGGAGGTTCCGGGGGCTGTTCCCAGCCAGCTCCGCTCAGTCCTCAGGCACCGGGGAGGTTCCGGGGGCTGTTCCCACCCAGCTCCGCTCAACCCTCACGCACCGCGCTGGGGCCGCCGCGCACTTTTCAACCCCGGCCGCCCTCACGGCCCCGTCCCCGAGGCTCCCGCTGCCGCCGCCTCGGCTCCGCGGAGCACAAAAACCCAGGAAAATCCATCCCAGGCACTAAAATACCTTTCGTGGGGAGCGAGGCCCGCGGGGGTTTCCTTATGATCTCCTCTGCCCCCAGTCCCTCCCGGGCTCCGCCGGGCAGTAGCGCAGCTCCCGGGGCTGTGTCCCGGCACCGGCTGCTGCCACAGGGCACGGGGCTGCCGCACTTAGGTATTGAACCCGACACATTTGGGGAGGGGAGACAGTCCCAGAAACCGGGACTTTGCCCTCGGAAGCTTGTACCTGCACGAAGGGGATAAAGGATCCCCTGCAGCTACCAATGGCCCCAGCAGCGGCTCTGCCCCCCTAGGAACGGGGCTGTGTTTGGGACAGGTCGGATGGCTGGGATGGGTCTGCAATGAGACAGCCACGTGTTGGGATGAAGAGCTTGGGGCCATCCCGTTACTGAGGAGGTTTTGGGGCCCCCTGCAATCCTGAGGGATGAGTTATTGGGAGAGGGGGGACACATCTGGACCTGACACTGGATTGGGGCCCCACAGGGAAGGATGTGGAGAGCCCGTATTAGGGGAGGTCCTGAAGCTTTCCTAGTTTTGGGGGGTTATAAATGGCTTTGGGGGATTTCCCGGTCATTTTAGGACACGGAGGTGGCCACTTTCCACCAGTTTGAGGGGTTCTAAAAGGCTCGTAGTGGACCCACTTTGGTAGGTTCTGATGCCGGCCGCCCACGCTTTGAACTGGTCCGGACTGGTGCTCCCAGTGCCGCGCGGGGAGGGGCCGCGGGGACCCCACCAGGGCACAGCGCGGCTGCTTTGGGGCTGGCGGCACCTGCCCGGCGCTGGGGATGGGGCGTGTGGGGGGAGCTGGGCCTGGACTGGTGCTACTGGTGGTGCTGGGAGCTCACCTGTCTGGGGGCCAGCGGGACTCGGGTGAACCTGGGCGTCTGAGGGGTGTAATGGGGACGATGGAAAAATAATGAGAGAGGGCAAAAAAGGGAGGACGAGAGCAGGAAATCGGAGCTGGAATTCCCAGAGTAGGAGTCCAGCCCAGGGGTCTCCAGCCGGACTCCCCCTCAGCAAGTGGCTCCCATAAGCCCTCAGCCTGCCCTCAAAATCCTTTGGGATCCCCCATCCATCTCTGCATTCCCTCCTTCAAGATCTCCAGGCTCCTGAGGTGAGACCAAAGGGCTCCAAGTCCCCAGCTAGAGTGACCACAACCCCCACAATTTTTTTCTCCACACAACAATTTTCCTTCTTTCTCGCTTCTCGGATTCCCCCACAGTGGATGGGAGCAGCCAAGAGCCCAGCGCTGCCCCGGTCCGAGCGGCCCCAGCTCCATCGCTGCTCCTCCCGCGGGATGCGATGGGGTTGGGGGGAAGGGGACCGAGGGTGGGTGCTGGACCTGGGGGGAGGAGGAGCAGGGATGGAGGAGGAGGGGGAGAACGGGCGGAAACAAGAGAAGGAGGAAGTGGAAGGGAAGGGAGAGGAAGAGAAGGGATAGAGGAGGGGCGGGAGCAGGAACAGGAGGAGGAAGAGGAGGCCCCACGTGCGTCCATCGCTCCCTCTATCTGCAGCCCCCCCCCGCCCCGGGAGCATCGCCCCAAGCCCACATTCCACAGGTGACCGGGGAGGGAGAGCTCGTCCCAAATATCTTGGGCGGTCCCTGGGAGGGTTTTTTGGGGGGTTCCCGCTGGCGGGTCCCGGCAGAGCCCCGGCCGTGGGCGGGGGATGCGGGGTCTCCCCCCGCATGAGGGTTGGTCTCCCTGGGTCAGGCTCAGGATCCACGTGGCGATCGCCCGGTGCCGGCGGGGTCTGAGGGGGACACCGGCTTTGGGGAACCCCCGGGAGAGCCGGGACTGGGGAAAGCCCGAGAGCCAGGGATTGGGAAGAGCGGGAAGGGGCGATCCCGGAGCTGCGGGAGCCCCGGCAGGCTGAAGGGAGGGGGAGGATGGAGAGCGGGGGAAGCAGGGACCCCCTTGGACACTGAAGAGGGGAGCCCGGAAAGGGGGGACCCCTGGGATTCCCGGGACCCCCGTTGGCCCAGAGAAGGCAGGAAGCCCGGATAGGGAGGACCCCAAAACACGCGGGACCTCCAGAAGCCCAGAGAGGAGGAAGGGCCAGGAGCCCAAAGTGGAGAAAACAGAGAGGGGGAACTCCTGGTAGGACATTTTTTTTTTTTTTTTTTTTACTGTATCGTGGAGCTTTTGTTTTAAATGTGGATGCATGAGGCTAAATTTTTATTTTTGGGGGGCCATGTGGGGGGAGAGGTGAATCTTGTTCTTTCTGAGGTTTATTCAGCTAAATGTTGGTGATTTGGTTTTTGTTGGAGGCTGAATCTTGATATTTTGGAGGGGTCTTTGCCTGAGTATCAAAGTTTTGGGACTCTTGGGGCTGTGTCTTGGTATCTGAGGGTTTTTTTCTGCTGGATCTTAAAATGTTGGAGGTTTTATTGGACACAAGATACCTGGTGACTTCTGGAGGTGGACTTGGGCAGGAGGAGCCCCCAACCCAACACACTCACCCCTTTTTTCCCCCCCAAACCAGGATTTATTAATCCCAAGCCTTGGCTGGATGGAGGAGGAGGCTTTGAGGAAGAGGAAGAACCTTGCAGAAGAGGCCGTTTTGTGCAGCTCCAGGGCACAGGAACCCAGTGGGGAGGAGGAAAAGCCCTGGAGATGCCACACGAGGAGGGGCTGCAAACCCAGGCCAGGGAGCTGCAAGGAGGAAAGACCCTCCCTGTGCCAGGAAGGTGGACAGAGATGCAGGCAGAGCTCAGAGCTGGGGGAGATGGGAGGTGAGGAGAAGCCTCACAAGTGTCTGGAATATGGGAAGGCCTTCAGCCACAGGTCCTCCCTGATCCGGCACCAGATGATCCACACTGGAGAATGGCCCTATGAGTGTGGAGAATGTGGGCAGAGCTTCAGAGACAGCTCCCATCTGATGCAGCACCTGAGAATCCACACTGGGGAAAAGCCCTACGAGTGCTTGGAATGTGGAAAGAGCTTCAGCGAGAGATCAAGCCTGATCCAGCACGAGAGGATCCACACTGGGGAACGGCCCTATGAGTGTGGGCAATGCGGGAAGAGCTTCCAGCAGAGCTCTGGCCTGAGAAAACATCAACTCATCCACACTGGGGAGAGGCCCTACGAGTGTCCTGAGTGTGGGAAGAGGTTTCAGAGGACCTGCCATCTCCTCGTGCATCAGCGGATTCACACAGAGGAGAGGCCCTTCCCCTGCCCCGACTGCGGGAAGGGCTTCAAACTCAACTCCACCCTCATCGAGCACCACCGCATCCACAGCGGGGAGAGGCCCTACGAGTGTCCCCAGTGTGGGAAGAGATTTTCCCACAGCTCTACCTTGACCACACACCAACGGAGGCGCCACTAAGGGGAGCCCTGTGAGTGCCCTGAGTGCAGGAAGAGCTTCGTGCGCTGCTCCAGCTCCATCCCCCGTGGGATGATCTGTGTTGGATGATCCCCAGTGACCCCGCTGGCTGCCCTGTCCCCGGGACTGTTATTGGAAGGTTCTGATGCTCCGATCAGCCTGCTACATGTCCCCCTGCAATATGCACATACACCCGAGTTTTTTTTAATTAGTAAAACCAACCAATATTCTTAATTCTGTTAAGTCCTTCTTTTTTTTCTCTAAGCTCCGCAATTTAACACGGCCTTGGCTGAGCAGCAGTCGATTAGTGTCGATTAGTACCATTTTCTATAAGTGATGGTTTCTTTTGTTACTTCCTATCCCACAAGTCGCTGACCCTGTCTAAAGCAGATTCCCATGGTTTGTTTGTAAAGTCACATTCATCTCATTCCTCTCACCCAGCACTGCTGGAGCCCCTCCCCTTTAGGCCCTGGCGGGTGCCACCAAATGCATGTCCCGGCTGGAATCTCCCCGCCTGCACCCTCCAGCACCCACCCTGTCCCGGGCTGGGCCTGGGCTGGTGGCAGCGAGCCCAACAGAAACCAACACCCATGGGGCCACCAGCGCCGGGGGCTCAGAACCAGGCAAGGAACCCTTTGGTTTGCAGAGGTGGAAGGGCCGGGACTCCTCCCCTGCCCCTTTTTGACTTGGTTTAGGATTCAACTTTCTGGCCACTGTGGGAAGGGATAAAGGTGAGGTTTTCCTCCAGCACTGGACAGGTTTTTTCCTTGCATGGAGCGCTTGGACCTTGCCCGGGCCCCTTGTGCCCTCCTGCAGAACCGGTGGCATTTTCCAGCACACCCGGTTTGTAACCAAGAGTCGGGTGCAGCTGAGAAGGTTCCGGGCGCCTCCTTCCAGGCTGACTCTGCAGATGGCTGAGGCTGCTCTGGGCTGTGCCAGGGCTCTGCTGGGGCTCAGCTCTGGGCAAGGCAGGGCCCACACTCCCCTGGCATTGCTCCGGGCAGGGGAGTCACAGGGGGAGAGGGAAGGGACACTCAAGGGAGTTGAGCTTTAACAGTTTTTATTCAAAAAGCGACCAGAACAAACAGGGTGTCCAAACACCCATAACCAACTAGCAGTGTTCACTACCACAACTTACTGGTTATCCTAATTACCATAACTAACTAGTTATCCTAACTACCATAACTAACAGCGTGTCCTGACTACTGTAACAAAAAGCTCTCCTCAAGTTCTTCATCTCCTCCGCTGCTCCCTCAGTTGCTTGGCTGCAGTGATCAGAGGGGTCAGGCTGGAGAGAGGCTCGGCTGATGATCAAAATGGGTGCTGCCCAAAGGATAAAAAAGAAAGAAATGAATGGTTACTTCCCAGAGTTGAGGTCCTCACAGGCTCTGTTGCAACAGGACAAAGGGGAATGGTTGGAAACTCAAGAGAGGGAAGCAGGCTCAGATCAGATCTGAGGAAGAATTTTTTCACCAGGAGAGTGGGGAAACACTGAGAGAGGGTGCCCAGAGAGGTGGGAGGTGCCTCCTCCCTGGAAACATCCAAGCTCAGGTCAGGCAGGGCTCTGAGCCACCTGATCTGCTTGAAGATGTCCCTGCTCGCTGAGGGCACCTGGTGCAGATGGCCTGGAAAGGACCCTGCCAGGCCAAAGCAGGCGAGGATTCTGCTCGCTTTGCGCGTGAGAAGCAGCGAGACTGGAGATGATGGGAGGGGGCCCCACAAGAAAACCCCTCCCTGGCGCTGCTGTTGCCCCTGCAGCTGCTTTGCACTCACCTGCAGCAGCTCCTGGCCCGAGCAGCGCCGCTCCTCATGCGGCTCCAGGCTGCACTCGAGGAAGTCCCGCAGCAGAGCCGACAGGCGCCGGGGCTCCTGCAGCTGTGGGGTCCCGTTCTGCCGGATCAGAGCGCGAGCCGGCAGGAGAAGCAAACACAGCGCTCTGCCAGCTTCCTTCATACCCACGAGTGCTCACAGTGACCCCGGGTTCGCAGCCCCTGCTCCAGGGGCAGTTTCCTCCCTGGCAGAGATGCTGCTCACAGCTCATTTTTCTATGCCAGCCAAAACAAGCAAACCCTGATGCAGCCATGGCCATTGCAACACCCAAATGATCTTGCCCTGAGAGCCAATTTCATGGGCTGACTTTGTCAGTAGGAACCTCCATCAGAAATAGCCCATTTTGCTTCTCCAAATACAGACACAGCTCTACAGGCCACTTTCAGGGGTCAGTGTGGCCTGCCTGTGTTATTTCAAAGGATTCTACATCAAATGCATCTCTGCAGTGCCACTGACACTCAAGGAAATGCATTCCTGATGTCCCATCCCAGAAATGCCAGGCAGGGAACAGGAGGCTTGGGCTGCTGTAAGCTCAGGCTTGAGGACATGGAGAAAGTAGCTTGGACTGGGAAAGAAATATGTGAGACTGTGGGGATGTTAAACAATCATCTTCATGTTTTAGACGAGTTTCCCAGTGTGAAGAGTCAGGGGGGGAGTTCATCTCACAAATCCTCTTTCAGAAAGTCATTCAGAAAACTTGTTTTGTGTGGGTGTGGGTTTTGGGGTTGGTTTGGGGTTTATTTGCAAGAGAACATTAGAGCTGATGTGCTTGATCTGTGTTTTCAGCTCATCCTCCCAGACAGAAGAGCTGCAACAGCTTAAAACCCAAAGCAAACTCTGGAGTCTGCAGAACCTTGGTCTGTGTTCAGGCCCGAGTCTTCTGGGAATTCCCTTCCCGATGTGCAGAAACCTCCAGCTGCTCCTCCCCGGGCAGGGTCACTCTGTGCTCACAGGCCTCTGCCAGCTCTGGAGAATTTGCCTCTTACCATGGCCCCCGTTTGCTTGGAGTAAGGAGGTTCTCCTTCCACCATCTCGATGGTCACAATGCCAAAGGACCAGATGTCCACCTTGGGGCCATAAGGAGAAGTGGTGACAACTTCTGGGGCCATGCAGTGAGCAGTGCCCACCATGGAGCTGGGCTGCTCCTGCTCAGGGCTGAGCTGAGCGCAGAGGCCAAAATCAGCTGGGGACAGAAACAAGCACTGTCAAAGGCAGCTGGAATGAGGAAAGCAAGCACAAAGATTCCCCACTCTCAGTCTGAGGATTCAGCAGCACTGAATCCAGCTGGGCAAGTCCTCAGGGCTGTAGCCAAGGAAAGGTGGAAGTGGAGCCTTAAAGAAAGCCTCAGCTTTCATGCAGTGGCTTTTGCTGATTCCCTTGAAGCTTCAGATTCCAACTCCTGCCCCTCTGGAAGGGACATCCCCAGAGCAAAGGCACTGCTGCCACCCTGCTCCTCTGCTGAGCTCTCTGCACGGGGCAGCCGCTCTCAGCTGGCAGCAGGGGCCGGGCAGGGCCACCAGCAGCACTTGTGGGGCTCTGGCCGTCACTGGGGAGCAGCCCCACAGCTGCAGCCCGGGAGCGCCGTGCCTGCCCAGGAACACCCACCCAGCTTGACAGAGCCGTGCATTCCCAGAAGGATGTTGGAGCTCTTCAGATCCCTGTGGATCACCCGCTTGGAGTGGAGGAAATCCAGGCCCTGCAGACACTGAGAGAGAACAAGAAACACGAGGGTAGAAATCAGTGGCTGGAATATCTCACACAAGAAAGGAGAGTTTGGGATTCTGCCAGCAGCAGCTTTGCTGTGCCAGGCCGGGAGTGCAGGGCAGACAAGCTCCGGGCAAAGGGTTCAAGGCAAAGCTGAGAACACCAAATAAAAAAAAATATGGACAAAGAGTTCCACAACAGCAGGAAAGAGGACAAGGACAGAGTAGAAGTGCAGTGATGCTGGCAGGCCGTTCACTTCAGAGGCTCTTTGTGCTGCAGCTCATCAAAACAACCCAGGAACAAAGCTGTGAGCATGAAGCCACTCCTGTTCTCACGGCCTGCTTGGAAGGAGCAGCGTGTCCCAGCCATGGGAAGCACGAGCAGGATCCCTCCCCTCCCGACTGACAGCTGCCATCTCTCCTTCAGCCATGCGTGTCTGCCTGACAACATCCTTTAAAGTTCCTCCATCCATGTATTCCATCACCAGCCAGCGATCTCCATCTACAAGGAAGCTGGAAGAGGAAAACAATGGCACGGAGAAGAACGTGCATGGCTCAATTCCACCCTGGAAAAGCCTTGAGTGGAGTTTTGTTTGCAGGTCACTTGTAAATGAGGCCAGGGTCAGATGGAGAGACATTCCTGCCAGGCTGCACAGTCCTTGGGATCTGCACAGTGTGAAGGAGAAGGAGACACCTGTGTAAAAGGAGAGGCCTTAGATGGCCAGCAAGTGCAAAATGCAGTTTAGCAACAGCCCAGATCAATGTGGAAGCACAGCACTCGGCCCCAGCTGGTTCAGCATCTGAACTCATCAGTGCCACCATTGCCTCCAGAACGAGGCAGCACAACTGCCAGAGTTATCCAGGGGAGGAGGCCGTGCAGCACTTGGCACAAAAGAGGTCAAGTGTTTGGGAAACCTTGCAGAAAGTCCCTTCAGAACCTGGCAGGGCCATTGAAAAATGGGCAAAGGAGGCATTTCTGGAAACAAGAACCTGCTCTTCCTGGCATCTGCAGCAATGGAAAAGAGTTGGGGAGAAGGAGCCAAACGAAATAATTTCTGCCATGGTTTATCAGCACTTGGCATAAAACACAGAAAACGGGGTCAGCCTGAAGGAAAAACCAAAGCAAAGCAACAAAAGCACACGGAGCGAGGGAGGGAACTGCCAGGCTGTTGTTTTGGGAAGATACGGCCGGGTCAGGCTTTTTCCAACCAGGCTGCAGACTACGGATGGCAGGAAAGATGAACGCAGGGCCCGTGCAGGGATAAGAGCTGAAGCACTCACCTGTCCAAGGAGTTGACAATGTTGGGGCTCTTCAGGTCCTTCAGGACCAGGACCTCATTCACAGCTCGTTGCCTGTTCTGCCCCCTGAGACTCATTTTCTTTATGGCCACCTGAAGGGACATTGCAGAGCTTTAGCTGGAGGAGTCTGTGGCAGGAGGCCACAGCAACCACGGAGCGAGTCTTTGTGGAGCGACGGAGCCGGGCTGGGCCAAAGTGCCCTGGGATGGGACACCAGAGCTCAGCAAGTGCCATTCCCACAGCCCATTGCTCTGCTGGCTGGGGGCCGCCCACAGGACACGTGGCCAGAGACATTTGGCCTTGAAAGCCCTGCAGAAATGGTCCCTCAGCTGTCAGCCTCAAAGCTCCAACAACATCCTCTGTGCCTTTATTATTATTAAAACCCATTTTGGAAGCAGGAGTTAATTCAGGTTCTGTGAAAACAGACCTGGGAGCCCTTTAGCAATTCTATGGGGTTTGGCCATGATTTCAAATGCAGCTGCTCTGTTTGGGGTTGCACAACAAAGCAGAGGCGCTTGTCCATGACTCAGATGATCCCTGTCCCAGGCTGGCACTGACACCAGACCCAAACACAGCAGCAGGGTTTAGGAGAGAGCTTTGCTCTGCACATCCATCTTCTCATTTCTCTCCCTCTCTCTCTGGGAACAGCTGCAGTGGGACTGAAAGCCCAAAGTGATCCCAAGCAGGATCTCTCCTTAATTAGGCCTTGAGGTGTCCTTTGGAGAGGAACCTCAGGATGGAAAAACTGCTAACTAGTGTTCCTGCCCCAGGCTGGGATGGAGATAAATGAGGCCTCAGTCTCCCCCAGCTGCTGCATTCCCATTTTAAATCTGAAGAGCAAGGCAGCGTGTCCTGCTCTGGCAGACACCGCTGCCCTCCTTGCACTCCTCTGGGCACTTGAGAAGGACCAAGTGTGTCCCAGCTGTGCTCTGCAGGCTGACACTGCTGTGCCTGCAGAGGAACAGCCTGTGCAGGAAAGCTCTGCTGGCCCCCCAGAGCTCCAGGCACAGCTCCCAGCAGAGGGGAGAGCCCTGGAGAGCTGCCAGACGTGCCAGGCGTGTCAGGCGTGTTGGCACTGACCTCTCCTCCAGTGGCCCTGGCGAGTCCTTTAGAAATGGCTCCAAAAGCCTGGGAGACAAAAGAGCAGAGAAGAAAGAAGCAGCGTTTGAGGCCCTGGCCGTGAAAGCCAGCCCAGACAGGAGATCTTTGCTGCCTGCAGCGCTCACAAAACACCTGGGTGCATCCACCCTTCCAACAGCAGCGCAGCACCCACCAGCCCTCTGCCACGCAAGGTGTGCAAGAAGAAACTGAGACCCAACACGAGGGAAAAGGGCTGGAGCAAATCCCAAACGTCCACTCTGAGTTCCTTTAGTTCAGAACCTGGGGTGGGGGGTGGCTGTCTAAAGAGCTGGAAAAGAATGCATTTCATCCTTTTGCATTTCCTGCCTAAGAGCTGCAGGATGCACAAGGGCCCTGCCGTCAGGCAAGTGATGCATTTTGCCCTCGAGGGCAGCAGCTCTGTGTCTGTTACTGAATGTATGGGCTCTGCTAGAAAAGAATGCATTTCAGCCTTTTGCATTTCCTGCCTAAGAGCTCCGGGATGCAGAAGGGCCCTGCCATCAGGCAAGTGATGCATTTTGCCCTCGAGGGCAGCAGCTCTGTGTCTGTTACTGAATGTATGGGCTCTGCTGCCTGGGCTGAAAAGAGCCCTTATTAGCCACTGGGATTGGCTGGAGATGCCCAAGGAGGGTGCCCAGGCAGACGATTTCAGCAGAGGATGTGTGGGCAGGCCCAGGGGCTTCCCCCGCTGTGGAGCCCTGGCTGCTGCTGCGTTGCCTTCAGTGCAGGCTCAGTGGCGGCCTCCCATCCTCCTGCTGCAGCCGGCAAGTCCAAATCTGCGGGGCTTCAGACACCTTGAGGCCAGGCTGAGGGGTCCCCCCGTGTTCAGCTCTGCTGGCGCCTGTTTCTGTGCTCAGGGACACTTGCAATGGGCCATGCCACTTGGCCACCACTGCTGCTTCTTTGCACTCCTGGAGCACAACCCAAAGTCCTGCTTGCATGTTGTGAGCAGCAAAGTGCCAAGGCAGGCTCTGTGCCAGTTGAGCTTCCTGTGCAAGAGATTTCACAAGAGACAGGATTCTGGCCACAGACTGCTTGAAACAGACATCCCTTATCTCCAACCCCACACTAAGTGGAGAATTACCAGGGTAAGGAATTCCAGACACTAATTGCAAGGGAGATAATTGAATCTCTGGCCCGGGTCTTGCTCTTATTCTTTCCAGAGCCAATGGCAAAAGCCGTACCCATCGCATCTTGGTTTCTATCAGCAGCTTCAAAAGTTGTTTCCCCTTTCATTCTTTATACCCAGTCCAAACTCTGGGGTTTCCAGGGGTTTTGGAGGTCCCATTGTGTTCCTAAAACAGCTTGAAGCCCCTGAAGGATCTTTCCTGAAAAAATACTTCTGCTATCTGAGTCTATTGCTTCCACAATCCCTTACCTTGGAGTTATTTGTTCCAAAAAATACCTTAAGAACTGATCCAGCAGTTACTCAAGCTGTTGGAAATGCTTCTGTTAGGTGACATGCTATTACCAGAATATATTGAAGCCTTCCCACTTGGGGCATTTCCCTAAAATCCACCTGGGATTGTTGAAACGTAAGTACAGCCCAAGGCCTCCCTGCCCTGGCAAGTTTCTTCCTGACCTGGTTATTTGCTTTGGCACAAACCAAGCAACCTTCAACAGGTCATTTGGGCAGAAGAGAAAGAGCCGAGGCAGGACATCTTGAGGAAGGCTTCACCCAATCCTTGAGAGCCCCAATGACTCCCTTTCATGGAGTTGTTTTACCATTTGTAGGACCAAAGCTTTTGGTATTATTTGCTTGCTGTCCTTTGTAATCCAGTTCTTGCCTCTCTCCTTTGCCCCACTCTTTTTCATGATCTCCAACTCCTCTGGAAGAAAAGACAGTTTCTCTGGCAGTTGAGCCACTGGGATTAAAGGCAGGATCTTAGAGACTCCTGGCAAAAGTGCTGCTTTCCGAGCCTCTTCCACAGCCAGTCCGTGACCATTGGCTCCCCTGAGCACCCTGCCTGGTGTCCCCTCTCGTGGATCATTGCCTTCCCTCTTGGTAGAATTCACTAGCTCCAATAGGTGAGAAATTCAACTTTCATGAGTGAAGGGTTTTCCTGTGTAGGTTAGCAAATCTCTTTCCTCCCACAGTTTTCCCAACCCATGGACCACGCCATGTGTGTACTCAGCATCAGTAAAAATGTGAACTGTTTCCCTGATATAATTGCCAGGCTCTCACAAGTGCACAGAGCTCCTGTGTCTGAGCTGAGCCTGTAACCTCTCCCCTTCCTCTAATTCCCTTCCCTTGATAGCAGCATATCCTGGGACCCATTTCCTTTCTGCTGCCCTTGAAGAGCCTTCCATAAACACATTTTCTCCCTCAGGCCAGGGAATGTCTCCTCAATCTCTCCTATCCCAGGTCTGCAGCTCTGTCACTTGCATGCAGTCATGGGCCCTTCACACAGGAGGCTGGGTTCAACCCTTTCCCTGTCCTCAATTCTAAATCCTCCTGTTCCATTTGAACAAGTTTCATACTGTAATAACCCAGCACTGCTCATCCATTTAGAGGCTCTTTTAGTTCTCAAAGCTTGAACTTGATGCCAGACTTGATCAACAAGAGATCCTTGTGCCTTCAGTTTTGGGCCTCAGTTGCCATTGAAGCCACCCCGGCTGCAGAATTGTGCAGACAATGAGGCCACTCTCTGGCCACTGGGTTAAACATTTTAGCACAAGAATTCCTTTGGCATGGCCCTGTTTAACATCCACATGCAATTCAAATTCCCTTTCCCTGTCTGGGAGAGCCATAGACAGGCTCAGTTCATGTGCTTTTTAACCCTTGGCAGTTCTGCTTTCCTCCTGGTGTCCATCCATGCAGTTTCTTGCCTGGCAGGACAGGAGTGTTGTAGGGAGAGATCGCAGGCTCCAAAAGCCCTGTCTTTAGCAGGGACTCAATCCCAGGCTGTGACCCCTTCCTTGCCTGCCTTGGAACAGGGTATTGCTTTTAGACACCACTTGTGCTGGTTGCTTGAAAGTAATTTGGACAGGCTCCATCTCTAATTTTCCCTATTTCCCTGGAGCTGCTCACCCTTCTGGGTTCACGTCAGTAGAGGCCTTGCAGACATTTGACACAAAGTTACAGTAACATCAGCCTCTGTATCACCTCTTACAATATTAATTTCTATTTCCACATTAGCAATCAAATCCTTACCTAGTAAATTACAGTCACCATTAGGAGCAAACAGAAATTCATATGTTTCAAATCTCTCCCACATCTACTAAGAGTGGATGAATAAAACACACCTGCTCATGTTTCCCCCTTACAGCCTGAATGATCCAAGAACTTCCTGACAATTTCCCCCCTTAGGTCTAAGATTCAGAGTGGATCCAGAGGCCCCTGTGTCTATCAGGAAAGGCCCCTTGGGCCCTGCGGTTCATCCCTCAGGGGCTGTAGAAACTCTGCCACGGCCTTTGCCTTCACCTTGGCCTTTTCCTCCTCCCTTCTTGCATTCACCTGCTGTGCCTTCGTGACCAAGTCCTGCAGGGGCTTATTCTGCCACTGCTGCAGCCCCCCCTCAGTGCCTGTGGGTGCTCATCCTGTGACAGCTGCTGAGCTTTCTGCAAAATCCTTTGTGTCTCCAGTGATCCAAACAAGATCCTTAAAAGAAAATCCTGATCCTTCCATGAGTAATCCACATTTCCCACCTATTCCTTCCTCCTCCTTCTTGCTCTCCCCCTCCCCTCCACACCCCGTATCCCAGAGCCGGTCCCTGTCCTGCCGCAGTGTCCAAACGCGGCCCCCCCCGGCGGGCAGGGCCGGCAGCTCCACGGGGCCGGGCAGGCGGCCGGGGCGTCCCGCAGCCTCCTGGGGGCCGGGGGCCACTGCCGGCCGTGCCCGGGGGGTGCTGGGGTCAGGCAGTGCCCGGCGCTGAGGCCCGCCTGCCCCACAGCCCCGGCCCGGCCCGGCAGCTCCACACAGGCCCCCAGCCTGTGCTCCCGGTCCCGCACCTCTGTGCCCGGTCCTGCCGCTGCCGAGCACAGAGAAACCCCCTGAAATCCCGACTTCCTTCTTTTCCTGTCCTGGAAACTGGGGATGCAAAAGGTCTGGATCAGCTGGCAATTTCTGAGGCTAAAAGGATGCTGAAAAACCTCCCAATCCTCAGTATTTTTCTCTTCCTCCTCTTTTCCATCATCCTTTTTCTTCCCCCATGGATTCCTCCTGCTGCTTCTTGTCGTAACCATATTCTTGTATACTCCTCTTCAGCCAATCCTTTCCCAGCACACCAACACCATCCATCCACTGTTGTCTGTGGAGATCCCTTCTCAAGTTCCCTCATTGTCCCCTGGGTGTCAGTGTACTTAATTACCTGTGGGAGAATGTGTAAAGTACACCAACATTCTCTCCATTTGTATAGCAAATTATATCCGTGGCTCTCTTCAGTCTTTGTTCTTCTTCTCGAAGGTCAGGAATTTAACAGGACCTTGGCTGAGCAGCAGTCTGTGTCAATTAATAACATTTTCTGACATGGAGGGTTTATCCTGTTACTTCCTTATGTACAAGTCCCTGTCCCTATCTCCAGGCAGACTCACACCATCTGTTTGTACAGACACATTCCTCTTCTTCCTTTCCTGAGCTCCCCCGTTTGCGGGACATCCCCCCTGGAGCAGGGTGTCCGCCCCTGCTGCAGCCCCAGCCCTCAGGCCGGGCTCAGCCAATCCGAGGGCGCGGCGGTGATGACCCCCCAGTTCCCAGCCAGACCCGCAGCTCCCAGCGCTCCCCACCTGGACCCCACCTGTGCCACCCACGAGGGGAATTTGGGGAGGTGGGAGGGGCGGAGCGCCCAGGCCGGGCTCCCCCGCGCTGTCCTGGCAGGAGCGGCTGCAGTGGGGGCCGAGTGAAAGCGGAAGTGGCCGAGAGCCCAGCGCTGCCCCAGCCTGACCTGTGCCAGCTCCATCCCTGCTCCTCCTGTAGGATGCAACAGCTCTGGGGGAAGAGGGAGGCAGGGGTGAATGCTGTACCTGAGAGGAGGAGGGGAGGGATGGAGGAGCAGGGTTGAAGAACAAAATGGTCAAACCATGCTCGGGGAAGGAGAAGATGGGATTATGCATAAGAAGGAGGAATAGCAGGAGCAAGGAAAATGTTAGGCAGAGTAGGGACACAGGAGGATGAGGAGGAGGAGGTGCAGGAGGCGGAGACATCACAAGGCTCCAATACTCCCTGTATCTGCAGCCTCCCCCCAACCCCAGGAGCGTTACACTCCCACATCCAGCAGGGGAGGGGGATCCGTGATTTTTAGAGGGGTGGGTGGATGTTGGTGTTTCTGAGCTTTATTTGGGTAAATGTTCTTGGTTTGCTTTTTTTTGTGGAGGCTGAATCTTTCTATTTTGGATGGAGTTTTGGGTGACTCTTGATGTTTTGGGTGTATTTCTTGATTGTTTGAGGGACTTTTGTGCTGAATGTTGGTGTTTTGGAGGTTTTCTGGACACAAGATTTCCAGTGACTTCCTGGGATGGAGTTGGGCAGGAAGAACCCCCAACCCAAGTTTCTCAGACCTTGCTTTTCCCCCCCTAAACCAGTATTTGTCATTCCGAAGCCATGGCGAGATGGAGGAGGAGGAAAAGTCCTGGACATCCCACACAAGGAGGGGCTGCAAACCCAGCCCAGGGAGCTGCAAGGAGGAAAGACCCTCCCTGAGCAGGGAAGGCAGCCAGAGATCCAGGCAGAGCTCAGAGCTGGGGGAGAAGCCTCAGGGTGGGGAGAAGCCCCACAAGTGCCTGGAATGTGGGAAGAGCTTTAGGTGGAAGTCCAGCCTAAACATGCACAAGATGATCCACACTAGAGAACGGCCCTATGAGTGTGGGGAATGTGGGAAGAGCATGAGAAAGATCTCTGACCTGATCAAGCACCTGAGAATCCACACTGGGGAAAAGCCCTACAAGTGCTTGGAAGGCGGGAAGAACTTCAGCCAGAACTCCAACCTGATCCAGCACCAGGTCATCCACACTGGGGAACGGTACCATGAGTGTGGGGAATGCGGGAAGAGCTTCCAGAGGAGCTCCAACCTGAGAAAACATCAACTCCTCCACACTGGGGAGAGGCCCTACGAGTGTCCTGAGTGTGGGAAGAGGTTTCAGAGGAGCTCCAATCTCCTCGTGCATCAGCAGATTCACACAGAGGAGAGGCCCTTCCGCTGCCCCAACTGCGGGAAGGGCTTCAAACAAAACTCCCACCTCGTCCTGCACCGGCGCATCCACACCAGGGAGAGGCCCTATGAGTGTGCCCAGTGTGGGAAGAGATTCTCCTGGAGCTCTAACTTGACCCGACACAAACGCAGGCACCACTAAGAGAAGCCCATTGAGTGCTCCGAGTGCAGGAAGAGCTTTGTGCGCTGCTCCAGCTCCATCCCCCATGGGAGGATCTGTGTTGGATGATCCCCTGTAGATCCCCTGATCTACCCATCCAGGGCAGAGTCCTGGTGATCCCCATTCTGGGTGATCCATGTTTGGATCCAGTGTATTGGGTTTGCGTGGCCAGGTTTTGATATCAGGGGCTCCAGGGCTGGCTTTTGTGAGCGGCTTCCAGAAGCTTCCCCTGTGTCCGGCTGCTGGTCTTCCCCGCCCTTGAAGGCCAAGGCAGCTCAGGTTGTGGTTAATGGATCTCCTGAGACAGATTAGAGTGAATCAAAAGTGATTGATCTGTGTTTTTAAATATATCTCTGTAGGCTTTATTTTAGAACCGCTTGGCTGCTTTTTAAAGGGGGTTTGGAGCCCTCTTGGTTCCCATCTCCAGTCATATTGAAAGCATAAAAGTAACACTTAGGAAAATGTAGAAGTGAAAAGAAAGAAAGTAGAAGAGTAGAAAGATACACAGTCACCAGCCCTGGATGCGGCAACAAAACTTTTGGTTTTGATGGTTCCAATGTCCCTGTCCTTGGTCTAAGTAATGGTCCCAGGCTGGATCCCTGGGGGTTGGAGAAGCCCTGGAAGCTCCGAGATCTGTGGGTTAATACAGTTTGAGGTTTGAATGAACACCCAGGTACCCCCCCCGGGGGAGTTTTACACTGTCTGATGT
This sequence comes from Eopsaltria australis, assembly GCA_034509425.1. Taxonomy (NCBI): domain Eukaryota; kingdom Metazoa; phylum Chordata; class Aves; order Passeriformes; family Petroicidae; genus Eopsaltria; species Eopsaltria australis. The sequence continues at coordinate 449,719 of JAVTVJ010010713.1, forward strand.
CCCACTGTGGATCCTGGGGCACTTTGGGGGGCTCTGATGGTTCATGGCCCCTTGTAAGATGTGGCCCTGCCTGTGCCGGCAGCGCAGCTGAGCCAGGTATGGCCCATGGGAAGGGATGGAAAGCTGCAGGGCTGGGTGTGAATGTCCTGGGCCTTGGGCGGGGGAGTTTGCAGAGGTGAGGCAGTTGTGTAAGGGAGGGCATTGCCCTGGTGCAAAGGCCTGTCCCAGCTGGCAGCATCTGCTTGTGCTGGGCCTCTGCCCTTCCCTGGCTGCCAGCGCGGCTCGTCCCCTGCGGGGCTGGGTGTTCACTCCCTGTGGCCCTGGGCGCTTCCTGTGCCCGTGGCCAGCAAAGCCCCCGCTGCTTTTGCCAATGGCCACTGCTTTGAGCCATTGACCTGTAGCGGTGGTTCTGAACCAGAGGACGAGGACTTCTGGTGGCATGTTCCACAGACAGAGAATTTCCCCCCGGAGCTGCCAGAGACAATGGTTTAGACCACCAAGCCACAAACCCCAAGTTCCCGCTATTGGTTCCTTGATTTGTCTGTTACGTGTCCCAACTCTGTAACATTCCCTGTTTCTTGGTTGTTCATTCGTTGTTCTCTCTTCCCCCTCCCCTCCCTAAACCTCATTCGACTGCGCACCTGGGACCCTCCCTTGTATTGCCCCTGCACCCTCAGATCATTGGATGTTATCCCTCCCTTAAATACCCATGTGATGAGCTATTCAGGGCTCTTAGTCCCTGAGCTCCCTTGGGGGTAATAAACCTGCCGAACCCTCATACTAAGAGTCCTCCTTCTTCGGGTAGTTCTTTGCTATCCTGCAATGCTCTGAGGGCACCAACTCCTCAGCCCGACGCAGACTAGCGGAGCTCACTGCCAGCTCCCCGGGGAAGTCTTCTCGATCGAAATGCGAACGGCTTCTCAGGGTTGCGGTAGCGCTCTGCTGCCGGGATCAGAGCGGGATTAAGAAGCAGGGAACGCAACATTGACCCCCAACATTTCAGTCCCTCACAGCTCTGCACCCCAAAATCTGAGAGGGCTCGATGGTGCCTCAAAACAACTCCATCCCACAGGAAAGAGCTCAATTGCAGCACAAAACTCAATCTGACCGGAAAATTTTGGGGTATCCCCTTTTCCCAAGTTGCTCCCAGATGTAGATGTTCCTGTTCAGGAATTTGACCCAGCTGTTGACATCAAGGAAGTGACACTGCAGTCCTGGAGGTTTTTGGGGTTTTTTTGGCTCTGTGCCATTTTGGGGTACATTTGCCAGCCAAGTACCCTCAGAGTGGGGTGACACAGAAGGGACACATGACAGTTCCCATTCCCAATCCATTCAGGGGCCTGTGTAGTCCCCCTTCTCACAGACCTCACCATGTCCCATCCCAACACCCCCCAATGCATGGGCCTGGATTGATCTGAGAAGCCCTACTGGGAGCACTGGGAGCAGCTGGGTTGGGGCAGAGTTTCAACATGACCCCCCCAAAATCAGCTCAGGGATGGAGTGGGGAGGTCTAGACCAGGTCTGAGGCCATGGGGAGGGGCTGTGGTCGCTGGCGGCTCAGGAGCTCTGTGGGCAGAGCAAAGGGAGGGACATCAGGCTGGAGGCCCTGGAGGGAGCACACACGTTCTGGGGGATGGGGGACACGACCCCCAGGACCCCCCCTCACCTTCTTGTACAGGTAGAAGCTGAGCCCCAGCGCCAGCAAGACGAAGCCCAACACAAAGCCCCCAATCCCCATCAGCATCTTGCTGCGGGCGGTGTCCAGTGGCATCTCTGGGGGGTCCGTAGGGGTCAGGACCCCCCCAAAACCACTCATAGACACCCCAAGCCCCTCCAAGCACTCTCCCAGTCTCCTCCAGCCTAACCAGGACCCCCTGAAATCTCCTCCCCGACCCTTTCCTTTCTTCCCAAGACGTACCAGAGTTCCTCCTGTCCCTCTCAGGATCTCACAGCTCCCTCCCAGTTTCCCCCCTCCCTCCCAGGAACCCCAAACCTACTCACTGTCCCTTCCCAGCCCCACTAGGACTCACCAAGACCCCTCCCAGTATCTTCCCAGCACAAACAACCTCTTTCCGATCCCTGCTTTCTCATCCCCAATCTCCTTCCAGCCCATCCATGCTCACTCAAACTCCATCCCAGATCCAGCCAGCAGCCCCAGACTCCCTCCCAGTGCCTACCAGGATCCCTGGAGCCCCATCCCACCCTTCCCAGCATCCTTCAAACCCTTTCTCAGCCCTTCCCTCTCTCCCAGTTTAAACCAGGCTCTCTCAAACTCCCTCCTAGTATCCCCCAGCACATCCCAATCCCCCTCCCAGCCCACCAAGTCCTTCCTCCGGCGCTGTGGGGGCCGGGCCGTACCCCAGTGCGGGCTCAGGGGGTGCTCCAGGCTAAGATGCTCCACTTGGCACCTGGAGGTGACCCCGCTGCAAGGGGGAGGGGTTGCCAGCAGCCCCAGAAGCTGATAGGTCCAGTCCCCGTTGGGGACAATGTCGGTGGCCACCACGTGCCCCGAGAGCTCCTGCTGGCCCTGGAACCACCTCACCTGGATGTCGGGCAGGGTAGAAATACATCAGGGAACAGAGCAAGCGGCAGGAGCTGAGCTGGGAGCTTGAGGGCACCAGGGAGATGGACACGCTGGGGGGGCACTGGGTGAGAGCAGGGACACACTGGGATCGCTAGGAGGCCACTGGGAGAGACGGGGAGGAGTGGTTTAGCATTGAGAGGGACTAGGAATGTACTGGGAGGAACTGGAGTGGCACTGGGAGAGATCGGAGGTCTGGGAGTGGACTTAGAAGGACTTGGAATTGGAGTGGACGGGGAATGGTCTAAGAGGGAGTGGTAGGGACTGGAGGGGCACTGGGAGATACTTTTGTGGCACTGGGAAGGATTGTAGGGACACTGGGAGGGCCTGGTGTGGCACTGGGAGGGACTGGGAATGAAGCGCGCGGCACTGGGAGGCCGAGTCCGGCGCGGGGCACGGGGCGTTGCGGGTCTGCCTGGCAACAGAGGAGTCATCAAAGACACGCGTTGTGATTGGCTGAGAGACGTCAGCTCCACGCCTGGTTGAGCTGGACATGCGGAGAGCCACTGGGATGGACTGGGAGCAACTGAGGGGGGCAGGAGTCCCCGGGGATGGGCACAAGGAGGGCTCAGGGCTCGGGGGCGATTCCCAGGGAGGTTTTGAGAGGCACCAGGGTCACTGCCAGGGCAGGGCCCGAGGGGACACGCTCTGATCTACGCTCACCTCTGCGCTCCACGCTGAACGGGGCATCAAGCACATAGTTGGGCCGGCAGTAATCGTCCACCAAAGTCCGCACGTACTCCAGTGTTCCCGGTTTGTTGTTCCAGCACCGCGCCTGTTTCCCCCCATAGGGAGTGTCCCCCACATAGTGCCCCACATCTCTGTCAAAGTGCACGAGGTGCTCCCGATTGTGGATGTGCTTCAGCACGTACCTAACCTTCTCCATGCCGTTAATGAAGTAACACTCAAACTTGACCATCTCCTGGAAGATCCCTGAGTGTTCATGACACAGGTCAGGGGGTTTCCCCACAGCAGGCCCCAGCTCTCCCCAGCAAGTCCAGAGCTCCAGGAGCCACCCCGGATCCCCACTCCGCACCCCCTGTGCCCTAACGTCGCCACGGGACCCTCCTGCCTGCTCTCCCACTTCCTCTTTTCCACCCTTCTCCCCATTTCCCCTTCCACATCCTCTCCCCTTCCACCTCCAGCCACTTCCCAGTTCACCTTTGGGGTCCTATTCCCCGCTTTTCCCCTGTATCACAATTTCCCTCCCAATGCCCTAAACCCAAGCCCCCTCCCTCTCAGTGTTGGGGTCCCACCCTCCCCTTTTTCCCCACTTTCCCACCCTCTCCCACCCCTTCCTCACCTTACCCCAGTCCTCAGCTCCTCTCCCTCTTCCTTTGAGGGGATCCCCTCCACCTCTCACTCAGTTTAGGTGTCCCACCGTCCCCTTTTCCCCCTCCATCCCCCTGTCCCACGACGTCCTGCCCCCACCCCCACCCCCACTCACCCGAGAACCCCGAGCCCGCAGCCGGGGGTCTCCCAGCACCACCAGTACCACCAGTACGGCCCCAGCTGCCGCCACACTCCCCATGGCCAGCGCCGGGCAGGTGCCGCCAGCCCCAAAGCGGCCGCGCTGCACTGGGAGCACCAGTCCGGACCAGTGCGGGGTCAGCAGCGCCGCGTGCTCTGATTGGCTGAGGGCACTTTTGGGGACTCCCTTTCCAGAGGCACTACCCAGCAACTGACGAGTCATAAACGTTCTGCGCCAGGATTGGCTTAATCGCCACCCAGATACTTTTCCATTGGCTGAGGGGTTTCTGGGACGCTGCAGCCCCAGCGTTGGGTGGGGTATTTTTGGGGAGGGGGAACCTTGCGGAGCTGGGCAGGCGGGAGCTCGGCTGTGCCCAGAAATGTGTCCCCAGGCAAGCGGGATCTCAGGGCTGCCCACGGCGTGCGGTGACGCTGGCCCGATGCCAGGCACCCACCAAAGCCACTCTGTCCCTGCCCCCCGCAGCCACACACGGGACACAAAATGGAACCGAGGGTTCCTGGCTGGGGACAAGGACCGGGAGAGATCCCTCAGCAAACACCGGCACGGCCACAACAGACCCAGCCTGGGCACAGGGAGGGAATTTATTCCCAACCAAATCACAGGAGCACAAGGACAAGGGAAAAATTTCTCCAAAACCTTCCCGACACACAACGGAAATCACCCAGAACAGGGATCGCCAGGGTTCTGCCCAACGGCAATAACTGGGGATGATCCAATGCGGATCCTCCCATGGGGGATGGAGCTGGAGCACCTCATGAAGCTCTTCCCGCACTTGGAGCATTCTCAGGGCATCTCTTAGTGGTGCCTCCATTCGTGTCAGGTCAAGACTGAGCTCTGAGAGAATCTCTTCCCACACTGGAGACACTTGTAGGGCCTCTACCTGCTGTGGATGTGCTGGTGGTTGAGGATCTCCAAATTTCACCTGAGGTTCTTCTAACAAAGTACTTCCAAGTACTTTTAGGCCCATTCTCCAGTGTGGATCCTCTGGTGCTTGATGAAGTCAGAGGCCCCACTGAAGCTCTTCCCACATTCCCCACACTCAAAGGGCTTTTTCCCAGTGTGCATCCTCTGGTGTTCCCTCAGCTTGAACCTCCACCTGAAGCCCTTATGACATTCCCAGCACTTGTGGGGCTCGCCAGGGCCACTGGAGGAGAGGCCAGTGCCAACACGCCTGGCACATCTGGCAGCTCTCCAGGGCTCTCCCCTCTGCTGGGAGCTGTGCCTGGAGCTCTGGGGGGCCAGCAGAGCTTTCCTGCACAGGCTGTTCCTCTGCAGGCACAGCAGTGTCAGCCTGCAGAGCACAGCTGGGACACACTTGGTCCTTCTCAAGTGCCCAGAGGAGTGCAAGGAGGGCAGCGGTGTCTGCCAGAGCAGGACACGCTGCCTTGCTCTTCAGATTTAAAACGGGAATGCAGCAGCTGGGGGAGACTGAGGCCTCATTTATCTCCATCCCAGCCTGGGGCAGGAACACTAGTTAGCAGTTTTTCCATCCTGAGGTTCATCTCCAAAGGACACCTCAAGGCCTAATTAAGGAGAGATCCTGCTTGGGATCACTTTGGGCTTTCAGTCCCACTGCAGCTGTTCCCAGAGAGAGAGGGAGAGAAATGAGAAGATGGATGTGCAGAGCAAAGCTCTCTCCTAAACCCTGCTGCTGTGTTTGGGTCTGGTGTCAGTGCCAGCCTGGGACAGGGATCATCTGAGTCATGGACAAGCGCCTCTGCTTTGTTGTGCAACCCCAAACAGAGCAGCTGCATTTGAAATCATGGCCAAACCCCATAGAATTGCTAAAGGGCCCCCAGGTCTGTTTTCACAGAACCTGAATTAACTCCTGCTTCCAAAATGGGTTTTAATAATAATAAAGGCACAGAGGATGTTGTTGGAGCTTTGAGGCTGACAGCTGAGGGACCATTTCTGCAGGGCTTTCAAGGCCAAATGTCTCTGGCCACGTGTCCTGTGGGCGACCCCCAGCCAGCAGAGCAATGGGCTGTGGGAATGGCACTTGCTGAGCTCTGGTGTCCCATCCCAGGGCACTTTGGCCCAGCCCGGCTCCGTCGCTCCACACAGACTCGCTCCGTGGTTGCTGTGGCCTCCTGCCACAGACTCCTCCAGCTAAAGCTCTGCAATGTCCCTTCAGGTGGCCATAAAGAAAATGAGTCTCAGGGGGCAGAACAGGCAACGAGCTGTGAATGAGGTCCTGGTCCTGAAGGACCTGAAGAGCCCCAACATTGTCAACTCCTTGGACAGGTGAGTGCTTCAGCTCTTATCCCTGCACGGGCCCTGCGTTCATCTTTCCTGCCATCCGTAGTCTGCAGCCTGGTTGGAAAAAGCCTGACCCGGCCGTATCTTCCCAAAACAACAGCCTGGCAGTTCCCTCCCTCCCTCCCTCCCTCCCTCCCTCCCTCCCTCGCTCCGTGTGCTTTTGTTGCTTTGCTTTGGTTTTTCCTTCAGGCTGACCCCGTTTTCTGTGTTTTATGCCAAGTGCTGATAAACCATGGCAGAAATTATTTCGTTTGGCTCCTTCTTCCCAACTCTTTTCCATTGCTGCAGATGCCAGGAAGAGCAGGTTCTTGTTTCCAGAAATGCCTCCTTTGCCCATTTTTCAATGGCACTGCCAGGTTCTGAAGGGACTTTCTGCAAGGTTTCCCAAACACTTGACCACTTTTGTGCCAAGTGCTGCACGGCCTCCTCCCCTGGATAACCCTGGCAGTTGTGCTGCCTCATTCTGGAGGCAATGGTGGCACTGATGAGTTCAGATGCTGAACCAGCTGGGGCCGAGTGCTGTGCTTCCACATTGATCTGGGCTGTTGCTAAACTGCATTTTGCACTTGCTGGCCATCTAAGGCCTCTCCTTTTACACAGGTGTCTCCTTCTCCTTCACACTGTGCAGATCCCAAGGACTGTGCAGCCTGGCAGCAATGTCTCTCCATCTGACCCTGGCCTCATTTACAAGTGACCTGCAAACAAAACTCCACTCAAGGCTTTTCCAGGGTGGAATTGAGCCATGCACGTTCAACTCCGTGCCATTGCTTTCCTCTTCCAGCTTCCTTGTAGATGGAGATCTCTGGCTGGTGATGGAATACATGGATGGAGGAACTTTGCAGGACGTTGTCAGGCAGACACGCATGGCTGAAGGAGAGATGGCAGCTATCAGTCGGGAGGGGAGGGATTCTGCTTGTGCTTCCCATGGCTGGGACACGCTGCTCCTTCCAAGCAGGCCGTGAGAACAGGAGTGGCTTCATGCTCACAGCTTTGTTCCTGGGTTGTTTTGATGAGCTGCAGCACAAAGAGCCTCTGAAGTGAACGGCCTGCCAGCATCACTGCACTTCTACTCTGTCCTTGTCCTCTTCCCTGCTCTTGTAGAACTCTTTGTCCGTATTTTTTTTTATTTGGTGTTCTCAGCTTTGCCTTGAACCCTTTGCCTGGAGCTTGTCTGCCCTGCACTCCTGGCCTGGCACAGCAAAGCTGCTGCTGGCAGAATCCCAAACTCTCCTTTCTTGTGTGGGATATTCCAGCCACTGATTTCTACCCTCGTGTTTCTTGTTCTCTCTCAGTGTCTGCAGGGCCTGGATTTCCTCCACTCCAAGCGGGTGATCCACAGGGATCTGAAGAGCTCCAACATCCTCCTGGGAATACAGGGCTCTGTCAAGCTGGGTGGGTGTTCCTGGGCAGGCACGGCGCTCCCGGGCTGCGGCTGTAGGGCTGCTCCCCCGTGACAGCCAGAGCCCCACAAGTGCTGCTGGTGGCCCTGCCCGGCCCCTGCTGCCAGCTGAGAGCGGCTGCCCCGTGCAGAGAGCTCAGCAGAGGAGCAGGGTGGCAGCAGTGCCTTTGCTCTGGGGATGTCCCTTCCAGAGGGGCAGGAGTTGGAATCTGAAGCTTCAAGGGAATCAGCAAAAGCCACTGCATGAAAGCTGAGGCTTTCTTTAAGGCTCCACTTCCACCTTTCCTTGGCTACAGCCCTGAGGACTTGCCCAGCTGGATTCAGTGCTGCTGAATCCTCAGACTGAGAGTGGGGAATCTTTGTGCTTGCTTTCCTCATTCCAGCTGCCTTTGACAGTGCTTGTTTCTGTCCCCAGCTGATTTTGGCCTCTGCGCTCAGCTCAGCCCTGAGCAGGAGCAGCCCAGCTCCATAGTGGGCACTGCTCACTACATGGCCCCAGAAGTTGTCACCACTTCTCCTTATGGCCCCAAGGTGGACATCTGGTCCTTTGGCATTGTGACCATCGAGATGGTGGAAGGAGAACCTCCTTACTCCAAGCAAACGGGGGCCATGGTAAGAGGCAAATTCTCCAGAGCTGGCAGAGGCCTGTGAGCACAGAGTGACCCTGCCCGGGGAGGAGCAGCTGGAGGTTTCTGCACATCAGGAAGGGAATTCCCAGAGGACTCGGGCCTGAACACAGACCAAGGTTCTGCAGTCTCCAGAGTTTGCTTTGGGTTTTAAGTTGTTGCAGCCCTTCCGTCTGTGAGGATGAGATGAAAACACAAATCAAGCGCATCAAGTCTAATGTTATCTTGCAAAAATACCCCAAACCAACCCCAAAACTCACACCCAAACCCAACAAGTTTTCTGAAGGAGTTTCTAAAAGAGGTTTTCCAGATGAACTCCCCCCTGAGTCTTCTCACTGGGAAACTTGTCTAGAACATGAAGATGATTGTTTAACATCCCCACAGTCTCACATATTTCTTTCCCAGTCCAAGCTACTTTCTCCATGTCCCCAAGCCTGAGCTTTCAGCAGCCACAAACCTCCTGTTCCTTGCCTGGCATTTCTGTGATGGGACATCAGGAATGCATTTCCTTGAGTGTCAGTGGCACTGCAGAGATGCATTTGATGTAGAATCCTTTGAAATAACACAGGCAGGCCACACTGACCCCTGAAAGTGGCCTGTAGAGCTGTGTCTGTATTTGGAGAAGCAAAATGGGCTATTTCTGATGGAGGTTCCTACTGACAAAGTCAGCCCACGAAATTGGCTCTTAGGGCAAGATCATTTGGGTGTTGCAATGGCCGTGGCTGCATCAGGGTTTGCTTTTTTTGCTGGCATAGAAAAATGAGCTGTGAGCAGCATCTCTGCCAGGGAGGAAACTGCCCCTGGAGCAGGGGCTGAGAACCCGGGCTCGCTGTGAGCACTCATGGGTGTGAAGGAAGCTGGCAGAGCGCTGTGTTTGCTTCTCCTGCAGGCTCGCGCTCTGATCCGGCAGAACGGGACCCCACAGCTGCAGGAGCCCCGGCGCCTGTCGGCTCTGCTGCGGGACTTCCTCGAGTGCAGCCCAGAGCCGCACGAGGAGCGGCGCTGCTCGGCCCAGGAGCTGCTGCAGGTCAGTGCAAAGCGGCTGCAGAGGAAACAGCAGCACCAGGGAGGGGTTTTCTTGTGGGGCCCCCTCCCATCATCTCCAGTCTTGCTGCTTCTCACACGCAAAGCGAGCAGAATCCTCGCCTGCTTTGGCCTGGCAGGGTCCTTTCCAGGCCATCTGCACCAGGTGCCCTCAGTGAGCAGGGACATCTTCAAGCAGATCAGGTGGCTCAGAGCCCTGCCTGACCTGAGCTTGGATGTTTCCAGGGAGGAGGCACCTCCCACCTCTCTGGGCACCCTCTCTCAGTGTTTCCCCACTCTCCTGGTGAAAAAAATTCTTCCTCAGATCTGATCTGAGCCTGCTTCCCTCTCTTGAGTTTCCAACCATTCCCCTTTGTCCTGTTGCAACAGAGCCTGTGAGGACCTCAACTCTGGGAAGTAACCATTCATTTCTTTCTTTTTTATCCTTTGGGCAGCACCCATTTTGATCATCAGCCGATCCTCTCTCCAGCCTGACCCCTCTGATCGTTGTAGCCAAGCAACTGAGGGAGCAGTGGAGGGGATGAAGAACTTGAGGAGAGCTTTTTGTTACAGTAGTCAGGACACACTGTTAGTTATGGTAGTTAGGATAACTAGTTAGTTATGGTAATTAGGATAACTAGTTAGTTATGGTAGTTAGCACTACTAGTTGGTTATGGGAATTAGACACCCTGTTTGTTCTGATCGTTTTTTGAATAAAAACTCTGTTAAAGCTCAACTCCCTTGAGTGTCCCTTCCCTCTCCCCCTGTGACTCAGCTGCCCACAGCAATGCGAGGGGAGTGTGGGCCCTGCCTTGCCCAGAGCTGAGCCCCAGCAGAGCCCTGGCACAGCCCAGAGCAGCCTCAGCCATCTGCAGAGTCAGCCTGGAAGGAGGTGCCCAGAGCCTTCTCAGCTGCACCTGACTCTTGGTTACAAACCGGGTGTGCTGGAAAATGCCACCGGTTCTGCAGGAGGGCACAAGGGGCCCGGGCAAGGCCCAAGCGCTCCATGCAAGGAAAAAACCTGCCCAGTGCTGGAGGAAAACCTCACCTTTATCCCCTCCCACAGTGGCCAAAAAATTGAAACCTAATCCGAGTCAAATAGGGGCAGGGGAGGAGCCCCGGCCCTTCCACCCCTGCAAACCAAAGCGTCCCTTGCCTGGTTCCGAGTCCCGGGCGCTGGTGGCCCCATGGGTGTTGGTTTCTGCTGGGCTCGCTGCCACCAGCCCAGGCCCAGCCCGGGACAGGGTGGGTGCTGGAGGCTGCAGGCGGGGAGATTCCAGCCCAGACACGCATTTGGTGGCGCCTGTGAGTGCCAACAGGGAAGGGGTTCCATCAGTGCCAGGTGAGAGGAATGAGATGGATGTGACTTTACAAACAAACCACAGGAATCTGCTTTAGACAGGGCCAGAGACTTATAGGATAGGAAGTAACGAAATAAACCATCACTTCTAGAAAATGGTACTAACTGACACAGACTGCTGCTCAGCCAAGGCCGTGTTAAATTGCTGAACTTAGAGAAAAAGAAGAACGACTTAATGGAATTAAGAGTATTGGTTGGTTTTACTAATAAAAAAATTTTTAAAAAATCGTGTGTATGTGCATATTGCAGGGGGACATATAGCAGGCTGATTGGGGCATCAGAGCCTTCCAAGAACATTCCCGGGGACAGGGCAGCCAGCGGGGTCACTGGAGATCATCCATCGCAGATCCTCCCATGGGGGATGGAGCTGGAGCAGCACACAAAGCTCCTTCCGCACTCAGGGCACTCACAGGGATTCCCTTAGTGGTGCTTCTGTCGGTGTTGGGTCAAGGTATAGCTCCTGGAGAATCTCTTCCCACACTGGGGACACTCGTAGGGCTTCTCCCCACTGTGGATGCGCCGGTGCCGGACGAGGGTGGAGTTGCGATTGAAGCCCTTCCCACAGTCGGGGCAGCGGAAGGGCCTCTCCTCTCTGTGAATCCGCTGATGCACGAGGAGATCGGAGCTGGTTTGAAACCTCTTCCCACACTCAGGGCACTCGTAGGGCCTCTCCCCGGTGTGGATGAGCTGATGTGCCCTCAGGGTGGAGCTCCACCGGAATCTCTTCCCACATTCCTGACACTCATGGGGCCCTTCCCCAGTGTGGATCACCTGGTGCCGGATCAGGCAGAAACTCTCACGGAAGCTCTTCCCACATTCAAGACACTCATAGGGCTTTTCCCCAGTGTGGATCCTCAGGTGCCTGATCAGGTCAGAGCTGTCTCTGAAGCTCTTCCCACATTCCCCACACTCGTAGGGCCGTTCTCCAGTGTGGATCATCTGATGCCGGATCAGGAATGACCTGTAGTTGAAGGCCTTCCCACATTCCAAGCACTTGTGGGGCTTCTCCCCACCTCCCATCTCCCCCAGCTCTGAGCTCTGCCTGCATCTCTGGCCGCCTTCCTGGCACAGGGAGGGTCTTTCCTCCTCGCAGCTCCCTGGCCTGGGTTTGCAGCCCCTCCTCGTGCGGCATCCCTGGGGCTTTTCTTCCTCCCCATTGGATTCCTGTGTCCTGGAGCTGCACAAAACGGCCTGTTCTGCAAGGTTCTTCCTCTTCCTCAAAGCCTCCTCCTCCATCCAGCCAAGGCTTGGGATTAATAAATCCTGGTTTGGGGGGGAAAAAAGGGGTGAGTGTGTTGGGTTGGGGGCTCCTCCTGCCCAACTCCACCTCCAGAAGTCACCAGGTATCTTGTGTCCAATAAAACCTCCAACATTTTAAGATCCAGCAGAAAAAAACCCTCAGATACCAAGACACAGCCCCAAGAGTCCCAAAACTGATACTCTGGCAAAGACCCCTCCAAAATATCAAGATTCAGCCTCCAATAAAAAACAAATCACCAATATCTAGCTCAATAAACCTCAGAAAGAATCTTCCTACTCATCCGAACTCACCCCCTACTGAGCAACAATCAAACTGCCCTAACACTATGCCTATGCCTTGGCGCCCTCTCCACCCTATTTGCAGCCACATGTGCCCTAACCCAAAACGACATCAAAAAAATCATTGCTTTTTCAACATCCAGCCAGCTAGGCCTAATAATAGTCACAATCGGCCTTAACCTACCTCAACTAGCCTTTCTTCACATCTCAACCCACGCTTTCTTCAAAGCCATGCTGTTCCTCTGCTCCGGCTCTATCATCCACAGCCTAAACGGCGAACAAGATATCCGAAAAATAGGCGGCCTCCAAAAAATACTACCAACAACCACTTCCTGCCTAACCATTGGCAACCTAGCCCTCATAGGAACACCATTCCTAGCGGGATTCTACTCAAAAGACCAAATCATTCATCTCTCCCCCTGCTGCAGCCCCCAAAATATAAAGATTCAGCCCAATAGATCCACATTCAAAACAAAAGCTCCAAGATACTGTAAAAAAAAAAAAAGTCCTACCAGGAGTTCCCCCTCTCTGTTTTCTCCACTTTGGGCTCCTGGTCCTTCCTCCTCTCTGGGCTTCTGTGGTTCCCACGTGTTTTGGGGTCCTCCCTATCCGGGGTTCCTTCCTTCTCTGGGCCAACGGGGGAGTCCCGGGAATCCCAGGGGTCCCCCCTTTCCGGGCTCCCCTCTTCAGTGTCCAAGGGGTCCCTGGTTCCCCCGCTCTCCATCCTCCCCCTCCCTTCAGCCTGCCGGGGATCCCTCAGCTCCAGGATCGCCCCTTCCCGCTCTTCCCAATCCCTGGCTCTCGGGCTTCCCCCAATCCCGGCTCTCCCGGGAGTGTCCCCAAAGCCGGTGTCCCCCTCAGACCCCGCCGGCACCGGGCGATCGCCACGTGGATCCTGAGCCTGACCCAGGGAGACCAACCCTCATGCGGAGGGAGACCCCGCATCCCCCGCCCACGGCCGGGGCTCTGCCGGGACCCGCCAGAGGGAACCCCCCAAAAAACCCTCCCAGGGACCGCCCAAGATATTTGGGACGAGCTCCCCCTCCCCGGTCACCTGCGTAATGCAGGCTTGGGGCGATGCTCCCGGGGCGGGGGGGGGCTGCAGGTACAGGGAACGGTGGACACCTCCTCTTCCTCCTCCTGCTTCTGCTCCCGCCCCTCCTCTATCCCTCCTCTTCCTCCCGCTTCCCTTCAACTTCCTCCTTCTCTTGCTTCCGCCCGTTCTCGCCCTCCACCTTCATCCCTGTTCCTCCATCCCTGCTCCTCCTCTCCTCCATCCCTGCTCCTCCTCTCTTCCATCCCTGCTCCTCCTCCCCCCAGGTCCAGCGCTCACCCTCGGTCCCCCTCCCCCCCAAACGCATCGCATCCCGCGGGAGGAGCAGGGATGGAGCTGGGGCCGCTCGGGCCGGGGCAGCGCTGAGCTCTTGGCTGCTCCCATCCAGTGTGGGGGAACTCGGGAAGGGAAAAAGAGGGAAAATTATTGTGTGGATAAAAAAATTGTGGGGGTTGTGGTCACTCTAGCTGGGGACTTGGAGCCCTTTGGTCTCACCTCAGGAGCCTGGAGATCGTGGAGGAGGGAATGCAGAGATGGATGGGGGCTCCCAAAGGATTTTGAGGGCAGGCTGAGGGGTTGTGGGAGCCACTTGCTGAGGAGGAGTCCAGCTGGGGACCCCTGGGCTGGACTCCTACTCTGGGAATTCCAGTTCCGATTTCCTGCTCTCGTCCTCCCTTTTTTGCCCTCTCTCATTATTTTTCCATCGTCCCCATTACACCCCTCAGACGCCCAGGTTCACCCGAGTCCCGCTGGCCCCCAGACAGGTGAGCTCCCAGCACCACCAGTAGCACCAGTCCAGGCCCAGCTCCCCCCACACGCCCCATCCCCAGCGCCGGGCAGGTGCCGCCAGCCCCAAAGCAGCCGCGCTATGCCCTGGGGGGGTCCGCGGCCCCTCCCCGGGCAGCACTGGGAGCACCAGTCCGGACCAGTTCAAAGCGTGCCGGGAGGCATCAGAACCTACCAAAGTGGGTCCACCACGAGCCTTTTAGAACCCCTCAAATTGGTGGCAAGTATCAGGATCCTCCCAAAAAAGGGGTCACCTCTGTGCCCTAAAATGACCGGGAAATCCCCCAAAGACGTTTATAACCCCCCAAAACTGGGGAAAGCTTCAGGATCTCCCCTAATACGGGCTCTCCACCTCCTACCCTGTGGGGGCCCACTCCAATATCAGAGCCAGATGTGTCCCTCTCTCCCAATCACTCATCCCTCAGGATTGGAGGGTGTCCCAAAACCTCCGGAGTAACGGGATTCCCCCAAGCTCTTCATCCCAACACGTGGCTGTCTCATTGCAGACCCATCCCAGCCATCCCACCTGTCCCAAACACAGCCCCGTTCTTAGGGGGGCAGAGCTGCTTCTGGGTGCATTGGTGGCTGCAGGGGATCCTTTATGCCCCTCGTGCAGCTACAAGCTCCCGAGAGCAAAGTCCCGGTTTCTAGAGCTGTCCCCCCGCCCCAAATGTGTCGGGTTCAATACCTAAGTGCGGCAGCCCCGTGCCCTGTGGCAGCAGCCGGTGCCAGGACACAGCCCCAGGAGCTGCGCTACTGCCCGGCGGAGCCCGGGAGGGACTGGGGGCAGAGGAGATCATAAGGAACACCCCGCAGCCATCGCTGCCAACGAAAGGTTTTTTTAGTGCCTGGGATCGATTTTCCGGGGTTTTTGGGTTCCACGGAGCCGAGGCGGCGGCCGAGGTTGAATAGTGCCCGGCGGCCCCAGCGCGGTGCGTGAGGGCTGAGCGGAGCTGGGTGGGAACAGCCCCCGGAACCTCCCCGGTGCCTTAGGGCTGAGCGGAGCTGGCTGCGAACACCCCGCTAGTCTCCGCCGCTCGAAGCCGCTTCCCCGGCTCCGGCTGCCGCCGCCGCTCGACCCCGGCGCGGTCCCGCGGGGTCGCCGCTCGTGGTGCAGCCGGAGGGACTCGATCCGGGCCGCGCCCCGCCCGTCCCTCGCTGCGGCTCCTTCAGTGACACGGGGCGGTCGAGACCCCCCGGTGCTGCCCCGACGGTCCTCGGTGCGGCTCTTTTAGTGTGGAGTAGTGGCCATTCCCGATGCGGGGTTTTTTATTTTATATTCAATTCTCTAGGGTTTATTCTGTTCCCATCTGTAAGTGACTGGACCTAAATCCTTCATTATGCCTCACGGCCATCTTCAGAAGCAGTGGCTGAAAAACCCAGAGACCTTAAAAAGGGAAAAAGGACTTTTGCACAATGAAGTCCGGCCAGATCCTGGTGGGGTGCCTGCCAGGCGCCCAGGTGTGCTGCAGAGCTGTGCTGACACATGCCTGTGAGACTGTGCCACTCGACTACCAGAGTGGAAAGGACTGCCCAGGGACTATATGTTTTCTACAGCTGCACCTGCACCCCAAAACAATGGGCCTTATTCCTTCACCTCCTGGCCATTTGCCCCTTGCCTCTGGAAGGATTACCTCATGTAGACTTTGCAGGTCGGTTTCAGACGGCCGGGACAGACGAGAGATCTCTGTAGTCGGGTTGGAGAGCATGAGGTTTATTGTGAAAGAACATTAGTGTAAGAGACCTGCTGAGAGCTGCCAGATGCAGCCCGGAACAGGTCAGAGAGACAAGAGAGGAAAGAAGAGCTAAGAGTGAGGATCTAAGAGAGTTGAGAGCGAAGCTCTAAGAGAGCCATTAAGAGAGCAAGCTTGTCGCTTACAATACAATAAATCATCTTCTGTGTTGAATATTCTATTTTACATTAACCAATCTAGAACAAACTACAAATCTTATAACATTTGCATCCAGCCTATGAGAACTGTTGCATTACCATACAGTGTTATATTTTAAATCCTAAAAGCTGCTTTTTGGACCCTCTGCCAAGTTGGTAGGGTCTGCTTTGACCCTTGGACCTGTCTGCAAGCAGAGGTTATTGTTTAATCAAAGGGGGGATTATCTGCAGTGGCCATGCCATTGTTTTCCAGTTGTTCAGGAACTGGGGTTTGGTATCTCAAAGCTTGTCTTCATTTCAATCTTGCTTATAGTTTCTACATTCTCAGCATCTTTTGCTAGGTAATCATATTTATAAGGCTTTCTTATTTCATCTTCTCCAACAACCTCATCTCTTGGTTACCCGCCCCTCGCTTTCGAAAGGACTATAAAGAGACTCTCAAAAAGCACCCCTACGACATCTCCCTACAGATGACACGGAATACATTGGATCTGGACAATGAGGACTTCGTCGTGCCACGGTAGCTATTAACCCCTTTCTTTCCCCCCCCCTCAACCCTACATCTCTCTCTCTCTCTCCTCTATCGCATAATCGTGTTGTTGGCACTCAATAAAAGTGCTTTTGATTTTGACTGAAATAAAAAAAAAACATGACACTGTTTCTTTTGCACTCTGAGATTCGGGTAAGGAACCATCACAAGCCCCGCTCCTCTGTTAGCGGATCGTGACATCAATTGGCGTCATGGACAGGATTCTGAGGCAGAAGGGGCTGCAAGGTTTTTGTGTAGTCCGTAATAGGGGAAGGACGTTTTGCTCCAGCTGCACCTAGCCCGACACTCCGAAAGGGTGAGCGGTGTCTAGAAAGCAAGGGGGGGCATCTTGAATTTCCCCCAAACTGCACATGCCTGGGTGAAAAGCACCCCTATACTCTGTTGAGGGCTCTGTCTTCAGAGTTTCACAAAAGAATCTCTTGGTGCAAAACGGGGAGCGTTGTGTTTCTTTTAAAAAGATGGATGTGTAAATAGTTTGGTCTACTTGGTGTTAGAAGAGACAACGGATAGTAACTAAGCAGGGCCTCCAAGTAGATTTAGTCTCATCACCCACTTTAGGGAAGCGAAGGGAGACACAGCCCAGTTCTCTGGGTTGTGGATGCAACTAAGTTTTTACCTCCCTGAAGCGGTTTTCACTATCCCTTCGAAAACATGACCTCAAACACTAGAACAAAAGGCACAGCTGCATTTTATGCTTTGTTAGCAAAACACAATGCCCGACCCTCTCCAGGAGGGGAAGAGTGGGCACAAAACAACTGGTTCAATTTAGAAAATGTGATTGATAGAATTTAGTCTCTACAACATGGGTCAAAATTCAAACTTGGCTGAGATAAAGCTGTAATCTGCTCTGTACTAGGAGCATGCCTTACATCAGCTATAAATCACCGCTTTAAGCGGTGCAGTGAACAAGAAGCAATAATAGACTCTCTCCAAAACCTAGTGGAAATTTTGCAGAAACAATTAGAGGAAGAAAGGAGTTACACTCTCTTGTTACAAGATCTCTTGAGAGAGAGAAAAATGTCTTAAAAATTCGAGGAATATCGACTCACCACAAGACACAAAGGAAAAGGAATTACTTTACCCCCACAAAGAATTAAAACAAGTCAAAAATTGTGGGGAAAACTGCTGTCATCCTATGACACCTTTAATTAAAACAGAATATGTCTTCCGAGTGTCACTCACCGGAGGAGACCAAATTCATTTAACTGAACAGGAGGCCAGTGGATACTGGGAACATGGAGTTTTCTTAACAACAGGAGACAAACATAACACCTCGTCCCCAACTCAGCATGCAACTTTCCGGGCTGGGGGACTCAATCCTCCAGAAAGGGGAGACCCTTTAGCTATTGTTAGTACCCCTGATCAACTTCTAGAAAGCGTCCACAAAGCTGCTTGTCTGCAAATGATACATGAAAAGAAGTTGATTCCTGGATATGAATCCCCTATGCAACTGCCTGTGAAACCTGAAATGATGACCCCTTTAATTCGGGGTCCCCCAGAATCCCTCAAACCCACAGCGATTGTCTTACAGAAAACTATAGCCACTGTGGGTCCCGTAGAAAGGCTGGAAAGATTCCTTGAAAACCCGACAGATCAAACTGGATCTACTGATCCCGGGAATGCCCCAAATTCTACACCCTCTCAGCTGTAGGGTTCACACTCGAATTCACCTGCCAGTGATCGCAAAGTTTATACATGTAGTGAGGTTGCAGAAGAAGTGATTAATTACAGTAGAAAATGTGGACCTGTAAAAACTCCAGAAGAGAAATCAGAGCAAACACTGGGTAGCAGGGACATTGGGGTCCCTCACAGTGAAAACACAGACAATAGAAAACCCAGTGGACCCCCCTTGCTTTCTCAAAGTCTGGGCAGTGAGCCAAAGCAACCCCTCCCTGTTGAAGGTTGGATCTAGTTCTTTTCCTCAGGAATTTTTCTCCCATGGGTTGCTAGGACACAAATGACTGGGTACTTAAGAGAAACAAAGCACAAGGCTAGAGCCTTTCTCCTTGGCAGGGTGGGGCAAAATTGCCCCTCACGGAAGCAGAGCCTGGTAACGCGAGATTTGGAGAGACTGAAAAGCAAGGGCAGAGGGAGGTCACGCCCTCTTGCTCGGGACCCTCGGAGCTGGACGGTCAGAGCTGCTGTCTGCTGAACCCACGGCCCCTGAGAAGCCAGCGCGGAGCTGCCGGTCTGTCTGCTGTGAGTCTCTGCCCTCTGCCCCATCCGGAGCCGACCTGCCTGCCACCAGCCCGCTTTTCTCCGCTACATTGTAGCGGGGTTTTTCCCTGCACGTGGAGACCCCTTACCGTCCCAGCTCCCTGTGTCCGGGATCCTGCTGTGGCACCGACACCAGCTGCCCCTCCCGAGGGTCTGTGGAGCAAGGGCTCTCCTCCATCCCTCCGTGCTTCGGGCAGTCGCCATTCGCCGTGTGCTACCTGAGCTCACGCCGGAGCGCCCCCTGCAGGCACCGGGGAATCACCGCACCCAGAGCGCCCCTGCAGGCTGTGACTGGAACTGCACCAAAGGGAAAGTGCCTGAAGCCGAGCAGGCTGCCACTGGGTTTCTGGTTCTGTTTGTTGGTTAACGTTATAGTTGTTGTTATTTGTTATCCTTTGTTTTAGATAGTAGTAAAGAACTGTTATTCCTGTTCCCATATCTTTGCCTGAGAGCCTTTATAATAATTCGGAGGGAGAGGGGTTACAGTTTCCCATTCCAAGGGAGGCTCCTGCCTTCCTTAACAGACACCTGTCCTTCAAACCAGGACAGATTTTGGCGCCCAACGGTGGGGCACGAGGTCATCGAGGGGAAGAAGGATAACATTTCTTGAGTAACGCAGTTTTTGTGTGCTGGATATAGGAACCTCATTAGCTTGCACCAT
Organism: Eopsaltria australis; assembly: GCA_034509425.1. Taxonomy (NCBI): domain Eukaryota; kingdom Metazoa; phylum Chordata; class Aves; order Passeriformes; family Petroicidae; genus Eopsaltria; species Eopsaltria australis. The sequence goes on from JAVTVJ010010713.1 coordinate 469,157, forward strand.
GTGGTCTTGCTTATTCCAGTTCGTATGGCAAGTGGTCACAGCTGTTTCTCTCCCATTTGCAGCCCCATATCTAAACATGGGCCCTATAACTAAGGCTACAGTGGCTGTTATACAGTTTGTGTCATGGGTCAATAAGGTGAGGAATTCATGGATTTTCAAGTTCCTCTGGAAGGCAGGCATGTGGATTCACAGCTACCACACACTAATGACATGTTTTCAGGGTTACTTTAATAATGGTACCTACTGTGAGGAAGTGACACCAAAAGAAATGTTCTCACAACCCTTCACCCAGCTCTTTGGGCCTATCCCGCCAATCTTTGAGGGGTTCAAATCTTCTTTAGATGCTAATGATACCATACAGTGGCTGGTGTTGCTGATAGGCCTGCTCTATTTAGCATTCAGGGATAAGGGGGCTCTGACTTGGATAGCCACTCTGACATCTACCCCAGACAATAGGGATGGGGCCCCAGAACCTGACATGGCCCCAAAGACTAGGGATGCTGCCACAGAAACTGACCTGGCCCCGGAAACTAGGGATGCTGCCACAGAACCTGACATGGCCCCAGAGACTAGGGATGTAGCCACAGAACCTGACACGGCCCCAGAAACTAGGGATGCTGCCACAGAACCTGACACGGCCCCAGAGACTAGGGATGTAGCCACAGAACCTGACATGGCCCCAGAAACTAGGGACACCATCCCAGAACCTGACATTGCCCCAGACACTAGGAGATGTTGCTACAGAGTCTGACCCGGTCCCACAACCCACCTCAGAAACAACCCACCCGGATTGGGTGGGAGTCCTGGTGAAAGAGATACGCGAGATGGGCCAAGTGCTGAAGGAATACACTTGCCCAGCTGGTGGGAAACCCTTCCCGTACCCCAAAGAGGGAGAGTCTAATGAGGCAGCAGAGGAACCCAGGGACACTATCACCGCTCAGGCTTCAGTCAGATCAGAGGGGCAGCCACAGCCAGTAGCAGTTGCCCCTGTGGAAAAGAGGAAGACTAAGATCAAACCAGAGCAGCCAGTGAGTAACGATGGGGAAGCAGGGCCCTCTCAACCAGTAGGGAGGCCAAGGATTGAAATCACTACTGAGTCCCTGGGGTATGACAGTCTCCGTAATCTACGAAAAGACATTGTGCGACGGGGTCGTGAGCCTTTTACAACCTGGTTACTTCTGGTCTGGGACCTTATGGGTATGGGCGTGCAGCTGGATAGTATTGAGGCAAGGCAGCTGGGACCCTTGTCCCAGGACTCAGGGGTTGATCAGGTATTTGGAAGAGATGACGGGCCCCTGTCTCTCTGGGAACGGCTTTTAATAAGTGTAAGAGAGAGGTTTGTCAACAGGGAGAGAATGCAGGAGTATCATCATAGAAGACCATGGAAGACCCTTGAGGAGGGAATCCAACAGCTGAGGGAGGTGGCAATATTGGAGGTACTCTTTGGGAGGGATGGACAACATGATAACGACCCCGACAAGGTCAAGTGTACAGGGCAAATGTTGTGGAATCTGGCAAAGCTAGGGCCCTCCCAATACACCATCTTCATTGCAACAATTAATGCTGATGACAACCGAGAGACAGTGGGCTCCATAGCCACCAAACTCAGGAATTATGATAGTATGATCAGTGGCCCAATACAGGCTCAGGTCTCTGCTGTGGTCAAAGACCTCAGAGAGGAGATGATGAGAGAGGTGAGGGAGGAGATGAGGTTGATGAGTGCAGCACCAGTGCGAGTCACAAGCCCCAAAGTCAGAGCCCAGCGCCCCCCAGCCAGGGAGAGAGGGTACACCCCACGATCTGAGCTGTGGTTCTTCCTGTGTGATCACAGAGAAGACATGAGGAAGTGGGATAGAAAACCCACTGCTGCCCTGGCAGCACGGGTACAGCAACTCAAGGAGGGAAATACTAACCGAGGCAGGGGGTCTACTAAAGTGAAGGTAGCCTCAGCCTCCTGTGACCGAGATGCCAGATATTACAGAAGAGAGGACGATCTCTTAGATCCCCTCGAGGGGACCTCTACCATGTACGCCCAAGAAAGAAATGACAACCAGAGCTAGAGGGGCCCTGCCTCTAGCCAGGAAGAGGCACGGGAAAACCGGGTCTTTTGGACAGTGTGGATCCGATGGCCTGGCACATCAGAACCACAAAAATATGAAGCGTTAGTTGATACTGGTGCGCAGTGTACCTTAATTCCATCGAGACATGTGGGGACAGAACCTGTTTCTATTGCCGGGGTGACAGGGGGATCACAGCAATTAACTTTGTTGGAAGCCGAGGTGAGCCTGACCGGGAAGGAGTGGCAGAAACACCCCATTGTGACTGGTCCAGAGGCCCCATGTATTCTGGGCATAGACTTCCTCCGGAATGGCTATTACAAAGACCCAAAGGGACTCAGGTGGGCTTTCGGAATAGCGGCTGTGGAGGCAGAGGGCATCAGGCAACTGAACACCTTGCCTGGACTATCGGAAAATCCAAATGCGGTGGGACTCCTGAGAGTAAAAGAGCAACAAGTGCCAATTGCCACCTCGACAGTGCACCGCCGGCAGTACCGGACGAATCGAGACGCCGTGATCCCCATCCACAAGATGATCCGCGACCTGGAAAGCCAAGGAGTGGTCAGTAAAGCCCACTCACCCTTCAACAGCCCCATCTGGCCTGTGCACAAGTCTGACGGGGAATGGAGATTGACTGTAGACTATCGTGGCTTGAATGAAGTGACTCCACCATTGAGTGCTGCCGTGCCAGACATGCTGGAGCTCCAGTACGAGCTGGAGTCCAAGGCAGCAAAATGGTATGCCACCATTGACATCGCCAATGCGTTTTTCTCCATCCCTCTGGCAGCGGAGTGCAGGCCTCAGTTCGCCTTCACCTGGAGGGGTGTGCAATATACCTGGAATCGGCTACCCCAGGGGTGGAGGCACAGCCCCACGATCTGCCATGGACTGATCCAGGCTGCACTGGAAAAGGGTGAGGCTCCAGAGCATCTCCAATACATCGATGACATCATTGTGTGGGGGAACACGGCAGCAGAGGTATTTGAGAAAGGAGAGAAGATCATCATGATCCTCCTGGAAGCTGGTTTTGCCATCAAGAAAAGCAAAGTCAAGGGACCTGCTCGAGAGATCCAGTTCTTGGGGGTAAAATGGCAAGATGGACAGCGCCAGATTCCCACGGAGGTCATCAATAAGATCACTGCGATGTCTCCTCCAACTAACAAAAAGGAAACTCAAGCTTTCCTAGGGGCCATAGGTTTTTGGAGGATGCACATTCCAGAGTACAGCCAGATTGTGAGCCCTCTCTACCTGGTCACCCGCAAAAAGAACGATTTTCACTGGGGCCCTGAACAGCAACAAGCATTTGCCCAGATCAAGCAGGAGATCGCTCATGCAGTAGCGCTTGGCCCAGTAAGGACGGGACCAGAGGTGAGGAATGTGCTTTACTCTGCAGCCGGGAACAAGGGCTTGTCCTGGAGCCTTTGGCAGAAGGTGCCTGGAGAGACCCGAGGCCGACCGCTGGGATTCTGGAGCCGGAGTTACAGAGGGTCTGAAGCCAACTACACCCCCACAGAGAAGGAAATCTTGGCCGCCTATGAAGGAGTTCAAGCCGCCTCCGAGGTAATCGGCACTGAAGCACAACTCCTCCTGGCACCTCGACTACCAGTGCTGGGGTGGATGTTCAAAGGAAAGGCTCCCTCTACCCACCACGCCACCGATGCCACATGGAGTAAGTGGATCGCACTTATCACACAGCGCGCCCGCATTGGAAACCCGAACCGCCCTGGGATCCTAGAAATAATTACGAACTGGCCAGAAGGTGAGAGTTTTGGTCTCACTGATGAAGAGGAGCAAGAACAAGTGACCCGGGCTGAGGAGGCTCCACCATATAATCAACTGCTAGATGAAGAAAAGTGCTACGCCCTTTTCACTGATGGTTCCTGTCGCATCATAGGGATGAACCGGAAGTGGAAAGCAGCTGTGTGGAGCCCCACACGACAAGTTGCAGAAGCCACTGAAGGAGAAGGTGGGTCGAGCCAATTTGCTGAACTCAAAGCTGTTCAGCTGGCCCTGGACATTGCTGAGAGAGAGAAGTGGCCAAAGCTCTATCTCTACACCGATTCGTGGATGGTAGCCAATGCTCTATGGGGTTGGCTGGAAAGGTGGAAAAAGGCCAACTGGCAGCGTAGAGGAAAGCCAATCTGGGCAGCTGATGAATGGAAAGACATTGCCACTCGGGTAGAGAAGCTACCCGTAAAGGTCCGCCATGTAGACGCCCATGTCCCTAAGAGCCGAGCTAACGAAGAACACCAGAACAACAAGCAGGTAGATCACGCCGCAAAGATTGAGGTGGCACAGATAGATTTAGACTGGCAACACAAAGGGGAGCTGTTCCTAGCCTGATGGGCCCATGATGCCTCAGGCCACCAGGGCAGAGATGCCACCTATAAGTGGGCACGAGACCGAGGGGTGGACCTAACCATGGACAGTATCTCCCAGGTGATCCATGATTGTGAGACGTGCGCCGCGATCAAACAGGCCAAGCGGGTAAAGCCTCTATGGTATGGTGGACGGTGGTCCAAATACAAGTATGGAGAGGCTTGGCAGATTGATTACATCACACTGCCCCAGACCCGCCAAGGCAAGCGCTATGTTCTCACAATGGTGGAAGCCACCACAGGATGGCTAGAGACCTACCCTGTGCCTCATGCCACTGCCCGGAACACCATCCTGGGCCTCGAAAAACAAGTTCTTTAGAGACATGGTACCCCAGAGAGAATTGAATCCGACAATGGGACTCACTTCAAAAATAGCCTTATAAACACCTGGGCTAGGGAACATGGCATCGAGTGTGTGTACCATATCCCTTATCATGCACCAGCAGCTGGGAAAGTTGAACGGTACAATGGCCTGCTCAAAACCACCTTGAAAGCACTGGGTGGGGGGACGTTCAAGAACTGGGAGACTAATTTGGCAAAGGCCACATGGTTAGTGAACACCCGAGGTTCCTCCAACCGGGACGGGCCTGCCCACTCTGACCCCTTGCGAACAACAGATGGAGATAAAGTTCCAGTAGTACACATGAGAGGTATGCTGGGAAAGACTGTTTGGGTAAACTCTGCCTCAAGTAAAGACAATCCCATCCGGGGGGTTGTCTTTGCTCAGGGACGGGGCTGCACCTGGTGGGTGATGCAAAGGGATGGAGAGACCTGATGCATACCTCAAGGAGATCTTGTTTTAGGGTGAACTACTTATGACACTGCGCTTGTATCTGTATCTGCATGTATGTATATACCTCGAAAGTTTAAATTTGATGTAAGGTGTTTGCATGGGAAAAAATTCGGGGTGGAGAATGTTGAAGGTTGGATTTAGTTCTTTTCCTCAGGAATTTTTCTCCCATGGGTTGCTAGGACACAAATGACTGGGTACTTAAGAGAAACAAAGCACAAGGCTAGAGCCTTTCTCCGTGGCAGGGTGGGGCAAAATTGCCCCTCACGGAAGCAGAGCCTGGTAACGCGAGATTGGGAGAGACTGAAAAGCAAGGGCAGAGGGAGGTCACGCCCTCTTGCTCGGGACCCTCGGAGCTGGACGGTCAGAGCTGCTGTCTGCTGAACCCACGGCCCCTGAGAAGCCAGCGCGGAGCTGCCGGTCTGTCTGCTGTGAGTCTCTGTCCTCTGCCCCATCCGGAGCCGACCTGCCTGCCACCAGCCCGCTTTTCTCCGCTACATTGTAGCGGGGTTTTTCCCTGCACGTGGAGACCCCTTACCGTCCCAGCTCCCTGTGTCCGGGGATCCTGCTGTGGCACTGACACCAGCTGCCCCTCCCGAGGGTCTGTGGAGCAAGGGCTCTCCTCCATCCCTCCGTGCTTCGGGCAGTCGCCATTCGCCGTGTGCTACCTGAGCTCACGCCGGAGCGCCCCCTGCAGCCACTGGGGAATCACCGCACCCAGAGCGCCCCTGCAGGCTGTGACTGGAACTGCACCAAAGGGAAAGGTGCCTGAAGCCGAGCAGGCTGCCACTAGGTTTCTGGTTCTGTTTGTTAGTTAACGTTATAGTTGTTGTTATTTGTTATCCTTTGTTTTAGATAGTAGTAAAGAACTGTTATTCCTATTCCCATATCTTTGCCTGAGAGCCTCTTGATTTCAAATTTATAATAATTCGGAGGGAGAGGGGTTACAGTTTCCCATCCCAAGGGAGGCTCCTGCCTTCCTTAACAGACACCTGTCCTTCAAACCAGGACAGTGGGTCACTTCCTAGATTTTGACCCTCATGACTGTTGCGGTTATGAGGCTTGGGGATCAAAATTAGGTATAAACATTAATTTTGTTGTGAGATAATGATTAATAGTAGGCAAAGCAGGCTTATACTTTAAGGAATACAAAAAAAAGGAATTTTATTAACAGACAGAATAGGAATAATAATCATGCATCAATACCAAATCCTTTAGAACACTCTTTTCCCCTCCCCACCTTTTCCATTTCCTTTCCTACTGACTATACAAAAGGTAACACTTCAATTTATAGTTAATCCACCACCTCTGGAACAAAACAGTTTTCTTAATTTATGTAGAGAGAGAAGTTTTCTTTTGTTTTATCATGTTGACTCCCCATAGGAAACATAGTTTCCATGGTTATTAGCTTTCCAGCAAGCAACTCTCTCCTTGAAAGAAGACATTTGCTTTTCCAGACCCCTTCCCAGTTCTGTAGCTTTCCCAGGGCTACTACCAATGGACATATGATGGTCATTGAGGTGTTCTTTTTGAGAGCGAATGTTTCTATTACAGTGACAATGACATCCCTTTTCTTCATCATCAGCAAGACCAGTCTTCTACTGTTTCCTGGTGCAAGGAAAAAAAAATCTTATACACAAAAGTCTCAGTCCACTGCTTGCAACTTAGAACATTACATTCCCTTTTTCTCTCCTCTTTTAGACCATTATTCATATATTACAGGGTATATCACAGCCAACTTTATCAACATGTTTTTACAAAAAGAACTTTCAGCATTAAAGCACTCCTCATCTCTTCTTTCTTTGAAAAATAACCTTAGTTATATTCATTAACTTAAAGTCTCTATGCTGTGCCTTTCATAAGTCCCTTCATTCCTGTGCTCTTTCTGTGTGGGAGAGAGAAATGAATGCCCCCAAAGTCTCATTTTGATATTAGAAAAGGAACAGTTAATTTGTCTTTCGGCTGGGCACTGGTCACGTGGCTTTCGCCCGCGTGGTTTGAATGTTATAAGTTCGTGCTTAAACTAGAAGAAAAAAAAATCTCATCTGCACTGCCCCCCCCCATCCAAGCTGTGTTTTAGTTGTGAGGGGCTGGCAGGACTGCACCTGTGTTGTAAGGAGCTGGTTCAGGCTTCTTTTTTTGCACCGGGCTGCCTGGGGGCACCCGGCAAGATTCACATCTGAGCTCCGTGAGAGGAGTCTAGTCTGAGCTCCCTCTCTCTCTCTCTCTCTCTCTGCCGGGCCGCGCGGCCGGAGTCCAGTCCGAGCTCCTCTCTCTCTCTCTCTCTCTCTCTCTCTCTCTCGTGCTGAGTTCACTAAGGAGCTAACCGGGCAGGGCATGCCTGAGGTCTACAGGGTCCAACCCCAAAACCTCTTCCCGCCAGGCCGCGCAGCAGAGAAGGGACTGGCTTGGCTCATGCATGGCAAATGGAGCCAACGAAGTTCTTTGGCCAAGGGCAGCAAGATGAAATAGCCTGAATTCTCTCTCTCTCCCCTCCCCCTCCCCCCCACACCATGCAGGTTGGCAGCCCCAGGCCATGTGGCTTGGGGAGACCTTACCCAGCTGGCGCAGAGGGGAGGAGAGCGACGTCCCTTCTCAGCAAACCAGAAGCCTGAAAGAGAGCTTCTTCAGGTGTTCTCTTGGTTTTATGAGTTTTTAGTTAGGCAGAGTTTTATGCTGGCTACCTCATTTCTGACTCTACCTCCTCTTTCTACACCGGGAATTTTTAACAGCAATTACTCCATGACACTAACCCAGGACAGCTGGCCAGGGAGGAACCTGGGCCATTAGAGACAGGAATGTTGCACTTCCATCAGTGATGGGTTTGAGGTCCAAGAGTCAGGAATCACCTCGATAGAAAGAGCAGCAGAAGAGCGGCAGAAAGAAGAAAATTCTTCTTGGAGGCATTGGCTTCAAGGCTGCCAAATTGGAGGCTGCTGCAAAATGCATTTGTGACAGTCACTGCAATCATTGCAGTGGGAGCACTTGGTGTGTTATGATTCCATGTTAGAGTTGTTGTGACACTTTGTGCTGGGAAATGGAGCATTGAGACTTGCCTTAAAAGAGAGCCTCAAGAAAGAAATGGGGATTTGATAAATAACAGAGAATAGCAGTAATTAGGGATGTTGTAAAAGGAATGCAAATCATAGCTCTGAGTAATGAACTTGAACAGCACTTAATTGAAGAAGAAGAGGTGATGCCTTTATGCCTAATAGCTAAATCTAAGACTCTGTTGTTGATAGAATTGTTCTGAAGGTTGTAGTTCATCTGTAGGTCAAAGAACAGATTGAAGTACCAAGGCCTGAACAGCAGGCCCTGAGCCAAAGGTGACCTCTGGAAGAACCTTCCAACCAAAGGTTATCTTTGTATCTGCTCATTAATGAAGCATTGTTAGCAATATCATCTGTGTATCTGTGCATTGGTGAAACATGGATTGACCTTTCTGTGTTTATTAACCAGACAAGGCAACATCTGCCTTTGTTTGGGGGTGTTTGGTCCAAGTCAAGTCCCTTGGTTCCTCCTTGAGCCCTGGCCAGGCTTTGGGAGGAACCAAATGGAGAATGAAACCAGATGTTCCCACACTGGCTGGCAGTGCTGTCAGTTTGTTTATTCAGCACTGCCAAAGCTGGGCCCTCTCACAGCCAGGGTGGAAGTCTCACCTGTGGCTGGAGGCACCTGCAGCAATTCCCAGAGTCTGGGAGTGGCTCTCCAGTCCTTGGCTGGGACAGCTTCCCCAGGTGACGTGTGGATGTGGGTGATGGTAAAGTTTGGGGGGAACTGGTGCTGGATCTTTGTAAATCTTATGGGCAATCTTTGGTAGTGATGATTGGGGGCATTGCTGAGCTTCTTCTCTTGTGATTCTTTGCAGTTTTGCATTATATAAATGACACAATTCCTTCAGTTGGTGTTTGTGTCTTTGGTGCTGACCCTGCCCACTGGTGAGCCTGGGCCCCATCCTGCCTAAGAGTTACCTGGGAAGAGAAAAACCATCACTCCAAATGTCCCCCTTTCCTCCTTGTTCCCTCCACTTTATACACTGAGCATGATGTCCCATGGTCTGGGATATCCCTGGGGTCAGTTGGGGTCACCTGTCCCAGCTGTGTCCCCTCCCAACCTCCCCCACACCCCCAGCCCCTCCCCAGCATGGCTGGACAAGGGTCAGGAAAGGCCTTGGCTCTGTGTGAGCTCAGCAAGAACAAACCCATCTGTGTGTGCCCAACGCTGTGCTCAGCACAGGGCCCAGCAGTGTCTCAGTGCCAGTGTCCTGCCATCAGTGCCTCCAAGGGGTTTCCATGGCAATGGCCATGCCAGGTGGCCCAGGTGTCCTGTGCCAGTGACGGCTGCCATGGAAGCAGTGCCCAGCACTGCCCCTTTCTGTCTGGCTGAGCTGGCCTTTGGCCCTGGCACTGGCCTTTGCTGCTGCTTCCTTGGGGCCTGCCCGGCCAGCGCGGCACAGGGCAGGTGGCCGTGGCACCAGCCCCCAGCAAGGGATCCCCTGTGGCTCTGGGCAGTGACAGCAGCCCTGAGCAAGGGGCTGGAGCAGTGGGGTCAGTGCAGTGTCCATGGCCACAGCCCCCTGCAATGGCCCAGGGCCCAGGGCAGGGCTGCAGTGCCCTTCCCCACAGCCTGTCTGCACAGAGGCGCTTCCAGGGCTCTCTGCACTTCCCTTGCCCTCACTCTTGGGTCACTCTCACACCTCCCAACAACCCACTGGGTGTTGTGGGCTGCAAGGAGTTCAAAGCTTCTCTGGCCTTCAGGACTTGCTCTAATTCTGCCTTCAGCCAACTCTGGATTTGTGGTTTTTGTAGAACTTCCTCTGTGTACAAAACATTCCTTGCATGCTTTTGCCTTGGGGAAGGAGAACCTCCTTGGTGGCACCTTGGGCTTGGCACACACTTGAGGAGGGTGTCTGTTTTCAGTGGGGAACCTCAGGAGTTTTAGATTGCTTTAAAAAAGAAAAGAAGAAAACCCCTCTTTGGCTGAGTGCAGCCAGCTCTCCAAGCAAAGCAGGTCCCAGGTGGGTGAGGAGAGGCAGGATGGGGTTGGGGAATGTGGAGCAAGGGTGTCCACCCTGGGTCAGACCTCAAAGCACAGCTTCTCTGAGCAGGCCAGAGCTCCTGAGGAGAGACCCTGGATCAATAACAATCGCAGAATGCTGCAATCACCTCTTCTCTAAAGAGAAAAATACTCCCTTTAAAATAGCAATGTGGATTTCTTAGAAGCTCTTTCTAAGAAACCATTTCTGCATAGCTACAGAAAAAGAACTTCCTACTGAAGTGCAGCAGAGCAGAGGGAAATCAAGGCAGAGCCCTGATTTGTCAGGACTGGCTTGATCCTAATGAGTCCCGGGGTGCATTTGGAGCTGAGCCCTTGAACCTCAGGGCCTGAGAGGAGATTGCACAAACCTTTCCAGGAGTCAAAGTCAGAGGAAAAACCCAAAGCGTCTCGAGGCATTAATGGATCCCACTGAGGTCCATGCCCAACACAGACTCCTGATGGACTCCTTGGAGGAGAGAATTAGAGGCCAGGATTGCACAAAAACCACTCAGAGACTCAGTGTGGGAAGGAAAACCCAAAGTACCTTGAAGACCTTGAGTATCTCAAAGAATTAATGAGCCCCACTGAGTGTCAATGCAAAGCCTCTCAAGGGACTAATGAAAGTAGAGAATTGGAGGCCATGATTGCAAAAACTTCTCCCAGAGTCTGTATCAAAAGGGAAGCAGCAAGTACCTTAAAGAAACTGAAGTACTCTGAAGCATGAATGAGCCCCACTGAGTGTTGTTACTGACAAAGCCTCTCAAGGGACTCATTCCAGCAGAGAATTGGAGGCCAGGATTGCACAAAGCTCTCAGAGACTCCCAGGCAAAAGCAAAACCCCAAGTCCTTTGAAAAACCTGCAGTCCCTGGGAGCATTAAGGAGCCCCCTAGGGCCATTGCTGACCAAGGCTCCCCAGGGACTCCTTGCAGCAGATCCCTGAGGTCACTGGGATGTGGTGGGGGATGCTGAAGGCAGGACAAGGGGGTGACAGTGGCCAGCCTTGCTGGGGCTGTGCCAGGAGGCCCCAGTGGCTCAGGACAAGGTGTCTCCTCACAGCCCTTGGTGGCACAGACACTGCTGTGCCCCAGGGCACCAGGACTTGGCTTCTCTTTGTCCCCATCTCTGTCTCCAATTTTCTGCTCTCACTGGGGCCTGGGGACACTTTCTCAGTTGTGTCCCTCAGTGGGACCCATTAAAACTAAAGGAAACTTTGGATTTTGATTCCTACTTTGAATTGTTGAGAGGTTTCTGCAGCTCCCTCTCAGGGACTGATGTTCAGGGCTCAGCACAAAGCCCCAGAGGGTCATTCAAGTCCTTGTGCTGTGTCTGTGCTGCTGAGCTGGGCCGGGCTCCTGGCACAGAGGCAGCTCCTGGCAAGGGCAGCGCTGCAGAGAGACAGCTCTGGCCAGGAGCAGCTCCTGTGCACAGCCCAGCAGGGCTGGGGCACTGCCTGCAGCCAGCCCAGGCACAGCACAGAGGCACCGAGGGCTTAAACTCAGCCTGGGCTGGCAGCACAGGGCAGGGCTCACTGAGGGCTCACCAGAGGAGAAATCCTCACCGTGTTGGAAACAGTCATTGTCTGGCTGTGGGAAGATCAGCTGCAGTTCCTGCAGGGATCTCCTGAAGCTGCCACATCCCACAGCTTTCAGGAGCTTCCAGGAGGAGTCTCAGAGCTGCTGCAGTTTGGGGGATGTGGCCCTAGGGCAGAGCTGTGTTTCCTGTTGCACCATCCCAGGCACAGCCCAAGGCAGCTCCCTGTGCCAGGCTCTGCTGCAGGGCTGAGCAGCCGGGGCTGCAGCCAGGGGTGCCCAGGGCTGTCCGGCAGAGCAGGGTCCTGCAGCCCAGGGCGCTGTGCTGGGCCAGGGACTCTGCTGCCTGCCAGGGGCAGCTCTCAGCCGGCCCGGGGAGCTGCTGCCAGCGCTGGGGGAGAAGCTGTGGGGGGAAGGAGCCACCCTGAGCAGGGCAGGTGCTGCTGCTCAGAGGGGCTGTGTGGGGCAGGGCTGCTCCCAGCTCCAGACCAGCCTGGGCACAGCTCTGGAGGACACTTCCCAAAAGAAGGTAAGCCAGGGACTTCTGTAAAGATCAGGAGCTTTCCTGAGACTGTTTCAATTTTTTACTTGGAGCAGGTTGGGAGGGTTGGGGAATGAGGGAAGCAGAACAGGAGTTGTAATGACAGAATCACAGAACATTCTGAGTTGAAAGGGACACACAGGACTATCATAGTAATGTTTGAACTTGTACAGAGACTCCAGATCTGTAATTTTGGGTGGTCAGTCTGACTGCTGGGAGCCTCCCAAAGCTCCTTCAGCCCCTCCTCAGCCCATGCACAGCAGCAGCAGCACCTCTGCAGGCCCAGCAGGGCTCTCCTGAGCTGCCCTTGCCCACCTGCACACAGAGCCTGCCCCAGCCAGGGCCCTGCACACAGGCAGGTTTCTGTAGGGCCAGGGTGAGGGCACAGAGGGTGGGATGGGCTCTGTGAGCGCTGGCAGGGACAAGGCAGCTGTCAGGAGGAAACGTCCAGGCCCAGGGAGATGCTCAGGGAAGGAGAGGGAGCTGAAGAGAGCAGTGCTGGGGGCAGGAGGGCACTGTTGGTGTGTGGGAGGTGCCGTGCACAGCTGGGCACAGGAACACTTCCTGAGTGCCCAGCTGTCCCTGCCCTGCCCTCTCAGGCACAGCACCACAGCATCTTCTCTTGTTTCTGCACTCCTCTGATACTGTCACTGTGATCTGGGGCTCTCAGGGAGGCTCTGGGATTTGCAGCAGCTGAGTCAGGCAGTGCCCTTGGGATTCCTGCCAGGCAGGGCTGTCCATGGCAATGGGGTGTCCAAGCTTCCCTGGGGCCTGTGGGGCTGTGGGCAAAGCAGTCCATGGGAAAGGGGAATGAGTTGAGCCTCCCTCCCTGAGAGCCCATCATGGGCACCCCCAGGGATCTCCTTGCTGTGTCCTCCAAAGCTCTGAGCTGCCCTCCTGGGTGCAAATCTGTGCCAGAGCCTCTTGGAATTCCCTCAATATCCCACAGGGAAGGACAGAGATGCTTTAGCTGAGGAAATGCTGTTGGGCTTGCCCAGGGCACCATGAGTGTCCCTGGAAGAAGGGGGTGCTGAGACCTTGCTCAGAGACTTTCAGAGAGGGTGAGACATTCAGGGATCCCTCTGCTCTGGGCAGGCTCTGGTTTATCCCAGGGTGCCCCAAGAGTGTGATTGTGGTCTGATTGCAGCCAAAGGTGCAAACCCACCCTTGTTCCAGTTGGGAACAAGCCCATCCAGCCCCTCACCTTCCTTCAGCTACAGGGAATCTTTTGCCTCTGACATGTCTCTGTGACAAACTCTGAGTGCAGCAGAAATGCTGGGAATTTCTGACCTCAGAGAACCAGGAATGATGTGTAGGTAGGAAAAAATTCCCTACATTTCCTCCCTGCTCTCCATGTCCTGTAGAGTTGGGAGTGCAGATGGTACCAAGCCTTTCTGCATTAGGAGCCATTCCACTGACAAATCCTGAATATGCAGCCTTGTCCCTCTGCCACACAGCCGCAAATCCAGGGCAGCGGGGCAGGGATGGCTCCTTGAGAGCCCCCACACACAGGCCTGGCTGCTCCTGGCACACTCAGACAGCAGAGCTGGAGCTCAGGCAGGGACCTGGGTGAAGATTTTCTCAGAGCAGGAACAAGAGTGGGTAAGTCACAGCAGGACAGTCTGCAGGGAATGGCCCAGGTTTGGCTCAGAGCAGCCTCTCCTGACTTGTCACTGTCCTTTATCCATGAACAGGTGCCCATGGCCAGAGACAGCAAATGTCCAACAGCAGCTCCATCAGCCACTTCCTCCTGCTGCCATTGGCAGCCACGCGGCAGCTGCAGCTCCTGCACTTCTGCCTCTTCCTGGCCATCTCCCTGGCTGCCCTCCTGGGCAACGGCCTCATCATCAGCGCCGTAGCCTGCGGCCACCACCTGCACACCCCCATGTTCTTCTTCCTGCTCAACCTGGCCCTCAGCGACCTGGGCTCCATCTGCACCACTGTCCCCAAAGCCATGCACAATTCCCTCTGGGACACCAGGCACATCTCCTATGCAGGGTGTGCTGCACAGGTGTTTTTCTTTCTGTTCTTCATTTCAGCAGAGTTTTCCCTCCTCACCGTCATGTGCTACGACCGCTACATGTCCATCTGCAAACCCCTGCACTACGGGACCCTCCTGGGCAGCAGAGCTTGTGCCCACATGGCAGCAGCTGCCTGGGCCAGTGCCTTTCTCTACAGTCTCATGCACACGGCCAATACATTTTCTCTGCCCCTGTGCCGGGGCAATGCCCTGGGCCAGTTCTTCTGTGAAATCCCACAGATCCTCAAGCTCTCCTGCTCCAAATCCTACCTCAGGGAACTTGGGCTCATTGCTGTCAGTGCCTGTATAGTATTTGGGTGTTTTGTGTTCATTGTTTTCTCCTATGTGCAGATCTTCAGGGCTGTGCTGAGGATCCCCTCTGGGCAGGGACGGCACAAAGCCTTTTCCATGTGCCTCCCTCACCTGGCCGTGGTCTCCCTGTTTACAAGCAGTGCCATATTTGCCATCCTGAAGCCCCCCTCTGTGTCTTCTCCATCCCTGGATGTGGCACTGTCAGTTCTGTACTCATTGATTCCTCCAGCCCTGAATCCCCTCATCTACAGCCTGAGGAACCAGGAGCTCAAGGAGGCCCTGAGGAAACTCTTGGGACTTTTTTGTCTACTGGAGAGTCAATAAGGACTATGAAAATCTCAGATGCTTGTTAGATCATGTCTTAGTTTTATTTTGTTCATTATGCAGCAAATAATATCTTCCCCTTAATAATATTTTCATTATCACTGTGCCAGTGTTATCTGATCCCCAGATACCTCCTGTACATGTGGATCCAGGCTCCCTGTATAAACAAACACAATAAAGAATCCAGCAGAAATTATTTGCCTCTGTTTCCATCTGTCACATCTCCTCTGCAGCTGGAGGTGCAGCCCCAGCACTTGGGAGGGCTCAGGGGGTCACAAGCTCAGCTCCCACACAGACAACTTGTGGACCTTGGGGTGCCCCTCTTGGTCTCAGTGCCCAAAGCCTTTCCGCAACTTTTCCCCCTGGGGCTGCTGCTTCCCTGCAGTCCTGTCCACGGACAGCAGGAGAACCTGGTGTGTCCAGAGCAGCAGTGCCAGCTCAGGGCCCTGTGGAGAGGGACAAGACAGCCCGGCCAGCCAGGACATGCTCGGGTGGGGAAAGGGATGTCCAGGGAGAAGAGCAAGGGAGTTTTTCTGTGACTGCAGGGGGAAATCCAGAGGAAGCTCCTGCTGCAGGCACCAGCTCTGGCCAGGCCCCTCTGTCCCCTGCCCAGGGCTGCTGTGCTGGCCTGGGCACAAGGGGCTGGCATTGAGTGGGCAGAGGCAGCCTGAGCTGGGCATCTCCTGGAGGCAGGACTGGGAGTTCTGCCCTGTCACTGAGCTCCATTTCCCCTGCCATGGGCAGCTCCTGCCCTGGGGCTGATGTGGAGGCTGAGCTCCCTCCCTGCCCTTCAGCAGCTGCTGGGCCCTTCAGAGGGGCTGAAGCTGGGGGTGAGTGCCCCCAGTGCTGGAGCATCCCAGGGCTGACACTGCCATGGGGCTCACCTTGAATGGGCTGCTGGACTGGGCTGGGGTGAGGGCAGGGGAGGTGGGCAGAGCTGATCAGACACTGGGCTGGGCTCGGAAGTGTCCAAGAGATAAAATCCACCCATGTCAGCTGAGCTGTGTGACCCTGCAGAGCCAGGACACGTTCCAGAGAGTGTGTGGTGCCGTGCCAGTCCCCTGGCATGGAGCTCAGACAGGCAGGTGCAGGACTGAGGAGGCTGCTCTGTGCCCTTGGTGGCATGGACAGTCCGAGAAGGTGCCCCTCCAGCCTCTTCCATCAGACACTTTCAGATCTGGCCACTCACCCCAGTTTGTTGGTCTGTTCTGTGGTCACCTCCTTCCTCCTGCTGATTTCAGACTGGTGTAGGGGCAGTCTCAGTCCTGCCGCAGGCTCTCTCCTCATGCAGACCTTGGCAGACCCCAGAGCAGGGCTCTCTGTGAACCCTGGCACGGGATGTGGGTGTTGGGACTGGACATTGAGGTCTGGAATGGACACCTTGATGGGGAACATTTGTCCATCCAAAACACACCCTGTGCTGTGCTGTCTGATGAGGGGGATGCAGAGCCTGTGCTGGGCAGGGGGGCTGTGCTGCCTCAGGCACAAATCACAGGGATGAGCCACAAACGAAGACAGGCTGTGAAGGAGGAATTCAGAAATCTGACCTGAGCATGTGTTCATGTGTTTAGGAAAGCCAAAGTTTGGCTGGAGCTGATGGAGGCTGCAGGCAACATCCAGAGCAAAGTTAATTCAGTGCTGTGTTTGCAGTAAATGACTGCAAAAGGAACATGTCAGCCTGCTGCTGAATGGGGGGTGGGGAGGAGAATCTAAATCATGAAATGGCTTGGGTTGGAGCTTCAAAGATCATCTAGATTCAATCTCCTGCCATGGGCTCTATCGGAGCCCCTTTAGGCACTGGAAGGGGCTCTAATATCTCCTCTGAGCCTTCTGTCCCCCAGGCTGAACAGCTCCAGCTCACTCAGCCTGGCTCCAGAGCAGAGGTGTTCTAGCCCTGCGAGTGTCCATTGTGCCACTGCAGGACTTGGTGTAACCAAGTCCATTGTCACCCTGTGGGATGTGAGAGACCATTGTGACACTGGGGTGCCCCACGGAAACGAGGAGCCATTGTGACAGTGCAGAGTCCCATGGAACCATGGAGACCATTGTGACACTGGGACCTCATGGAATCAAGGGTCCATTGTGACAATGTGGGGCCCTATGGAATCATGGAGATCATTATGACACTGCAGACCCTCATGGAACCATGGAGATCATTGTGACACTGTGGGGCCTCATGGAACCATGGAGACCATTGTGGCACTGCAGAGTCCCATAGAACCATGGAGATCATTGTGACACTGTGGGGCCTCATGGAACCAGGGAGATCATTGTGACACTGTGGGGCCTCATGGAACCATGGAGATCATTGTGACACTGTGGGGCCTCATGGAACCATGGAGACCATTGTGGCACTGCAGAGTCCCATAGAACCATGGAGATCATTGTGACACTGTGGGGCCTCATGGAACCAGGGAGATCATTGTGACACTGTGGGGCCTCATGGAACCATGGAGATCATTGTGACACTGTGGGGCCTCATGGAACCATGGAGATCATTGTGACACTGTGGGGCCTCATGGAACCATGGAGATCACTGTGACAATGCTGGGCCTCATGGAATCAAGGGTCCATTGTGACACTCCCGAACCAACAAGACCATTGTGATACTGTGAAACCTCATGGAACAAAGGGTCCATTGTGACACTAGGGAACCAAGGAGACCATTGTTACATTGAAAGGCCTCATAAAACCATGGGGACCATTATGACAGTCTAGGGCCTCATGAAACCAAGGAGACCATTGTGGAACTGCAAGACCTTATGCAATAAGGGAGAGCATTTTAATACTTCAGAGCCTTGAGGAACTAAGTAAGCTTTGTGACACTGCAGAACCAAGGAGACCATTGTGACACCAAGGGGCCTTATAGAACCAAGGGGCCATTTTAGCACTGCAGGGCCTGATGGAGTCATAGAGATCATTGTGACACTGCAGCCCATTGTGGAACAATGGAATCTATTGTGACACTGCAGGACCTCATGGAACCATGGAGACCATTGTGACACTGCAGCCCATTGTGGAACAATGGAATCCATTGTGACACTGCAGGACCTCATGGAATCATGGAGACCATTGTGACACTGCAGGGCCTCATGGAACCATGGAGACCATTGTGACACTGCAGGGCCTCATGGAATCATGGAGACCATTGTGACACTGCAGGGCCTCATGGAATCATGGAGACCATTGTGACACTGCAGGGCTTCATGGAACCATGGAGACCATTGTGACACTGCAGGACCTCATGGAACCATGGAGACCATTGTGACACTGCAGGGCCTCATGGAACCATGGAGATCATTGTGACACTGGGGCCTCATGGAATCATGGAGACCATTGTGACACTGCTGTGACACTTTGAAACTGTGGGGCTCCATGGAACCAAGGACACCATTGTGACACTGAAGAGCTTCACAGAACCAAGGGGCTGTTGTGTCAGTGTGGGGCTCCAAGGAACCAAGAGGCCATTGTGACACTGTAGCCCATTGTGGAACAATGGAATCCATTGTGACACTGCAGGGCCCCATGGAACCCTGGAATTCACAGTGACACTTCATGGCCTTGTGTACAACAGGGGCCGTTGTGACACTGCAGTGCTTCGTGTAACCAAGGGTATCATTGTGTCACTTTGGGGCCCTGTGGAATCACAAAGACCACTGTGACAGTACAGGGCCTTCTGGAACCAAGGGGCCATTGTGTCACTTTGGGGCCCCATCAAACCAAGGCGACCATTGTGACACTGCAAGGAAGCAAGGACTCATGGAAGCAAGGAGACAGCTGTGAGACTGTTAACAAAAGTCAGTAAAAATATAAAAACCTTTTTAACACCAACATAGCACTAAGAAGCAGTATTCTTTATTTGGCTGGATGGACTCCTAAAGCTGTGGATGCTGAGTACAGGAAAGTTCCTGTTTATATCCTGTATTTTACAGACATATTCAGTGATTGTCTCAGAATTAACATACAGATGATAAAAATTTCCCCAAAATCATGAACATATTTTCCCTCCCCTTTACACATGGGTTCTTCTGTTCTGGGGGTCTCTTTCGTCCCCGGTGGTTGGTGACCCCAAAGTCACACCTGACTGCTCAGTGAACTGGTCAAAGTTCACAACTGAGGCTGGTTGCTTTCCCATTCTCCTTTTTACACAGTGAGGATTGTGCAGTTCCATGGGCCAGTGGGTTTTGAAGAACAAGCATTGTGTCAGCTCAACGGACGTAGAAAATTGATCATCTGGTAACATCCCCCACCTTTGAGGTTTATGAAGCTTGTCTTCCCTTCCTTGCAGTGCATTAGCAATCATAGCAATCATGAAAGTATCATCATTACAATTATCACTATGATCACAATTATACTTTGCAAAAGTGAGGCTAACCAGCCAGTCAGAGAAAATTCAAATCCATTAAGTATTTTATTCAACTTGTTACTTTCTAATCCTGCTCTTAATTCTCTGCTGGATGCAGCAACCAATTCTATCCTCTCTGATCATTCAATTCAGCATCACATTTGGAATGTGCACACAACAAATGCTGTTGTTTAAAGTCAAGTAACCACATACTCCACATCCATGTAACAGCAACAGCTCTAAAGCCAATCTGTTCTGTAAGGTCATTTTAGTCGTGGCTTGCAATTGCTCATTTATTTCAGCAAACCCCGAAGAGTTGCATTTGCTAAAGTTTCCATTTGCAGACTCTAATTGTGTAAAGCTGGTCTGTTCCTAAAGGTAGATATTTGCGGAGTGAAAATGGATTCTAAAATCCATCCCACTATGGTTCCTGTACTGGAATGTTTCCAAGTTTCATCCCCTTTAACCTTTCCCCACAGTTGGGTTCCCAGTGGTGACTCCTTCCACAAGGGACATAACCCCCAGTGTCTATGGTGCTCTTGATTCTTGTTGAAGATTGGATTTAGTTCTTTTCCTCAGGAATTTTTCTCCCATGGGTTGCTAAGACACAAATGACTGAGTACTTAAGAGAAACAAAGCACAAGGCTAGCGCCTTTCTTCTTGGCAGGGTGGGGTAGAATTGCCCCTCATGGAAGCAGGGCTTGACAACACGAGATTTGGAGAGACTGAAAAGCAAGGGCAGGGGGAGGTCACCCTCTCTTGCTCCCAGGGCAATTCCACTTTTCCTTTGTCTTGGGATCCTTTGGCCTTGACCCTATTAAATCTTATTTAATATGGGGTGGGGATATTTTATACCCACGTGTAAAGGGTCCTCTGAGGGGCCTGGGCTCCCTTCCCAGTCCAGACACCACTGAACTGGTTGGATATATTCCCATTGTCCTGTCTGAGGGCTATTCCATACTTCTGAAATTTGACATCCCCAGGGGTATCAGTGCAATCTGTCAGCTGATAAATATTTCCTGGGGTTATTTCCAGATCTGGTTTTGAGATAATAAAATTCTCAACAATATTATTGTTATGTGTCCTTTGTAAGGAATATTCTCCTTCCATCCCTGTCCAGTTGGCCTGGGTGCTATTTCCTTCCCACACATGTTCCCAGATTTTTGTCAAATTGCTGACTAAATCTGACCATGGAACTGGATTTTCTGCAGAGGCTGATGCTGGCAAACAATCTGTTAGAGAAATTGCATTCTGTAATCTGCCAAAATCTTGCACTAATTTGAAAATGACATTCCCCTTCCCAGAAATTAAAAACATAGTTTCTATTATTGTTATAAATACGCAATTATTCATCATCTTCATCAAGATCCAACAAATAGTATCCCCTTAGAAAACCGTATTTGATACCTAAACCAATAGGATTTATATCTATAAAACCTCTAAAGTGTCAGTCAGTTTTCCCTTCGCTGTATTTAATGTGTGGTTGCTGGTTTTACCCACGTGTGATGAACCCAGGGTTGGATTCCTTCCACCCTGAGTGCACTGTAGGTTACCAGGATGTCGTGGGATAACTTTAATTGAAAACTCCCGGTATAGAAAGGAGGAGGTGGAGCCGGAAATGAGGTACCCAAAAGAAGGTATTACAGTTTCTGCCTCCAGAACTCATAAAACCAGGAGAGAACTTGGAGAAGTCCTCTTTTAGACTTGTGGCAGACCGAGAGAAGACGTTGGTTTCTTCCCCCCTGCGCCATCGGATGATGTCTGGCTGAGGCACGCAGCGTGGCTGTCAGCCGAGATGGCGTGGGGGAAGGGGGAATGGCTAGACCCGGCCTGGACTCTCGGCAGAAACAGTTCAGCCAAGCCAACATGCCAACTACAGTAGGCTGCGCTGGGCCCTCCGACTCTGGGCCCTGCGGCTCTGGGCCCCGCTCTGTTGCCCCAGGCCGAGGTGACTCAGCTTCATTGGCCCCGCCGGTTTCCCTGCGGCGTGGCAGGGAGAGGGCTTGGGGCTGGCCCCGTAGAGCTCAGGAGCACCCCGCCAATCAGCTCCATGGAGCGGCTCAGTGCAAGAGAGGGCTCGGGCTGGGCTCCTACAGCTCGGATGTGCCCCCCACAGTCGGCTCCACGGCACAGCTCGGGCGACCCCGTACAATTCGCACACGGCCATGCCAACCCCCTGCAGCTGAGACGCGGCTTGGATGGAGAATGGCGCAGACGAATTCCTTTCCCTCAGCTCGAATGCTGAACGTACTACACTTGAACAACCTGGGCGGAGGTTATGTGATCATCACCTGGCCAAAAGACAAATTAACCGTTTTCTTTCAATATCAGAATGGGACTTGAAAACATCAGTTTTCCCACACACACAGAAAGAAAAGGAATGAAGACACAACAGGTACAGCATAAAGACTCCAAGTTAATGAATGTAGCAAAGTTTACATTAGGAAACAGAAGAGATGAGGAGTTCCTTGAGTTTGAAAATTCCCTTGTAAAAACATGTTGATAAACTCAGCTATAATATACACTGTAATATATGAACAATGGTCTAAAAGGGGTGAAAAAAGGGGGATGTAATGTTCTAGGTATAAGCAGTGGGCTAAGACTCTTTTGTATAAGATTTCCTTGCCCCAGGAAACAGTAGAAGACGACTTGTGTTGCCGATAATGGGGAACGGGGATTTCATTCCCACTGTAATAGAAATGTTCATCCTCAAAAAGTACCTCAATGACCATCATATGTCCATCGGTAGTAGCCCTTGGAAAGCTACTGAAGTGAGAAGGGTTCCAGAAAATCAAATCTTTTCCTTTGGGGGGTTGCTTACTGGGAGGCTGACAACCATAGAAACTATGTTTCCTATGGAGAATCAACATCATTGAACAAGAGAAAACTTCTCTCCCTACATGAACTAAGAAAAGAGCTGTTTCCAGAGGTGGTATTTAACTATAAGTCAAAGTGTTACCTTTTGTATAGTCAGTGGGAAAGAAATTAAGGAGTGAGGGAAGGGGGGAAGGGGAAAGGTTTTGTTCTGATTCCTGATTATTATTATTATTATTCCTGTTTTAAATCTGTTAATAAATTCCTTTTATATTCCTTAAAGTATAAACCTATTTGGCCTACTATGAATCCTTATCTCACAATAAAAACCAAATAATTTTGGTAAGTGTGCTGATGTTTAACCAAAAAACTCAAATAGGCAGATTAAAACCACTACAGATTGGTGTTTCTGCCCAATTTTGATTCCCCAAACCTCTAAACCGCAACACAGGAGGACTTGGAAAGGTCCTTTCCACTTTTCCTTCAAAGCTTCAGAGTTCCAAGTCTTCACATACACAAAACCCCCACGCTGGAACAGATGAACAGGGGCATCCAAAGCAACTGGTCCTGACAGGATTATAAACCAACAGAGTCCAGCAAGAGTTTCTCCTAAAGCAATCAAGGATAGATTTAAATCTCTTTCTCCCTTCGAATGGATTTCTCCTGGAATTGATGGTGTTTGGTACGATCATCCCTACAGCAATTCATAGGGACTTACTTTAGGTTTTGCTCCTGGCTGAATTCTGACTCACAAAAGAGCCAGAGGAAGGGTCTGTGCCCATTTTAAAGAGGTTTTTTAGCACATTTTACTCATTTGTCACTTCAAAGTCTGATTTATTCTTTCCACTTTCCCACCCCCTGTGGTTACCAAGGGCTCTGTTTTATACCCAGGGTTTTGCTCATCTGTTGCACTACATCTACTGTAAAATGGGGGCCTCTCTCTGAAGACGACCCAAGTGGCCCCCAAATCTCTGTATTTCTTTAAGCCTAATTTTTGGCACTTCCCTGGATTCCCCCAGGTCCTTTCCCAATTTCCCAGCTGCTCTTCCCACAGCCTGGACCATTCCATGGGGTCACTGCGACCCTCACACCTTCCTGGGCCCATCACACGCCATCAGTCCCATGTGCCTCCAGCCTGTCCCGATCCCTTTGCAGAGCTTCTTGCCCTCCAGCACATCCCCACCCACCCAACTTGGGCTCATCCATCCATTTACTGAGGGCATCCTCAATCCCCACATCCAGATCATCCAGAGAGGCACAGAACAGGATCATTCCAGAGGATTCCAGACATCCCATGGAGCCAAATCTCAGGCTCATGGCTGTTGCATCTCTGGATGTCTCAGAGACCACGGGTGTCCCAATGGATCTGATTTTCTCCCTGAGCCCAAACTCTCCTATTCTGGATTCTATTCCCTGGCAAATGGGCACCTGTGCTGATTGCCATGACTCTGTGTGGTGTGGTGATCCCGGCTGGCTTCCCAGTGACCCCCAAGTCTGTTCCATCCCTCCAATCTCTTCCATCCCTCCTCTCCACACCCAGATGGGGATAAAATAAAAGGAAAGGCTCCTGAGTTGGGATAAAGGCAGAGAGAGATCCCTCATGGATTCCAGACAAAAAGACTCGACTGGGGCATACAAACTGGATTTGTCTCCAGTCAGAATCAGAACAGGAAAAATGAGAAGCAAAATAAATCCTAAGCCACTTTTTCCCAACCCCTCCCTCCTTCTTGAATCTCACGTTATTCCCAGTTCTGTCTCTCTTGCCTCCCAGCAGCACACGGAGACAGAAATGGGGGTCACGGTCCTCCTCAGGAAGAGGAGTCGGATCCTTCCCTCCTCCAGTGTGGGTCCCATCCAGGGGTCGGTCCTTCAGGAACTGCTCCAGTGTGGGACCCCATGTGATCATAAATGCTCCCAGAAACCTGCTCCAGGTGGGCTCCTCTCTCCAGGGTTCCCCAGGTCCTGCCAGGAGCCTTCTCCAGCACAGGCTTCCCATGGATCACAGCCTCCTTTGGGAATTGATCTGCTCCAGTGTGGGATCATGCAGGGCTTGCAGGTGGATCTGTGCCCCATCATGGATCCCCCTGGGCTGAAGGTGGATTTTCTGCTCCATCATGGCATGCAGGTGCACAAGAAAGCCTGAGCCAGTCCCCCACCCCATTTCCAGCTGTGTCATCAGGGTGGGGGAAATTAGGGGTTGTCACTGCAACTGCAAGAAAACCAGAAACTCTCCAACAACATCTTTTAAGTGTTTAGAGAATCAGTCATTAGTTTACTCCGGTCAGGATGTTATTCTGGTGAGGATGTGCAATAGAAATTATTTCATCCACACATGCCTGGGTTGTGCAGTGAAAATCATTCCATCACACCTGGTTTTTTTACCTGACTTTTCAAAAATTTATACACAAAAAACCCTAAAGAAATTCTCATTCATAAATGGCGCAATTCTTCCTATTCAATCTCCTGTTGGTTATCAATCCCTTCACTTTCGATGCTAATTTGGTTCTCATTCTTTGGTGTCCCCAGCTGCACCAGGGGGTGATGTTTATTAATGTTCATTTATCTCCTCTGCACCTTCTGGCTCCTTCCAACCTGTAGCTGTTAAGCTCATCAGGCTTCACCGAGCCTTGGTGAACAAAGTCTTTTGAAGAGGAACTTCAATTCCCCTCCCCCTAGGCCAGGGTGAACAAGCCCCTGATTAAAGTTACATTAAAAAATGTTAGAAGTTGTATGGTTTCCAACAGGGAGACCCCCCCACACTCCCAGCCCCACTCCTCCTCCTGGCTGGGCATGGAGCTGTGAAAACACAGGGGAGGGGGGGTGCTCCTGATGCTCCCCCATGACCCCCAACCCATGCAAAAGTTATGGGGCAGTTTGAAGCCGTTTTAGGGGTGAATGTGGGCCAGTTTGGGGAGGGCAGAGGGACAATCTGAGGGGCTTTTGGGGGGTGTTGCTGTGTCCCCCCTTGCCCCAAATTTCCCCCTTCCTATGGCACTCCCAAGGAGATCCTTGAATATTCTGTGGTTTGAGGGGATGGTGCTTGGATCTGGAGCTCGCTCCCCATGCTCCAGGTCTGCTCCCAGTATGGAAGTGACTGCAGGAAAGGAGGACTCCACCATGGGACATTTCTGGGTCATGTCCTGACAGAAAGAGTGGTAAACTGAAGGCCCACACACTGCTGTCCAGGCGATGCCACCTTTCAGAACACAGAAACCCAAAATGTTTCCATGGGGATCTCTGAGTGCAAAGCGGGCAGCCAGTGTCTGCTTCTTGCCCAGGAGACAGGAACTGACCTTGGTGGTTCAGCACATGTCACTTCCTGCAGTGATTTTCAGTGAATAATGGAATATCCTGAATTGGAAGGGATGCATAAGGGTCATCAAGTCCAACTCCTGGAAACCCCAAAAATCCCAGCCTGTGCCTGAAAACATTGTCAAAATGCTCCTTGAGCTCTGGCAGCCTTGGGGCTGTGCCCATTCCCTTGGGAGCCAGGCAGTGCCCCAGCACCCTCTGGGGGAATATTGTGGAGTAATTACAGTTAAAAATTCCCAGTATAGAAAGAGGAGGTGGAGCTGGAAATGATATACTCAGTATGACAAATTCTGCCTACAAAAAACCTCATAAAACCAGGAGAACACCTGAAGAAGCTCTCTGGGAGGCTTCCTGTTTGCCGAGGAAAGACGTTGCTCTCTTCCCCTCCACGCCAGCTGGATAAGGTCTCCTCAGACCACATAGCCTGGGGCTGGCTACCCACATGGCGTGAAGGGGAAGAGGAGAGGGAACCCAAGCTGGTCTTTTGGTTTCTCATGGCAGCTCCATGCAGAGGGGAGCCAGAACGACTCCGCTCGGCTCCATCCAAGCTGAGAGAGACTTCATTGTGCTGCCCCTGGCCAAGGAACTTCACTGGCTCCGTTCACCTAGCCTGGGCCAGGCCGGTTCCCTCTCTGCGGCATTGCCCAGTGGGAAGAGGGTTTAGGGTCGGCCCCGTGGATTTCAGGAGCGCCCCACCCGATTAACTCCGCAGCGAACTTGGCATGGGAGAGAGAGGGAGCTCGGACTGGGCCCCTCCCGTGCATCTCGGGCACGGCTCCCACCGGGCGGCCCCACATGGTCCGGCACTGAAAGGAGGCTTGAATCAGCCCCCCTGCAGCAACGGGCGCAGCTCCCGCTGGGCAAAACGCAGCTCGCATGGAAGGCAGCACAAACAGGTTCCTTTCCTGCAGTTCAGGCACGGATCTACAACACTCAAACCACACGGGCAAAAGTCATGTGACCATCACCCAGCCAAAAAGACAAATTAACTGTTTCTTTCTAATATCAAAATGGGACTTTGAGGGCATTCATTTTTCATCCCACACAGAAGGAGCACAGGAAAGAAGGCACCTACAAAAGGCACAGCACAGAGACTTTAAGTTAATGAATGTAACCAAGCTTATTTTCAAAGAAGGAAGAGATGAGGAGTGCTTTAATGCTGAAAATTCTTTTGTAAAAAACATATTGATGAATTTGGCTGTAATATACCCTGTAATATATGAATAATAGTCTAAAAGAGGTGAGAGAAAAAGGAATGTAATGTTCTAGGTTGCAAGCAGTAGACTGAGACTTTTGTGTATAAGATTTTTCCTTGCCCCAGGAAACAGTAGAAGACGACTTGTGTTGCTAATGATGAAGTAAGGGGATGTCATTGTCACTGTAATAGAAACGTTCACTCTCAAATGAACACCTCAATGACCATCATATGTCCATTGGTAGTAGCCCTGGGAAAGCTACTGAAAATGGGAGAGCTAATAATCATGGAAACTATATTTCCTATGGGGAGTCAACATGATAAAACAAAAGAAAGCTTCTCTCTCTCTATGAATTAAGAAAACTGTTTTGTTCCAGAGGTGGTGGATTAACTACAAGTCAAAGTGTTACCTTTTGTATGGTCAGTAGGAAAGAAATGGAAAAGGTGGGGAGGGAAAAAGAGTGTTCTAAGAGGTTTGGTGTTGATGCCTGATTATTATTCCTGTTTTAAGTCTGTTAATAAAATTCCTTTTTGTATTCCTTAAAGTATAAGCCTGCTTTGCCTACTATTAATCCTTATCTCACAACAAAATCAAATAATTTTGACTACAAAATTAATGTTTATACCTAGTTTCGATCTCCAAACCTCAAAACCGCAACAGGGAAGAATCTTTTCCTTGTCTCCAGCCTGACCCTGCCCTGGCACAGCTTCCCTAAGGTTGTGTCACAACAGAGATCAGAGATTGGTGCCTGCCCCTCCGCTGCCCCTCAGGAGGAAGCTGTAGACTGCTATGGGGTCTCCTGCAAGTGCCTTCAGCCTTCTTAAACTTCACATGGGTTGATTGCCCATCTCTCTGATTTGTTAAGGTCTCTCTGCCCTTGACGGCGTCAACAGCTCCTTCCAATTCAGTGTTGTCTGCAAACTCTGCTGACTATTCCTTCAAGTCCTGCATCCAGGTTCTTCATGAAGATGTTGAAGAGCACGGGGCTGACAGTGGAGCCCTGCAGAACCCACCAGTGACAGGTCACCGATCTGGTGTCACCCCAGGTGCTGTCACCTGTGCCTGACCCATGAGCCAGTTGCTCACCAATCACAGGATATGTTCATTCAGCTGAGGGCTGGACATTTTCTCCAGAAGAATCCTGGCAGAGACAGCATCTAAAGCTTTACTGGAATTCAAAAAGATGACATCAGCTGTCTTGGTCACCCAGGTGAGTTACCCTGTCGTAAAAGGCAATCAGGTTTGAGAAGCAGGACTTTCCCCCTCACGGAGCCACACTGCCTGTGACCAATGACTGCATTGTCCTTCAGATGTTTTTCAGTGCCTCCCTGAAGAATCTTCTCCATAATTTTACCAGGCATTGAAGTGAGACTGACAGGCCTGTAGTTATCAGGGTCATCCTTCTTGACTTTTTGGAAACCTGGGATAATGTCAGCCAGAATCCAGGCAGGATAGACATCTCCAGATTCCCAAAACTGTTCAAAAACCATCAAGAGAGGTCTTGTGATAATATCAGCAGTTCTTTGAGTGTTTTTGGATGAAGAGAATTAATCTTAAGAGGTTAAGCTGTGCAGCTTCTTATGGTAAATAGATTTTTCAAACCATTTTGT
The DNA here is from genome assembly GCA_034509425.1 of Eopsaltria australis. NCBI lineage: Eukaryota > Metazoa > Chordata > Aves > Passeriformes > Petroicidae > Eopsaltria > Eopsaltria australis. The sequence goes on from JAVTVJ010010713.1 coordinate 497,423, forward strand.
TCATGTGGATACAATGCTGTTTATCACAGGCATTGGCAGCAAAGAACTGCTGCAAATTGGCCACAAAGAACTGCCCAAAGATATTTCAAGTCACTACTCCAATAGTGGATAAATCCATGAAAACTGCTCATCATGTGTGGTGCTTAAGTTTAATTGGCTTGTTTGGTGAAAGACACATTTAATTGCATCTCCCCTGGCCCAATCCTGTAGCAGCCAGGCATAGAAATGGCTTTGTTTGGTTGGATGGGACTGGGCTTGGGTAAATAACTGAAGCACCATTTCAAAGCTCTTTGTGTGCTTTCTCCTATGGCTTGTGCTTGGGTTAGTCCAGACACAACCTCCACATTCAGGCTGGGAACACTTACAGGGTCTCCCATCTCTAAATTTAACTGATCCTGAAATAACTTGGATATCTCAGTCACCATTTATGGCACTGTTTGGCAGCACTTTGCCGACCTTGACCATCATCTCTGGTTTCACTTTGGTTCAGGGCTATGGACTCTACGTCCTGTCATTCTCCCTCTAAGATTCTCTCTCTCTCACACATCCATCACAAAGCTCTGCCTGAAGCCTCCTCACACCATCGGCCTTGGCAGTGAGCAGCCCCTCTGCCTGCAGCTTCTCTTCCTTTTCCTCATCATGCTCAGCACCAGCAGCGCCTTCCCCCAAGGCTGCTCTCCCTCTGCAGGGGATTGAAACCCCCTGAACCAACAGACAGCCCTCTGCGTGTGCCACCAGGGCTTATGAGCATCATTTACCCTTAGGAAAAGCCCTGCTTCCCAGGATCCCTGCACTTCCTCTTCTGCAACTTCTTTCTGCTCCCCAGCAGCTGCTGCCCACACTTCTGCTGTCTCTGCCTGCCCTTCTACAGCCTCTCCCTTTCCCTTAGGTGCCTCTTCTTCCCATTCTTCCACTGCCTGCTCTCCTGGCTCTCCCTTCTCTTCCTCAGCCATTTCTCCAGCTTCCTCTCCTCGTCCCACACTTGTGTCTTTTTTCTCCTTCTCCTCATCCTCCTCACCCTCCTGATTCCTAGCCTGGCTTAGTCACTCTCTTTGTTTCTAAGAGTTTCCAAACCTGATCTCACCTCTCCCTTTCACAGGCTAATTCTTCCTGCACTTTCCCAGCTCTTCCTCATCTGAAGCACTGTCCATGTCCTTGTGCTCACCCCGCTGTCTCCTCATCCCTGGCCATGTACCCAACGTCTCTCTCCATGGATTCTCCCACTCTGCAGCCTTATGCAACCCAAGGTGCATTTGTCTGCTGATGTTCCTTTCCATATTCAGCACACATTCCAGTGCTGCTCTCTCATTTTGCTCTCCATCTGAATGTTTTTGTAAGGAGTTCACCATATTTTGTAGAAATTTGTCTCTCTCATCTTGCTCTCTATCTAAATGTTTTAGCAAGGACTCATGAATCCTTTTATCCTTTTGAATTGCCATTGATGCCTTAGGATTTTAGCTTTTCTATTTTTCCGTATATTTGTAATCCTGCAGTTCTTCAGCGTAGAACTCTACACTCCATAGAGAGTGTCAGCTACAGCTTTCCCATTTTGGTCAGACACAACAACTCCTCTCCAGATCTGGCAATCAAGGACACCTTCCTGTCTCAAGCCCTGAGAAACGTAAACAAAAGTGAGTTGGCGGGAGAGTAAACTTGGGCTAAATGACTTCATTACCTGGAGCTGTAATTGGAAGTTTAATCCTCAATATGCAAATGGAGAAAACTTATAAAAGTATGAAAATCAGAGACCTGTCATCCATTTTTGGCTGCAGCCCCTAGTGGGGGGCTTTGTCTGCTCAAAATGTACCTGAAGGCCCTTCAATAAATACACCCACTTTTTATTCCCCTAATTTTGTCTGGCCTCTGTTTTTAGGTAGTCCCAAAAAGGCACCAGTCCAAAGCCAAAGCCCTCTCTTTTCCCCCTCCTCTCCCCCACCTTTCCCATCATTCCCTGAATCCCCAGCTCCCACCTCCTGATCTTGGTTTGGGGGGTCCCACTCCCCTCCCCACTCATTCTGGGGATCCCACCCCTCTTTTCCTCCCTCTTCCCCACATTTCCCATCACCCCTCCCTTCCTGAGCTCCCTGCTCACCCAAGTTCTCGTGGCTCCCAGCTGGGCAGGCTCCCAGTGTTGTCATTTTTTCTATCTGGAAATGAAACTCCATAATTTTAGTACAGAGGTAATAGAAAAGCAGATCTTTATTTGAAGGCCTTCAGGGGCAGTTATGGAAAGGTGTCCACAAAAGCCCACCCCCTCCCAAGGGTGAGTACGTAAAAGGGGTGAGTTCATAAAAAGCACCAATTAGGAGAACAAGTGGTGATTCAATTCCTCCCCAGGTCAAGCTCCTTCTCTGGAGTCCCCCCCTCAGCACTGGCTGTGCTTTGTCCATGAAATGCATCTTGAAGAGTTGTTCTCAACATTTGGTTCCCAGAAAGAACCAAGACAGCACTGGGGCCTTGTACCCCCTGGGGCTTGGAGCTCTGGAATTTGTTTTGTGTTTCTGCTTAGGGAAAGGCTATGGAAAAGTACAGGGAATACTAGTTATTGATACAGTAGGCTCCAGAGCTACAAATACATGTGTGAAGGATACAGAGAACATAGAAAAGAAAAAAGGCAAAACCCAAACAGCATCACCAGCACCACCAGTATGGCCCCAGCTCCCCCCACAGGCCCCATCCACAGCTCAGGGCAGGTGCTGACACCCCAAAAGCAGTCGTGATGTGCCATGTGAGGCTCCAAGACCACCCAGTGCTGCTTGATGCTATCAGAAGAAATGACTGCACAGAGCAGGTGAGACACTTCGGAGTTTAAAGTCAACAAATCTCCTCTTCCCAATGAATTTCTGATGTCAGTCTCCATCCTGATGGATGTTCCTGCCCCTGCGTTCATCCAGGTGCCTACAGGGAACCAGGAGGACATGGAGAGCAGCAGGCAGGTGTCTTCCCAGCATGGATCACTGGGAATGTGGGAGTCATGATGGTTCATTACCCGAACCTCAGAGTACAAAAGAAACAGGGACGAGTATTTTTATTTCAATCAAAATCAAAAGCACCATTATTGAGTGCCAGCAGCACGATTATGTGATAGAGGAGAGGAGGAGATACAGGGTTGAGAGGGAGGGAGAGAAAGGGGGGTTATAGCTACCACAGCACGACGAAGTCCTTGTGGTCCAGAGCCGATGGATTCCGTCTCATCTGTGGGGAGATCTCGTAAGGATCTTTTCAGAGAGTCTCTTTATGGTCTTTTTGAAAGCGAGGGGCAGGTGACCAAGAGGTGAGGTAATCTTTCCAGAGGCGAGGGGCAAATGGCCAGGAGGTGGGTGAGTAAGGCCCATTGTTTTGGGGTGCAGATGCACAAAGCAGATTGTTCCTGTGCAATTCTTTTCGCCCTGGTAGCAAGAGCGACACGGTCTCACAGGTGTGTGGACACCTCTGCACCTGGCAGGCATCCCACCAGGATCTGACCCTTTGTGCAGAAGTCCTCTTTCCCCTTTGGGGTCTTTGGGTTTTCAGCCTCTGTTTCTGTGGATGGTTGTGCGGCAGATGAGGGATTTCTGCACAGTCTCTGACAGTGGGTCACCAGGGCTCTGCCCAGTGGGGGTCCTGCAGTGGGTGATGAAGTTGGAGCAGTGGACAGAGCTCTTCCTGCACTCAGGGCACTCACAGGCCTTCCCTTACTGGTGGCTCTGTTGGTGTTGGGTCAAGTCTGAGCTCCTGGAGAAGCTCTCCCCACACTCAGGACACTCTAAGGGCCTCTCCCTGGTGTGGATGCGCTGGTGCTTGACAAGGTGGGAATTTCGTGTGAAGCCCTTCCTGCAGTCGGGGCAGCGGAAGGGCCTCTCCCCTGTGTGTGTGCGCTGGTGCTTGAGGAGATCCGAACTGCTCCGAGCCTTCTTCCCACACTCGGAACACTCAAAGGGCCATTCCCCCCTGTGGATCTTCTGGTGGGAGGTCAGACTGGACTTAGTGCTGAAGCTCTTCCCACATTCCAAGCACGTGTAGGGTCGTTCCCCGGTGTGCACACGCAGGTGGGTGAGGAGGCAGGACCTGTCTCTGAAGCTCTTCCCACATTCCCCACAGCTGTAGGGCTGTTCCCCAGTGTGGGTCTTCTGGTGCCAGAGCAGGTGGGAATTGTCCCTGAAGCTCCTCCCACATTCCGAGCATTTGTAGGGCCGTTCCCCTGTGTGCACCCGCTGATGGTAGAGGAGGTGGGAGCCGTGCTTGTAGCTCTTCCCACATTCCCCACACTCATAGGGCCGCTCCCCCGTGTGCACCCGAAGGTGGTTGTGGAGGCTGGAGCACGCGCTGAACCTCTTCCCACATTCTGAGCACTTGTAGGGCTTCTCCCCATTATGAAGCTGCTCATGGACCCCCAGGTCTGAGCTCCGGCCGCCTTCCCTGCCCAGGGTGGTTCTTTCCGCCTCGGATCCCCGTGCTCTGCCTTTGCAGCCCCTCCTTGTGCGGGATCTGCGGGGCTTTTCCTCCCTGTTGGATTCCTGTGCTGTGGAACAGCTCAGAACGGCCTCTTCCATGAGCTCCCGCCGTGGGAATTTGTCCTCCCTGCTCTGCAGCCTCAGCTCCTTGTCTGGGGGAGGAAGGACAAGGACAGGATGGGATGTGCCTCCATGCCACAGGGAAGGGGAAGGAGATGCCCCCAATGCGTCCCCGGCAGGACGGCGTCGGCAGCGGGGCTGTCCTGCTGCCGGGGGCAGCTGGGCTTGGAGATGGAGCAGGAGAGAAGGGGAAAGGGGCAGTGACTACCTCCTCACCTGCCTGGGGCTCCTTTCCCATCTTTCTCTTCCTCCGGGCATCCTCCTCCTCCATCCGGCCGAAGTTTGGGAATGGGAAATCCTGCTTTGTGGGAGAAAATAAGGGCTGAGAGCATTGGGTTTGATGGTCCCGCTGCCCAAGCCCAGCTCGAGGAGTTCCCGCGCCTTTCAGCCTCGGGGGTTCCGGACCCCGCTCATCTCCAGCCCCCCCCCAATCCCTCCAGGCTGCCGGGGGACCGCGACTCCGGGACCGCCCCTCTGCGCTCTCTCCACTCTGGGGCTCCCGCGTTCCACCTCAGTCCCTCCCCGGGGATCCCCGAAACCGATATCGCCCCCCCTCCCGCCAGTACCGGGCGATCGCCACGTGTGACCCCTCAAGATTCCCCCAAGGAGCATTTCCGGCTCGGCTTTGGGTCCTGCAAGATCCAAACATTCCCTGCCCCACAAAAAAAACCCTCCCGGAGCCACCCCCCCGATGGATTTGGGGCGAGCTCCCCCTCCCCGCTCACCTGCGGCTTCCAGGCTGGGGGCGATGCCGGCGGAGCCGGGGCAGCTGCGGGCGGGGGATCCGCGTGGTTCTGCTGCTGCTGCTCCTCTTCCTCCCGCTCCTGCCTTTCCTTTCCCTTTCCCTTTTCTTCCTCCTCCTCTCTCCGTCCTCTTCCTGCCGCTGCTCCTCCGCTCCCAGCCCGGCCCGGGCAGGTGCCGACACCCCAAAAGCAGCCGCGCTGTGCCCTGGGGGTTTCCCAAAGCGGCCCCGCCCCGCGCGGCACTGGGAGCGATCCTGGGAGCGATACTGGGAGCGATACTGGGAGCGATACTGGGAGCGATCCTGGGAGCGATCCTGGGAGCACCGGGAGCGATACTGGGAGCACCGGGAGCGGTACTGGGAGCGATACTGGGAGCGATACTGGGAGCGATACTGGGAGCGATACTGGGAGCGATCCTGGGAGCACCGGGAGCGATAGTGGGAGCGGTACTGGAAGCACCGGGAGCGATCCTGAGAGCACCGGGAAGGAATTGGGAGCAGGATCCCTCCCAGTATCGCTCTTACTGGGAGCACTGGGAGGGAACTGGGCGGAAACAGCGCCCGGACGCGGCTGCAGCCGGCGCTGGGCGTGGCCAGCTGGTGGGCGTGGTTATGCAAATCCGAGAGCGATCGCACGTTGTGATTGGCGGGCGGGACCAGCGCGGGGTTTCCCCGGTCACGTGAGGCCGGGGGTGGGGCTGGAGCGATGGCGGCGGCGTCCGGTGAGAGAGGACAGGGACCGGGAATGGGGACAGGGATCGGGAATGGGGATAGGGAATAGGGACAGGGACCGGGAATGGGGACAGGGAATGGGGACAGGGACCGGGAATGGGGACAGGGACCGGGAATGGGGACAGGGACGGGAATGGGGATAGGGAATAGGACAGGGACCGGGAATGGGGACAGGGAATAGGGATGGAGACAGGGATCGGGAATGGGGACAGGGACCGGGAATGGGGACAGGGACCGGGAATAGGGACAGGGACCGGGAATGGGGACATGGATCGGGACTAGGGACAGGGACCGGGAATGGAGACAGGGATCGGGAATGGGGACAGGGATCAGGAATGGGGACAGGGACCAGGAATAGGGACAGGGACCGGGAATGGAGACAGGGACCGGGAATGGAGACAGGGATCGGGAATGGGGACAGGGACCGGGAATGGGGACAGGGACCGGGAATGGGGACAGGGATCGGGAATGGGACCGGGAATATGGGACTGGGACCGAGAATTGGACCGAGTGTGCGGACTGGGATCGGGAATGGGTACAGGGATCGGGAATGGGACCTGTAATACGGAGCTAGGACCGGGAACGGGAATGAGAGGTCGGGACAGGGACCGCGAGTGGGGACTTAGAGCGGGACAGGGAGCGGAACGGTATTGGCAAAAATAGAGTTGGTTACATATTCTATGCAAGTTCCCTCTTGTGCCCTCTTGATGTTCCATCACAAGAACATCTTCTCCTTGTGTCCAAAACAACTTTTATTGATTCTCTTCTTGGCTTTCACTGCGGGTTTCACTGTGACTGCAGTTTTACTCACAGGTAAATTTTGACTGTTTTTATGTCAAACTCTGGGAAGCTTTCAGACCAGCTGTCAGCTTCGTCATCGTGTCCTCCTTTTGGTTTTTGGATTACAAAAGCAGCATTTATTGATTTTTGCATGGCCTGTTGCAAAAAAAGACAATAAACACAGCACAATAAGTAAGATGCAAAAACTGATTAATATGATTAAGCATCCAATTTTAAGTAGATTATTTAATCCATCCCGCAATTTGTCAATTGCCAAACAAACTCGTAAGCCAATCAGATTCTGATTGTTCATGTATCTGTAATTCCTTAATGTGGGCATGAATAGATTTTGAACGATCAGACAAATTCATACAACACATCCCTTCAAAATCCTCACATCCATGTCCACGTGCTAGTAGCAAAAAATCAATAGTAGCTCTGTGTTGCAATGTAGCCTGCCTTAGTGAATCAACGTTACCAAGCCGGCTAGAGCAAGCAAAGTGGCGTCAGTCTGCCCAGCTGACCAACATCCTAACTCGTTTAACTGTCCCAAAGCTTTAGCAGCTGCTACTTGTGGAGCAAGGAAATAGCCCATCGAGCACCTGGTGGCTAAAAACTGATGCTGTCATCACAATCAGGAGCAAACCTGTGGGTGCTGCATTTTCCTCTCCATGGTGGTTTATACTGTTAAATCATAGATGTGTCAGGTGTTAACAGTGAGAGTCATCCTAAACTGCAAGGACCTTCCTTGATGTGTGATGGGATTACAGCCCAGGCTTGGTATCTGCAAATAAAAACCACTCCTGATGGCAAAGCCAGAGAAGCAGTGGTAGAGTAGGAAATGTGTGGTGAGTTACAGTTGCACCAGGCACTTTCGTTTGCAAAAATGGGTTGCTTAGGAGAAACATCCCATGCTTTGGGCTGATTAGTTCCAGAGGAATTAAACCTAACACAAAGGTCCATTTTCACCGATCCTAAAAGCTCTATTTCTTGCGGTTCAAGAGTCACACGAGGAAGATATGAAACCCATTGATCCCAAGCATCAGCGGGAGTGCACGATTGCAAAATTTTGCTGACTGTCCTAGGTTTTGGCCAGTCATCTAACGGCAAGCCGGCAAGGCAAGTAGAAAAAGGATTGTCAGGAGAAGCAGTGGCTAAACACGGAGTATCTTGTCCTGTTGCATTAGCCAGGGTAAGCCACACATTAGTTGATGAACAGACCAAGCAAAAACAGCAGGCACTAAGCTGAGCAAAATTAACGAGCACCATATTGGCGCATGCATTTTTCTGTTATTTGTTGTCATTTGTACTCCAGTCCATCCCAATGCAGAGGCACTGAGTTAAGGCCTCCCACTCTCAAAAACACAAATCTCAATGTTTAGATCCTCAGTTGGATTCAGAGAACCACGGCAACAAAGATCACACTTAGAGCACAAAGAACTCGTGCAGTAAGATACAAAAAACTACCTTTGTTCACAGGAAATACACTGACATAAAACCCCTGCAGAGTGACCCGGTCCTCCTTGGTCAGCAGTGTTCGATGCTTTCCGGTCTCTGGTATTCGGAGGTGGCTCGAATCACGCTGCCAGGCTCATCGAGTTGTGTTGCTGTTGTCCTCAGGATCTGGCTGAACAGGCGCTGGGATGTTCTGCCCCAAATCAGGACGCACACACCTTGCTGGCACCCACCATGGTCCAATATCTGTGGGAACACAAGCACATCCACAGCCCCCAGTGACAATGTCCCAGGGGCCTTCACACTGGTTGGTGAGCAAATGTTTTGCCAGTACTTCAGCTCGAGGCAAATGTGTTTCACTGGTAGACTGCAAAGTCAATGGTCATCAATTTTTCCAATTTGTATAATTATAAAAGTTTATAAAGATAAAGCTATAATATGTTTATTATATAATGTATTTATTTCTAATTCAGTAAAACAACCTTCTTTATCATTGTGTTTATGTAAAAGAGAGCAAAGTGGAGAGAAAGAAAGAGAGGGACACAAGTTGTACCAGGATTAGTAGTAGCATACATAAAACTCAACACAGAATATATAATAAATTTAAATTTAATAATTGTATAATTGTATTAAATATAATACATAGAAGGAGGCCTGCAATTTCTGTAATGTGTTAATTAAATCCACTACATATAAATTGGGCAACATAATTGGACCTTATAAACCCAAGCTATAGCCGGAAATAATGGGAACAGGACGGGGGATGGGAATATGGGAACGGAACTGCGAATACAGAAACAGCACCAGGACAGATGATGCCCGAAGGGGAGGCTGGAAATAAATCCCCATGGACCAGTGTCTGTAGAGGAGGTATTTTTTTATTGCAGCATTGGTGGTGAGGGGGATTGCTCCTCTTCACTTACCCACCTTTGTCAAGTGCTGTGCTACATTTATACAGTAAATTTTGCTTAGTGTTGCTATTGATGCCTATATAACCTAGATTACAGTTACAAGGTGCTTATCTAGCTTGAGTTATAAAATATCTATGTAACCTAATATCAATATAACCTAAATCATTGTAGTGTTCCCTGCTTTGGTCCCACCCTGGTACCAGCGGCGGAGCACTAGCGCTACCCTAGGAAGTCGTTCGCGATCGGGAAGACTTCCTCGGAGTGCCGACTGTGGGCACAGCTAGTCCGCATTTCGGTCCGAGGAGATGTTGCCCTCGGAGCGTGGTGAGACCGCAAAGAACTTCCAGAGAAGGAGGTCTCTTGGTATGTGATTTCGGTCGGTTTATTGCCTTCAAAGGGAGTACATGGTCCAAGAGCCAAGAGCAGCTCATTACATCGGTATTTAAGGGAGGAACAACACCCAATAAGCTGAGGGCAGAGGGGCAATACATGGGAGGGGCTGGGGTACATGGTCAAATGAGGTTTAGGGAGAGGAGGGGGAAAGAGAGAACAACGAATGAACAATGGAGTGACAGGGAATTTCCCAGAGCGGGGAAACATAACAGACAAATCAAGGAACCAATAGCAGGAACTTGGGGTTCGTGTTTTGGTGGTCCAAACCACTGCCTTTGGGAGCTTCGGGGGGAAACTGTCCGTGGAACATGCCACCGGATGTCCTCTTCCTTCCTGGTTCCGAACCACCGCAACAAATGATGACTTCTTATCATTATAAACTGAAGCATAACTTTTTATACTTATATAGCCAGAATCATAGTTTTTATTTATGTAGCCTGAATATGTAGCTTTTATACCTACATATCCTTATACTTCTATAACCTGAATCATAACCTTTGATACCTTTTATATAACCTGATATAACTAACTTTTTTATACAATTTAATGGCCAGTATTTGCCTACCTAGATACTTAAATGCTGAATAGACAAAAGCAGAGAAAAAACTCACCAGGTGTATGGTTTCAGAGATAGAGAAGTGTACTAATGAGAAATTGGCAAGAACAAGCCAATTAGGCACAAAACAAAGAATTTAGACCTGTTAAGACCAGATAAACCAAGAAGCATCATAACTACACATGCGTCTAAGACAAAGCTGAAAAGTTCAAGTGCAAAGAAGACTTTAGAAGCCTTCACCAAAGACCCTCGAAGACCCCCGAAGTGAGGAAGCGCAAGCACAGTACAAGACATTATCTAATACCCATGAGATCATGCTATATAAATGATTTCTGGGATGTATGCAGTGGTGCTGTAATGACAAAAGCAACATTAAGCATAATTTACTGTAAAAATGTACCACAGCACTTGACAAGGGTGGGTGAGTCAGGAGAAGCAATCCCTGACTCTCATCGCCAGCGCTGCAATAAAGAAATACCTGCTCTATAGACACCGGTCTATGGGGATATTTATTTCCGGCCTTTCGGGCATCGCTGTGTCATTGCAACATCATCACATACGTACTGCAACTAATTTACATGTGTGATCTCAGGGTTATTAGGTAATTCTTTTGCACTGCGCTTGCGCTTCCCCTATTTGAGGGTCTTTGGGGGTCTTTGGTGAAGGCTTCCAAAATCTTCTTTGCACTTGAACTTTTCAACTTTGTCTTCGGGGCATGTGCAGTTACTGGATTTCTTGGGCCATCTGGTCCTAAGCAGCCTAAATTCTTTTTGTGACTAATTGCATTTGCACTTGCCAGTTTCTGGTTAGTACTACACTTACCTATCCCTGAAACCACACACCTGATGAGTTTTTTCTCTCTTTTTGTTCATTCAGCATTAAGCAACTAGTTAACCATATACTGGCCATTACGTGGTATAAAAAGTTTTTCATACCAGGTTAGATAGGTATCAAAATTTAAGATTCGGGTTCTGTAAGTATCAGGTTATGTAGGTATCAAAAGTTATGATTCAGAGTATATGTCAAAAGTTATGCTTCAGGTTCTATTGATATGCTTCAGGTTATAATTACAAAAAGTAATGATTTTGTTTAAATTGCTATTAGGTTACATAGATATATTATAACCCAAGCTATATAAGCACCTTGTAACTGTGACCTAAGTTCTGTCAGCATCACAGAGAAAGGGACAGAGACACACGGGGGAGATGGGGACACACAGAGGGAAGGGGACATACAGAGGGGAGGCGACACGATGTCACCAGGAAGCACATTAGGGGGACAATGTCGCCACACCTGTGGAAACACTGCCACCAGGACGCCTCCAGTGACACCCAGTGTGGGGCAACATAACCCCATGGGTGACACTGACCCTTGTCCTGTCCCCAGGGGAGGGTGAGGTCCCCTGTGCCTGGTGGCCCTGCGATACCCTGGTGGCTGTCGCTCTCCTCTGGGCAACTTGTCACCAGCTAGGACAAGTTCTCCGTCCCACCCTGGTGGGTGGTGACATTCAGCTGGGACACTGCAGTGGTGACAATGGGGATGTGGTGGCAGGAATTGCATCGGCAGTGCTTCACCATGGCCAAGATGATGATGGTGGTGGCACTTTAGTGGCACTGCAGTGGCACTGATACTTTGCCAGTTCATGTCCCCTTATGTGTTCCCCATGTCCTCATCCATTTCCATGTTCCCCAATGTTCCCACCCATGCCATTGTCCCCTCCATGTCCTCATCCATATCTGTGTTCCCCATATCCCCACTCACGCCATGTCCATGTCCCCCCCATATCCTCACCCATGTCATTATCCCCCCATGCCTCCATCTATGTTCCCCATGTCCCCATTAATTTCCATGTCCACATCAGTGTCCATGTCCCCCCATGTCTCCACCCTTGCCCATGTCCCCAGGCATGTCCATGTTCCCTCATATCCCACCCATGGCCATGTCCCATCATGTCCCCTTCCATGTTCCCCCATGTCCTCACCCATGGCCATGTCCCCATCCAGGTCCATGTCCCCCCATGCCCCCATCTATGTTACCCATGTCCACATTAATTTCCATGTCCCCACCAGTGTCCATGTTCCCTCATGTCTCCAACCTTATCCATGTCCCCATTCATTTCCATGTCCCCACCCACATCATTGTTCCCAACATGTTCCCATTCATGCCTTAGTTCAACATCTTTATTTTTGCCCCAATTTCAGGTGTTTCGAAAGGATGAACAGAAAGCTATAGAAAACCAAGGCCAAAACAAAAGGATTTACGTGTCCCTGCCAGATGAGCAGCCATGTGCCTGGGTGGGTGGGAAGAACCTTTTTAGGAGGGGTTTCCACCTCACTGTCTCCAAAATCATGGGTTTTGCCCCAGTCTGTCCCCATTTGGTTGTGGAAGATGCCGGTGGGTTAGGGAAAATTAAAATTATGAATTTATGTTGGAGAAGACCTCCAAGGCCATCCAGTGTTGCTTGATGCCACCAGAAGATGCAAAAAGTGAGATTTTTTTTTGGGTCGGAAGTTGACAAATCCAATCTCCTCAACTGATTTCTGGTGTTGGACTGTGGATGTGTCCAGGTGCCCACAGGGAGCCAGGAAGAGCTGGAGCCCCCTCAGTCAGGTGTATTCCCAACGCTGATCAGTGGCACCACAGATCACCAAGGCTCTGCCCAAGGGCGTCACTGGGGATCATCCAACGCGGATCCTCCCATAGGGGATGGAGCTGGAGCAATGCACAAAGCTCTTCCAACACTCAGGGCATGCACAGGGCTTCCCTTAGTGCTGGCTCCGTTGGTGTCTGGTCAGCGTTGACCTCTGTGAGAAGCTCTTCCCGCAGTCTGAACACTCATAGGGCTTCTCATTTGTATGAATGCGCTGATGCCTGAGGAGATGGGAGCTCCTCTGAAAGGTCTTCCCACACTCTGAACACTTGTAGGGCCTCTCCCCAGTGTGGATGCGCCGGTGCTTGACGAGGTCAGAGTTGCGTTTGAAGCCCTTCATGCAGTTGGGACAGCGGAAGGGCCTCTCATCCATGTGAATCCGCTGATGCTTGAGGAGACTAGAGCTGGTCTGAAACCTCTTCCCACATTCCTCACACGCATAGGGCGTCTCCCCGGAGTGGATGCGCCGGTGCATGACAAGGTCAGTGTTGCATCTGAAACTCTTCCCACAGTCAGGGCAGCAGAAGGGCCTCTCACTTCTGTGAATCAGCTGATGCCTGAGGAGCCTGGAGCTGGTCTGAAACGCCTTCCTGCATATGTCACACTCATAGGGTCTCTCCCCTGTATGGATCCTCTGGTGGACAATCAGGTGGGAGTTGTTCCTAAAGCTCATCCCACACTCCCCACACTCATAGGGCCGTTCTCCAGAGTGGATCCTCTGGTGGCAGATCAGGTGTGACCTCTGGCTGAAGCTCTTCCCACACTCCCCACACTCATAGGGCCGTTCCCCCGTGTGGATCCTCTGGTGGACACTCAGATCTGAGCTCTGGCGGAAGCACTTCCCACACTCCCCACACTCATAGGGCCGTTCCCCCGTGTGGAGCCTCTGGTGGACCATCAGTTCAGAGCTGTCTCTGAAGCTCTTCCCACACTCCCCACACTTGTAGGGCCATTCCCCCGTGTGGATTCGCATGTGGCGGATAAGGTGGGATCTCTCACTGAAGCTCTTCCCACACTCCACACATTTGTGGGGCCTTTCCCCAGTGTGGACTCTCCAGTGGCGGATCAGGTGGGACCTCTGGTGGAACATCTTTCCACATTCCGAGCACTTGTGGGGCTTCTCCCCGTTATGAAGCTGCCCAGGGACCCCCAGCTCTGAGCTCTGACTGCATCTCCGGCTGCCCTCCTGGCACAGGGTGGGTTTTTCCTGCTCGGATCCCTGTGCTCTGCGTTTGCAGCCCCTCCTCATGTGGGATCTGCGGGGCTTTTCCTCCCTGTTGGATTCCTGTGCTGTGGAGCCACTCAGAACGGCCTCTTCCACAAGCTCCTGCTGTGGGGATTTGTCCTCCCTGCTCTGCAGCCTCAGCTCCTTGTCTGGGGGAGGAAGGAAAGGACAGGATGAAATTTGCCTCCATGCCACAGGGAAGGGGAAGGAGATGTCCCTAATGCGTCCCCAGCAGGACGGCGTCGGCAGCAGGGCTGTCCTGCAGTCGGGGGCGATGCTGGCCTGGGAGATGGAGCAGGAGAGAAGGGGAAAGGGGCAGTGACTTCCTCCTCACCTGCCTGGGGCTCCTTTCGCATCTTCCTCTTCCTCCGGGCATCCTTCTCCTCCATCCGGCCAAAGTTTGGGAATGGGAAATCCTGGTTTGTGGGGGAAAGCAAGGGCTGAGAGCATTGGGTTTGATGGTCCCTCTGCCCAAGTCCAGCTTGAGAAGTCACCACCCCTTTCAGCCTTGAGGCTCGCGGACCCCCCTCATCTGCAGTTCCCACCACCCCTCTAGGCTGCCAGGGTCCCCCGGCTTCAGGATTGCCCCTTGCCGCTTTCTCCACTCCTGCATTTCCCTCCATGGATCCCCAAAACCGGTATCAACCCCCTCCCTGCCGGTACCGGGCGATCGCCATGTGAGACCCCCCCAAGATTCCTCCACGGGACATTTCTGGCTCAGCTTTGGGGCCGCGCAAGATCCAAACATTCCCTGCCCCCCAAAAAAACCCTCCCGGAAACCCCCCCCGATGGATTTGGGGTGAGCTCCTGATGCCTATATAACCTAGATTACAGATACAAGGTGCTTATCTAGCTTGAGTTATAAAATATCTATGTAACCTAATATCAATATAACCTCAATCCTGAATTCTTATCAATATAAACTGAAGCATAACTTTTTATACTTATATAGCCAGAACCATAGTTTTTATTTATGTAGCCTGAATATGTAGCTTTTATACCTATATACCCTTATACTTCTATAACCTGAATCATAACTTCTGATACCTATATAACTGTGGCAGTTGTCAATATAGAAACGAGACCTAGGGGCTTGAGGACTTCCTGGTGGATTGGTCCATCGGGGAGTCGCCCCCCTGCTATAAAAACATCCATGGTTTAGCCTGGTTGTAGTCACACCCCAGTTAACACCCAAAGTTGACACCCCTTGTTCCTATTGAATATGTTATTTGTCTATCACAAAGGTGATTGACAGGTTGTTCTGGAAAGTTCTCTGTACCCCTGTTTATGATTTGTTGTTATCCCCAAACCACTCCCCTGTTTCTATATTATTTGCTGCTGTTGAAAGCTCCCGCCTTAATCCCACCCCAAGCCTTTACCCTGATTGGTTGTTTATTGTACTACATAAGTTGCTGTCGAGAGCTAGTCGGGGCTCCTTTGACTTTGGGGTTCCAGGGAATAAACCTCTCTGTTGCCTGAAGCTTAGAGTCGCTCCTGCCTTTGTGATTCCTCCTGAACCAAACCCAAGACGACCCTCCACGCCTTCCTCCCTGTGTGGAATCCTCGGGGTTCCCTCGGCTCTCATCCTAACGGACAGGGGGTTGAGGTAGCCCAGTGGTGAGGAAGGCAACCACCGAGCAGAGGCACCGTGCCTGGGATCGGAGGACGAGTAGGTATTACACCGAAAAATAATATAAAACTTTACAGTTGGCGCCCAACGTGAGTGGTTCCTGGAGGAACCACGAAAGACAGCTCGCTACCAGCAGCGAAGACGCCGTTGCGGGCCACTCCCTGCGAAACCGCCTTTCGTTTAAGAAAGCAGCTTCTGCAGGTCGAGCTGCGACCCCCGGCTCTGGGAGCGGGAAAGCAGCTCACTCCACAAAGGCCCCCCCATTTCTTTGGATTTCTTTTGGTGGTTTGCCCTCGACAAGAGAGGGGACCCTCGAGAAGAGAGGGGAATTTGAAGAAGCCGGCGAAAAAAGAATTCGGAGAAGAATTCGCAGAGCAAGTGAGTGCTTGGACTTTGTTCCGCCGCGTTTTTTTTTTTTAAGTTTAAGGTGGGGGAGTTTTCTTCTATAGTAAGGATGGGCAACCACCTTGCTAAGAGGGAAAAGGAGCTTTCATTTATTTATTACGGTTTAAAAGTTCAGTTAGTTACTTCAGGGGAAAAATTTGACAAAAAGTTATTACGGAAATTTGTAAAGTGGGTAATCGAAAATGTTTCTTTTGAAGCACCAAAAGAGGTTTTTACTTTAGAATTTTGGGATCGTGTAGGATTTAAACTAAACGAATGTGACAGCGAGGGGCGATTTGCAGTTCAGAAATTTTTCGGGTTACAAATCGCGATTTATCGAGTTTTATCTAACAACGGGGAGAAGAGTTCTGGTTTAGATAAAGCTGTTCCCCCTTCTCCGAAAAGTGAACCTAATGCCACTAACCCGATCCCTCTTCCCTCCGGTGTGGAAAACGGCAGGATACCCCTCATTAGCGAGCAGCGTGAGGGAGAAATCCGGAGCCACAGAAGCTCCGATTCTGTTCGTGATCCCACCGACCCCTTCTGTCCTGGGACGGATCCACCCAAGACAGATCCCACCCCAGCCCTTATTCCTTTCCCTCCGTCCCCAGTTGCACCGGTTGTGTGTCCCTCCCCACGTTATAATAGTTTAATAGAATTTAAACCCGCGCCATCGGGGAACGGCGGCGGGGGAATTCTTACTGCGCCATCGGGAGATGGCGGCGGGGGAATTCTTACTGCGCCATCGGGAGATGGCGGCGGGGGAATTCTTACTGCGCCATCGGGAGATGGCGGCGGGGGAATTCTTACTGCGCCATCGGGAGATGGCGGCGGGGGAATTCTTACTGCGCCATCGGGAGATGGCGGCGGGGGAATTCTTACTGCGCCATCGGGAAATGGCGGCGGGGGAATTCTTACTGCGCCATCGGGAAATGGCGGCGGGGGAATTCTTACTGCGCCATCGGGAGATGGCGGCAGGGGAATTTTCACTGCGCCACGGTATACCATTGAATTAGTTTTGCCGCAATGCGGAATTCAGGGCGCATGCGCGGGAGATCGCGGCGGGAACCCCCTAACCCCCTTCCCTAGCCCTACCCCCTTGGCATCGATTGGTCACGCGTCGGTCCCACCCTCTGCGGCCGGCGATGTCAATCCTACGGGTCCCCTCCCTCCTTCCCAGCTCCACCCCCCAACACCCTCCACCCCTGCCGTCGCGCACCCCGCCCACCTCCCTGTCTCCTCCCCTGGGAACCCCGCCCCCCTTTCACTTTCCCACGCCCAGGCTTTCGGTTCCCACGGGTCTACACCGGAACGGGGTGTGCCTGAAGCCTATAGCCAACAAGCTTTGGCAGCAGCCTTGCCCACACCCATTGTAGCACCAGTGACATACAATAGGACAGGTGCCAATCCCAGATGGGAGCCTCTCCCACAACAAACGATAAAAGAAATCTGTAAAGCCTCAAAAGAATTTGGAAGAGATTCAGCATATTTTAAAGGACTTATAAATGCAACCTTTAAATCATCTGTCTTAGTACCTGATGACATCAAAACGCTGATGTCAAGTCTTTTAGTTGAGAGTCACTACTGGATATGGGACAAAAGATGGAGAAGAGAATTAACAAAGTTGCTTGAATCATATAAAGGTGACCCAAATAAAGCCAATATTACTATAGACAATCTTGTGGGGGAGGGGAATCAATCCAAACCTCGTGACCAAGCAAATAACATTCCAGAGGAAATACTAAGGGATGTACAGTTAGCAGCAAAAAACATTTTGTTTACCATGTCTATTGACATGGGGCCTCCAGTTAGTTACACAACGATCCGGCAAGGCCCGGATGAGAATTTCACAGCCTTTGTGGATCGCCTCAGGGAGGCGATGAGTAAAGCTATCAGCAATCCAGTGATGCTGAGAGAAATGCTAACTGAATTAGCTAAAGAAAATGCGAATGAACAGTGTAAACGAGTTATTGAGATGTTTCCCATTGACCCCCCACCAACGATTGAGCAAATTACAGAAAAGTGTGCACAAATTAAACCACGTGTACCAGGGAATGAATCAAAAATGTGTGGACATAAATGTAAAGTGACATATCCAGTAGAAACTCAATATACTAAGGAGACATCAAAGACAAATGCAGGTCAACAAGAACAAAAGTGTTTCAATTGTAATGGAACTGGACATTTTGCAAAGGACTGTAAAAAACCAAAACTAAATAAGAATAAGACTCAAGCTAACAATTCTGCCAAGTCTTTCCCACCAGCACCACAACCGCAAGCGCCACCAAATCCTCCGCCGTGGGGATGGTACCCACCAACGATGCCATGGTGGATCCCTCAAACACCATCACCCTACTGGTCGGGAAACCAGGATGGGAGCGCGAAGCAGCCTCGCGCTCCTTCAACAAATTAAGGACTGCTACCTCTGACGACACTACACCATTAGAGCCTAGAAACATCCAACACCAACAGCTTTATCCAGGAGACTTATCACCTACACCATTTGAGAGACTCCAATTGGTGAGTGCTTTTGTTGAACATATAACGCGTGATGACACCCAACGTGTTCCTGCGACAATTAAAAATCCACCCATGACACCCGTGACTGTATTAATTATTGGTGACTCTAATAAGAGTCCACCGGGGATCTTTGTGATTCCTGAAGTTAAGACTTACGCACCGGGGAAGAACATTGCAGTGACCATACAACCCAACCACATACCATGGTTTCTTCCAAAAGGTACCTGGCTGGCACAAGCGATTGTGCTGCCCGAGAATATACCTAGAAATGCTCGCACACCGTGTGTGTGGTGGACAAGTGTTGTGGGAAAAGACAAGCCTGTTTTTCAATGTAGACTGCGAATGGGCATTCCGAAATAGATCGAGTGGGAATGCTAGATACAGGCGCCGACGTCACTGTTATAGCAGAGACAGAATGGCCAGCGGAATGGGGAACAAAACCTTCCCCAGGAAACTTAGTTGGAGTGGGTGGCCAAATTACCCCCAAAAGGAGCCTCACAAACATCTCCATTGAGGGTCCGGAAGGACGGGTAGCTTGCGTAAAACCCTATATTGTCCCCTCAGGTTTTACGTTATGGGGAAGGGACGCGATGGCACAATGGGGTGCGAGACTAGAAATTCCTTTTACACCCCAGAATTTCTAGTCGGGGCCACTGCGGCGCGCTCCACCCCACCTATCAAGTGGCTCACTGACACACCGGTGAGGGTGGAGCAGTGGCCCCTCAGAGGAGAGAAGTTGCGCGCCCTAGCAGACCTTGTTGCCGAACAACTGGCTAAGGGTCACATTGTGCCATCGTCCAGCCCCTGGAACACTCCAGTTTTTGTTATCAAAAAACCAAAAAAGAACGAGTGGCGGCTGCTACAAGATCTAAGAGCAGTGAACAAAGTGATGGAGGAAATGGGCCCCCTCCAACCAGGTCTCCCATCACCTGCAATGTTACCGCAGAATTGGCCTCTAGCTATAATAGACATTAAGGACTGCTTTTTAAGTATTCCTTTGCACCCTGACGACGCGCCGAAATTTGCATTTTCAGTGCCTTCCATAAACCGGGAGGCACCGATGAGACATTATCATTGGCTCGTATTGCCTCAAGGAATGAAAAATTCCCCAGCAATTTGCCAATGGTATGTCTCGGAGGTGCTCTCCCCGGTTAGGAAAACTTTTCCACAGTCAAAGATTTATCATTATATGGACGATGTATTAGTGTGCTCACCTAACCGAGAGACTCTAGACTCTGCCTTAAAGGAGGTTGTCAAGGCCATCGAGGACGTGGGAATGCAAGTACATCCCGAAAAGATACAGAGGATGCCACCTTGGAAGTACTTGGGAATGAAGATCCAGGAGACAACAGTAACACCGCAGTTGCTGAAGTTAGAGCAGCATCCGTCAACTTGGCGCGAACTTCATCAACTGTGTGGATCGATAAACTGGATCAGGCCGCTCCTCGGACTGAAAACTTCAGAGTTGTCACCTTTATTTGAGCTGCTACGAGGAGGACAAGCCCTAGACGCCCCAATAGCCATGACACCAGAGGCCGAACAGGTCATCAAGAAGGTAATGTTTACGATCTCCACAAAACACGCACACAGAATTAACCCGATTCTCCCGTACCGATTTATGGTAATGGGAAAGACACCAAGGTATTATGGTCTCATTTTTCAGTGGGACGAGGGGGTCAAGGAGTCGCTCCTAATCGTGGAGTGGATTTTCTTGCCTCACACAACGTCCAAGACAATAACAAGGCCACAGGAACTGGTGGCCGAGCTGATCATTAAGGCTCGGCACCGGCTCCGTGTACTAGCAGGATGTGATTTTGCGTACATCCAAGTTCCTTGGAAGCAGAATAGTTTTGAAGAAGTGCTCCCAGAAAGTGAGGACCTCCAGCTTGCCCTCGAAAATTACTCAGGCCAAATTGGCAACCAAAAGCTAAAACACCAATTGTTCAATACTGAGTTTAAATTGGCTCCTGATGTGGCTCAAAGTAAAACACCAATTAAGAATGCTCTAACAGTTTTTACAGATGGCTCTGTCTCTTCTCATAAGTCGGTGTTGACTTGGAGAGATCCAGAGACCCTCCAGTGGGACGAAGAAGTTCAGATAGTTGAGGGTTCCCCTCAAATAGCTGAACTAGCTGCTGTAGTTAGAGTGGTTGAGAGGTTTGAGGAACTGCCACTCAACCTCGTAACTGATTCGGCATATGTGGCAGGAGTAGTTTCTAGAGCAGAGCATTCCTTACTGAGAGAGGTCCCAAATAAAAAATTATTTGGTTTGCTTGCGCAGCTCGTAATGTTATTGTCCCACCGCCAGCATCAATATTTTGTGATGCACGTAAGATCACATTCTGGCTTGCCAGGTTTTATATCTGAAGGCAATGCGAGAGCCGATGCTCTGGTGATGCCTGTGATGAAGTGTACCGTACCTGACACATTCGCACAGGCTCGCCTTAGCCATCAATTCTTTCACCAGAATGCGCCAGCACTCCGTAGGATGTTTCACCTATCCTTGGAGCAAGCTAAGGCAATAGTGGCCACATGTCCATCATGTCAATCCTATCAAATACCTACATTCAACGCAGGAGTCACCCCTAGGGGGTTGAACTCCAATGAGATTTGGCAATCAGATGTCACCCATTTTACACCTTTCGGGAAGTTGAAATATATACACGTGTCAGTAGACACATTTTCAGGCGCTCTCTTCGCCTCGGCTCATGCCGGAGAGAAGGCGAGAGATGCCAAAAAACATTTTACTATGGCATTTGCAGTTTGGGGAATTCCAAAACAGATTAAAACAGACAACGGACCGGCGTATGTATCTGCCTCCTTGCGTCAGTTTTTTCAAAACTGGGGAGTAGAACATACGACCGGAATTCCACATTCTCCGTCGGGACAAGCGTTAGTTGAGAGGAAACATCAAGATATTAAACGCATCCTTACACAGCAGCGGGGAGAGGCAGGAGAGAAGTCGCCCGTTGAGCGCCTCTGCAAGGCTCTGTTTACGTTAAATTTTTAAATTGCTCTGATAGTGAGCCAACTCCCCCCGTCTTCCGGCATTTCATGAATTCGACAAATTCCAAATTGACAGAAAGACCGCCGGTGCTGTTTAAGGATCCGCAGAGTCATCAAATTTTAGGTCCCGCACCGTTAATCGTCTGGGGGAGGGGGTATGCATGTGTCTCCACCCCAGGCGGCCCGCGGTGGATTCCGGCAAAATATGTGAAGCCGTATGTGGAGGATCGTGGGAAAGACAAGGATAAGAGCGACAACAATCCATCAGTCGCATGGAAAAGAAGAAAAAGGAGAAATGGAAAGGGAAAGGACTTACCTGATATGACGTGTACCGATCAGCGACCAGCGAATACCAGACAGAGAAGCCCTAGTTTATGATTAACCCCTCTACGACACTCCCTCTAAGACTACCCTGTGTTCCAACCCCATATCCCTTCACTTACCTTATTCTCCTTGTTTATATCCCAACCTAACAGTCCCGTAATAACCCTATCCCACCTTGTATCCTAATTTAAGTAAAAGACAAGGGGGAGGCGGAGAGGAGTTGAAAAGAATCAGAAAATTGAAAAACTGTTTTGGTTTGATTCAAAAGTTATTCATGTTTGTTTTGATATTAGATTTAAAGGATCCATGACAATGAAAACCTCGGGAGTCATCATGGCCCTGATGTGGGTGATGCTGAACGTCCTGCCCCGAATCGAAGGATGGCTTGTACAACAGCCACAAGAGAATATCTGGATCACGTTAGCCAAAGCCCTAAACCAAGACAGCATGTGTTTGAGTATGGGTGCAACTTCAGATCCCATGTCGACCTGCCTAGTAGGTATCCCCCTGCGAATGAATGACACCTCCTTCGCTGGTAAAAGGCCCGAACCTGTTGACAACTGGGATGCGTGGATGAGGACCCTTCCCCATGCACCAGAGGAGCCCCAAGAATTGGCACTGTTGGGGTCCTCCAAAGCT